>VSDK01014170.1:480905-568131 GCA_009767595.1 Symbiodinium kawagutii
GCGGTTGTCACGTTTCAGCAAACTGCTTTGGAAGAGACTAATGTGTGAACAAACCGCATTCGATGTAACACCATTTGCAACAGGAAAACTTTGCAAACTTAGCACCTGGTCATAGCTGGTTTCAGGGTCTCAGATCTTACAGCCTGTTTTCAGCATGTTTCATGGCACCTCAGCTTCATGGCATTTCATGGCTGGTTCATGATCTTCATGTTTCATGATGTTTCATGTCTGGCACCTCCACTCTGCAGGTCCAAGGATCTCGAACTCAGCACCATAGATGGCCTCCAACACACCCTTCTCTTCCTCAACTCCTCCCAGCATCTCAGGGTGGCAGATCATGAAACAGCCAGATTCATTGCATCAACTGAGACCATTGGTGCAAAAAGCTTCAGAATTCGACAACTCGCCTGGGTGCAGCTCCCCATGCTCCTCATGGATGAGAGGACTTTGCTGTGCCCTTGGTAAGCATCACAAATATGTAAGGGCGTATATGGTACCATGGCACGACGGCTGCTGACAGCCTGCCCACTTTCGCAAAATCCTTTGCTCGCCACGGCACTGTTTTAAAGCGCGCTCAGCATCCCATTGCTCCAGCTCTCTCATTCCCAGGAGGCCGTTTCTCTGATATCCAGACTTCCAGGAGACCTGCCGAAACCAATGATTACACACACACAAACGATCTTGCAACACTCCAACAAATCAGACAAGCTTGGACAAGTGCCAAAGATACTTGGATGCTTGCCTGCATTGCGCATTGGATATCCACAATCGACCTTGCTTTAAAGCTTCATGGCAACCAGTCTTGCCCAACGTCTTCCACGCCTCTGCTTGTAACCTCTCTGGCAGCTCCGCCGGAGGCATTGCTGCAGACTGATGCTGCTTCCTAAGTAAAGCATCGGAGAAAATGTTTGGCCAGTTGGCCATTGCAATCTAGAATCCATTGCCGATCAGTTCGTGTGTGTGTGTGTGTGAATTCTTTTTGCGACTCAGCTTCCGTTGTTTTTGGGGCACTTTGAAATCTTTGAAAGTCCCTTTGGGACCTCTCACCGTTGGAAGTGCTGGAGACACAGCTGGCTGTAAGCGATCTCCAACTCTGAGGGAGTCCATCGAAGGGTCTTCCTCCGTCTCGATGGGTCTTTCAACAGGTCGTGGTGGGAGTTCATCCCAAAAACCTCATGGCACCGTTCGCAAACAGCAACCACCATCGACTGAGCACACGATGATGTTTTTAGGTGAAGTTCTCTATGTTCTCTTGCAGTTGGTGAGTGACCTGGACAAGTCTCACGAATCTTACCTGCAGCATAGCTTTGCATAGCTTAAGATGAGATATATAAGAACAATCTCCGAGCTGAAGCACTCCCAAAACCGTCCCAAAGTCATGGGCTCGCACGACAGCAACATCCACAACGAACCCAATTACGAACCCAATGAATTTCCAACGCCTCTCTCCATAGCAGTTGCAGTGACCTTCAGAGTCGGAGTCATCTTGCGGAACTGACCTGCCGATTTGGCTCAGGATGGCTAAGAGTTGGACATGTCAAGAGGCGTCAAGCAGATTCTAAAACCCTAATGTGGTCGCCGTTTACGACCATGGTGTTGGTGAACAACGATGAGATGGATTGGAAAGGATGATGTGCTTGAGGGCAGTTTGACAAAGTTTCAAATCGAAAATCTGAAACAAAAGGAGCAACATGGAACAGCAGAGAGGATCCGAGCAGAATCCATCACTTATATATGCACACTTATTCCATTACATGTCAGGGCCCATCTCTCCACGCATGGCTCCCGCTATCCAATAGCTTGGGCCAGCTCTTTCGGCTGCTCACCTGCAGCTTTCGGGCGGCTGTTCAGATTTCTCGGGCTCATTCTGGAGCGCATCAGCACGTTTCTGCCAACGACCACGCCGCTCCATGGCACCGGTGAAGAGATGTTGTGAGGTCTTCAGCGTATGGTGATGTAACATGAGATGTACCTTTGCTGTATTTTTTCCTCTTCGCTTAGTGTTCTCTTTTTTTGCATTCAACTGGGCACTCGATGTTTCGTGTAAGGTTGGCGCTGCGAAAGGAATAACATTGATTCAAATGAAATATTAGGGTGATGAAAGGCAAAAACTGACAAAAACCATTACTGGCTTAAGTTGAGCTTTTATGCTTTGGACATAGCCACATAGCCAACATGATCCCAACAGGTTCTTGAACGGGTTGGTAGGGAGGCCATCATTCCTCGGAGGATCCGGGATGTCGGATTACGTTCTGTGTTTTGGCTAAGCGTCGGTGGAAGGGCTGCAAAGAGCGGGCTGCAATGCTCACAAAGCCAACAGCACAAAGCATCTTATTGAGTCATGATGGCTCAGAAACACCCAAGTTCAAGAATGATCACGAACTACAAGATTCATCAAGATTCCACATTGCCTGGACCTCAACTCAATTCTACAACATTCAATTGCTCCTGATGTCTTCTATAACCTTTTTTGCGCCATACATGCCGGCAGGACCTTGTACCCCAGTCAACATCAGACCGGCAGCGCAACATTGATGCAAGTCAAGGTGAAGCAAAGCGGATCAGAATGTGTAAATGTGTAAATGTTTGAAACGTCTCTTTGCGGCCAAATGCACCGGATCGCGATTTCCAGGAGCAAGCGTTGAACTAGCTGGGCAAATGACGCAATGGCATAAGATGGTATAAGTATAAGGAAGCGTTCGCTGTGTGGGCAGTGTGTCAAAATGAATGAACCGTTGGAGTCTGTTTCAGGGTCTCTGCTGTTTTTTCGCACCAAGGTGCAAGCCTCACTATTCTTTGGAGATTCATCAAAGCAAATGCTATGCAAAATGTACGATCGAAATTGTTATGTCATGTTACATATGTTACGTTGTGTTCAAAAGAGTCCCAGCTCATAGCAAAGTGGCTGAGTTCTGCTGAAGGCGCGGAGGCAAAAGCAATGGTCCCAGATTGTTTGATGCATCACTGCCTCAAGCATCCTTAACATCAAAAGATTGATGAAAATTGTGCACCCTTGTTATCTTGGCCAATTCCGCACCCATCAAAACAAATGGCTGACCCTCTTGGTGCCTCCAGGCGCTGCCCACAGTGTTGGCAAAACCGCTGGCCAGCAGAAGCTGCCTTGGAGCCAAAACCAAGCCTATCTACACAACAACACCACAGCCGGTGGTAAAATGTTTCATGACGACATCTTGATAGAGAACCAATGCGCATGGCCAAGATGCATGGCCGCAGGATGGACACTGAAGCGTAGGCTCCACCTGAAAAACCAGCGCCAGGTCAAACTTTGCCTGGAATATATATGTAGCTCTAGTATGGCTGTATTGTAGGTCTACTGTAGATCTATCAGAACTCTTCAGAAGCTCTTACCCCCTGCCAGTTGATTCTTTCCAGTTGCGACTGGCTGAAACTTGAAGCAGCAATCCTAAGGGTATGGATGTACATGGCAAGTATCAGCTTTTCTGGCATGATGCAAACGAAGGAAAATTGATATTCTGATGTATTGTACCGTTTTAGTCCAAGATGATCCAAGAACAGCATAGGTCGCGCAAGATTGGGCAGAACATGTCGCCCAAAGCGTTTCAAGCCGAGTCGTGAAAAAGCTCTTGACCCTTCCTCCACTTTGCATCGCTTTGCCACATCATAAAACTTCCCACCTACACATTTTGGGTCGAACACAAACCGGCTTGATGTCCCAGACCAGTACCTGCAATAGGTTGAGTCTAACCTTGTTGCCAAAAAAAGAAACAAGCCGCATCTACCTAAGGATTTGCGAAACAGCAATGACTCAGCGGCATTTGACATGTTTGCATTCAACAGCATTGATAGTCTGCAGATTGGTGTTGATCTGATCCTCGGGGGGTTGAAAACTAAATGGTCAAAATGCGTTTGACACGGGGTTGCTAGATGTTTCTAGGCTTTCCGCATTTCCCTGTGTTTCCCTGACCCGAATGATCCTACATCGATATTCTGGATTCTTTTGGATTGTCTGCAGTGAGCTCTTCCATCAGTGCAGCCCAGAATGGTAGGACCTCCTTGGTTGCTGTTGATGTCTCCTTCTTCATCTCTAGCGACATCTGCTCCAAATCATACGCATTAGTGTTCAATGACCACAACAAGTGGGGAATCGACGCAAAGACCTGAACCCCAGGCATTTCAAGGAAGGAATAGTAGGCCCAATAAAGCATGGCTGGAAAATTCTTCGGCAAATCATCCAACGACGGATATGGAGAAGGATGCTCACTACCTAGTCGAAGCTGTTGGTGCAAGTTGGGATGGCTGTGGCCGTAGTTGGTCACTTGCTTTGGCCACAGGCGGGCTAGCCACAAGCTGTCTGGAACAAACATGGGCATGTTCATCACATAAAGTTCTTGGAATGTGGTTACTGCAGCGTTCCAAGGAACCAGCACAGTTGCACGAAAGCGAGATACCTCTTCAAAGGTGTAACCATGTACCACATCTTGGTCTCCCGCGGGCAAGCGCAAATGAAAGCCTCTGTCCAGTCGGTGCTGTCCCTCACGGAAGAGTCCGCGGCAGCTGTGGGACATCATCAGCCGCGTCCTGGCACAAAGCACCAGAATCGTGGAGCTGTTCGGGCGATACTTCGCATCAACGTAGTATGCCAAAGGCCGCACACTTGGAACCCGCTTCCCAGTGTGGTACTCGATATTGGCAGCTATGAATGGTGACTGTGACACCATTGCAACACTACCAGTTGTGCGGTGAAGTCCTCCCTCTCGAAGGATGTCATGCCGACTGAGTTCATCGAATTGCTCCAACAGCACCTTCGACGCATAGTCGCTCATGCCTTCGTCTTGCATGAAAATCATGCCCGGATACCAAATCACTGCAGCGGGTCTCTTCGAAGAGCGAGCCACCCTCCACAAGAAAAAGACGTCGCGCAGTTCCATGCCTATCACCAGGTCAACCTGCAAGCCGTCACTGGTTTCAGCTTCCCAAAAGTTCCGATAGGCGCCTTCGACCTCCGCCACATCTGCCTCGGACATGTACGTCATATACCTAAGCCTTGCTAACGGTGGCCTGCGCGGATTCCTTTTACAATGACAAAGGTTCACGAATGCACAATCTCTGTCGCTGACCCCGAACCAATGAAGGTGAAAGGCCTTCAAAGACCATAGAGCGGACACGGGCTCAATCAGCACAGGATGGTAACCATAAACGACCACATGCGGTTTTCGTTCCTGCAGCTTTGCTGACGACTCATCCCCTGGAGGATGCCTCACCTGCTCCCAATATCCCAGAGGGTCCACTGCACGTGGACCTTGACCTGGCGCTCTCTCGAGCAAAAGTTTGGGCGGAAATCCTTTGGAAGTGGCCTGTGCCAAGGACAGCAAGATGTTGGCAGATCGCGGCCAATCTGTGGACTCCATGAAGTCCAGCCCCAGTTCTTTCCCCAAAAACCTCAGTGCCATCTCCCAGTCTCCCACAGCAGCGTCCCGCTGGCCTTGCGCCATGAGCTCCTGCCCTCGAAGATACAGAGCGGTCACTACGCCATAAACGCAGTCCGAAGGCCGTCGTTGCTCCCGTGTCAAGCCTGGTTCTGAGAGCACGGCGACAAAATTACCAAGATCCACCGATGCAAACTGCTCGACTAAAAGTGTGTCGGCCAAATTTGCCAACTCCGCAAGCTGTTTCGAATGCCCTGAGAACCGAAGAAGACCATCTTCGTCCTCCGAAATCTTCGTGAGTCTGAACACAGCTTCACGGAAGGCCCGCCAAGACTCGTGCCCTTCACAGTTCAAGTACGAAAAAATGTCCTGTTTCGCAAGTGGCAAGCGCCATAGGTGTGTGAAACCAAGGAAAGCTCTAAGCATGAAAGAGATCATGCAACTCCCCGGATCTCTTGCACACTTTGGTACAAAGAAACCGGACTGCAGACTGCTTGGGTCTCACATGCTTCAGCCAAAACTACTCTAGATTCTAGATCTCCGGCACAAATGCCACATGCCGTTCCCTTGCCTGATCTTGTTGACTTCTCTATCCATTTCTATCCATTCCTATCTCTCGCATGATTCTCATCATTCTGAATCCAATAGCCCACAATTCATCACAATTCACCATTTGTTGTTACCATTCCGATTGTAAGCAGCACTGTTCTGAGTCCCATATTCTCACGCTCTCATTATGCCATTGGGCGTGGAATGCCTGTTGCTTGGGCATCTCAATCAAGGCCGTTTCAGCTGGAGAAGCTCCACCTGCGCAGCGACCACACTTAGCTGTGCAAGCTGCTAAACCTATCCAGGAACAAAGGGAGCATGGATGATGATGACGATGATGATGATGATGATGATGATGATGATGATGATGGTGATGATGATGATGATGATGATGATGATTATGATTTTTTTGATGATGATGATGATGATGATGATGATGATGATGATGATGATGATGATGGATTACACCTAAGATGCTAGGGGCAAATGACGGCTGCTACACTATTTGCTTCCTCTACTATTTCGTGCCTTCAGTGGTATCTGCGTCAATTGGCATGAAAAAAGAAACTCCCTGCAGAGCTGCAATGTCTTTGCTCGTGCTTAAGAACCTTGAATCTGGGTGGATGATTCACACAGAGAGTGGTGCTCTCCTGGCGTGTTGTTTTTCTTAGTGCTTCGCGGATTTTGTGAACAACCATGGTAATCATGGTACTTTCAAACTTCTCACCACAAACTCAACCCATCTTGACATCTCGACAGCTTTTTAGATGCCAGCGTCAAAAATCAATTCAGTATCTGTCTCAGCAACACCTGCTGTCCAAACCAACCTTAGCACAAACATGAAAGCACAGGGCACAAATAGCACCGCCACAGCGATGCAAAGAGAGAACTGGGTGGCTTCATCTGTCGTCAAGCTAATAAGGTGAAGGTAACCAGCTTGAAGTGTAGATAAGTTCTCTTCAAACTTCTGGAAGTGCCTGACGTACTGATTTTAGCAATGCCTAAATTAGACTTTTCCTATCACAGTTAATATAGACATTCATGGACAATAGGAAACATGGAGCGCTTCTAAGCACAAATTGCTACCCCCGGTGGCAGCAGTAGATTCTGTTCAACAAAAGCTTCGCAGAAATGTGCTGCTGCCGCATGCTGCCGCTGTTCTCCAAGGAGCTCTTTCCTGTTTTTCGCATGGAAGTCCTGGCACAGGGGGAGTGACAGTGAGCACTGAGCACTGAGCTCGTCTTAGGTCCTTTTCTCATCTTTTTATCCAAGACCTAAGTTGAGAGTATAACTACAGTAGTACTGCAGTAATTATCTGAATCAA
Source organism: Symbiodinium kawagutii (assembly GCA_009767595.1). Taxonomy (NCBI): domain Eukaryota; class Dinophyceae; order Suessiales; family Symbiodiniaceae; genus Symbiodinium; species Symbiodinium kawagutii. Next base: position 488,187 of record VSDK01014170.1, read on the forward strand.
ACTTGTGCTGAATGGAAGTCTTGTTGCCGGGACTGACCTCACCGATTTCTCAGGTGGGTTTCGAACTTTACCAGCACCGTGGGTGAGCTTGATGGGGAGGCGTTACTCTGCAAAGGGTTGCCCCGGTGCTCTCTTCACAAAAGGTCTGTGTAAACTGGAAGGCCGGCGAAGAATGCGCCATGGGGCAGGACAGTGAATTTGCAAAAACCAAAAACGCTCTTGGCACGCGCTTTGCGAAATGGGTGGGACGACGAATGATTTGTTTCAAGCAATTCGGAATGGGTTGTACCAAAGCTGACGAACTGTCATCTAATGTCATTATCGGCGGTGTTGCTACAGGAGGCCCTACGTGGTACATGGTTTCCTCACTCGGGTGAAACCACTCCCTGTCAAAACAACACCAAGTTAGAACTAAGCGTGTGCGAGCTTCCGCGGACAAGAGTGGACCCCAACTGTGTGGCACCCTACGAACTGCAGAAGCTGACCTACCTGCCGTGTCAAAAACAGTGTTCCCCCTATTTCCATTTTCAGGTTTGGAAACTTTGTTTACAGAAAGTCGTTGGCATGCGAAGCTTGGCAGCGGATTTGAATCTCACTTTGGCGGCAAGGCCATGCCCCCGGCCTTCTGGAAGGACTTCGACCTTGGGAGGGGGCCCCTTTAGGGTGAAACTTCGCAGATCTTTGATCTTGGTGAACTATTCACTGGCGGCATGATTGAATTTTGTTGGACGTAGGCTGCGCATCATGAGACCATTAGCAATAAAAATATCTAAATGGGAAACCGAAACACATGCAACAAAAGAAAAAAGCAAAGGATTGCAAAAGTTCCAGTCAGAGACACAGTCGCTTCGTCCCATGATGCTCATGCCTCCCGGGCAAGGATATTGTGGGGTTGCCCACGAGGTGGATCGCAATTATCATTGACTATCAACATACTCAACGAAACTCAACCATGGAGACCGCGTGACACCGCTGTTGAAATCTAGGCAGCATGAATAAGAGCCTGCACAAACCTCTCAGCCGCCACAGATCTTCACCCGTGGCAACATCTTGCGCGTAGTTAGCAAATTCGACCCAGTTGTTGTCAAGCCTGGAGCTGCATGATGCTGCATGCATGTCATGAGTTCCAGGAATTTGACACTTTTATGTCCAGTACTGTAATCAATCTCTTCATAGTTGCAGCAACTGCATGCAACTGCTCTCTTTGGTGATTCGTTCATTTCGTTCAGTCATAACATTCATTTGTCATCATTCATCACTATGCCTACATGAATATCCAGCTAGACAAGCTGTCATTTGATTTGTCTACATGATATTTATTGATGATGTTGAAATGTCTCACGGCTTCTGTCCAAATTCTGTCCTCTCACCATCGTTGCGGTACTTCGTGACATCGATGAAAACAATGGCAACGACTCTGCACGATTCCAAGCCTCAGAAGTTGCGCCAAAGCGCACTGCCCTCATGGAACTGTGGAGACTCATCAACGGTGGAATCACAGATATAACCCCCGAGCTATTTGGGACATTTAACGAGCTAAGGCAACAGGTAAAATACGGGTGGTTTATCCATGCTCTACCTGATGCACTTGTTCTGGTTGACTTGGATATTTTGCATTGGCACTGCTGCATGCCAGATGTCCACTCAAGAAGGCACAAACAAGGTCAACTCTCTGAATAAAAAATAGAGATGAAACAACTCACCATGAAGGCGAAAGCTTTGGTGACAAATGGGGGCCAAATAGGGCCAAATCTGCAGAGCAAAAGCGACATAAAGTGACCAAGTGTCGCTGGAAATACTGGGCCGGCTTTGGTGGCGGGTCAACATGGATCACCACGTCAAAAATTCCTCGTCAACAAGGCAGCATGCTGTCAGGTGTCTGGGAATCCTGACGCTGAATGCACAGGAGCACGCACAGTCAAAATCAATCAAATAAACATAACAAATATTTCCCGCATAGCCTGGCAATGCTTCTGGATAAGGATTCATGTGCCTCGTTTCTTCAGCCTACTGAAACGATGGTTCTATAGCTGAGCCGCCATCGCTTCTTCTCCACTCGTCCGCATTGTTCAGGATCCTAAGCCTGTTGTTTGAATGCCGCATCAAGACTTGCAAACACGGCAAATCCGTACAAATTGATCGTGCACCCTCTTTGGAACACCAAGCCGGAACATGAAGCTCAGCTAAGTTTTTACCCTCCTGCCCCGTGGCTTTCCAAACTTGTGCTAGTCGGATCCGAGTATTGCTCAGCTCTCTTTAATCTTTTAGGCCGCTTTGACACCGAAAAACCGTTTGGAAAATCTTGACAGGTTGCGCCTTGCTTGATTCAAGCTGTGATCCGGCACGAGCTTCTCTATCTCGCTTCTCATCTTTGCGAGCCGATTGGTAAATACTGCGACAGTTTGCCTTCAAAAGCTGCTGCAATTCATCGCACAGGTTCAACATCACCAGATCACCATGACTGACATTCATTGAATCAGAAATATGATCAAAGTATATCAAAGGATAGTCACTGATTCAGAAAATTTTCTGAAAGTCACTGATCACTACGACCGAAGGCAAAGTCAAGGACTGCAAGGACCCAGCTGCCTTCGGGCCACGCGCTGTGCCACCATTTTGGCCGCTGCTGCAAGGCTTTCAGGCACTAGGCGAACTTGCTCCTGAGCCTCAGATATGGCACGGCACCAAAGCATCGAACATTCAAAGTTTCATAGACTAGAGCCTACATGGAGTCTACATGATGCATAGGTTTAGAATATAATTAATATATACATCTTATCTCTCTCCATGTATTTTCACATATTTAGTTTACACAGCTTTGAGGAACAAAGAATTTCTTCCATGGTCCATGCCTCTTCTATGCTTCTCTATGCTTCTCTATGCTTCAGCGCCAGGAGGCTCCATGAAGAGCGTTGGCTGTCTGCCTTAGCGGAGCAGCTGACCATCCGACGGATCTCCGTGCATCACAATGCTTCATGGCATTTGGTGAACGAACCCTGCTGGTAGCTCCAAACCGCTCCCCCTTTAAAGGCCCTATAAAGGCTGTATGGCTTCCATGTGTCTTCTATTCAGCGATCATGATCTTTCCAAGTGCTTGTGTGGACCTACGTGCAGTATCTGAGAGTGAATCTCGGTGTCTCCGAGCCTGCCTGAAGCGGCAATCTGCCTGAAGCTGCCTGAACCTGTTGAGGAATCACATGTTGTAAATCCGAATTGCCCGACGATCTATCAGTCAGTATGGTCTATGGGCTGGTCTGGTCTAGTCTCCTGTGAGTGTAGTTTATATTTTTCTGCCCGCGCCCTCTCGAGAGACTACAGGGTCCAAGAGTGCTCATCCAGCCAAGCTAGCTGACCCCATCTACTTATTCTGTCAGCGATTGGACTTTATCCTATATATCCTGTGTGGTGTTCAATCTATTTTTCCGTTCTATCGATCTGTCAGTCCTTCAATCTGGTGATCTCTCCAACCATCATGTCAGTATCTGTCCGAATTGGCATATACATTGTTCCATGAAGATCCATGAAGTACCATCCTGCAGGAGGTCAAGCAATGTTAAGGTAGGTGACAAGAATCTACACCAAAAAAGATGTTTAAAAAGAACAAGAGACCAGTCGCGGCATGTGACACTATGTGACATACTGACATGATATTGACATGATAATTAATGGATATTAAAACTATATATTGACCATATCGCTTTTGATCTTTCAATATGATGAACATTATGAGCCCATAAAAACCATTAAAACTAAAATCCATGTAAATCATGATCATGATTATTCATGGTTACGGCATGGCATCATATCAACATAGTGTCAGCTGCACTTCTGCCATGTCGCAGGCGTGCGGGCGACGCCGTCAAAGCTGCCTCCATCACTTTCAGAGCGACGGGATCACGGTTCCAAAGGATGGTTGGACCCCAGCGCCCTCGGTGACAGCTGGGTGATGAAGGTGAATCTCTAGCCTCTTCTGCTGGGCACCGGAGGAGGTTGGAGGGGTTGCTGCTGTTGGAAGAGAAATGAAAGCAGAAAAGCACAACGAAAAAAAAGGCGAGAGAGAGAGAGAGAGGAAGAGATGGGAAAAAGGCACAATCAATAAAGAAGCAAAAAAACACAGAAGGGCAAAAAAACATTAGAGCAAAGAAAAAAGTCGTATGGGAAAAAACAAGGTCACGCCCGCTGTAACGGTCCCGCGCCTTTTGCTCGTTCTGATTTTGACATCTGAAGTGTTTTCGGCAACCCTTACAGGATTTTGTGCTGGCGCGCATTTCAGGACATGTTCATTTTACCCTGCTTTTTACATGGTTTCGAGGCTGTGAAGTCGTAGTTCTAGTGGGGCAAAACATGTGGAAGTGATTCCTGAAAACGAAAAAAACTGACTCCTTGAAGTTCATCAAGAGAACGTTGATCATGTAGATGGAGATCATGATAAGGATCATGATGGTGACGACGATGATGATGATGATGATGATGATGATGATGACGATGAGAATGATCATCTGGAGCCAGATCATGATGATAATGATGTTCTTGTTTTTGATGTTGTGGATGATTATGAGGAGGATCATGTGGAGGAAGATCATGATGATGATTATGATGATGATCTTGGCCATTATTTTATTTCAAGTTTACTGTTGAGCACGTGACTTACTTGGGACTGTTGACTCATGCCTTGGTGCGCGCCAGGCTTCCCAACTCCTGCAGTTGCTTCTGCTGTTGCGTATTGCAACGCCAGACAAAACTGTAAACACCAACCCACCGTAGCATCAACTCCGTGACGTAGGTGCAAGTGAACGTTAACGTGTACACCAACCCACCGTAGCATCAACTCCGTGACGTAGGTGCAAGTGAACGTTAACGTGTACTCACCCACCATTACCCACCGAACTCGTAACCCTGCGGGATCTCAGGCACTGCTCTGCCGCACGATGTGCCACCGTGGAGGAACCGCGGAGGGCAGCGAAGGCACTGTGGTGGCACGAGTGAAGTACCGCCTACAGGAGATCCAGGTGGCGGTGACATGTCATAGGTGACATGTCGATGGGGATTTCTCAAAAATGGGAAACCCCCAAAAATGATTGGTTTCTAACCAAAAATGGTTGGTTTATCAATGGATGATTTGGGGGGTTCCCCTACTTTGAGAAACCACCAAATAGGCTATCTGGTAGGAATCTATATCACCTACCCTCTGGTAAACGAACCAAATGTAATGCAACTCTGAGAAACCAACGTTCCCTATAGGAAGGATTGAATCATTACCCTCAGGTAAAACAACCTGGCAATGGATTAACGTGTATAACACCAACCGAACGTTATTATGCCCCCCCCCACCCCAACGGAACGCATGCCGCACCAGAGATGAACACGATAGAATTGCAAAATGACTGAATTCTCCAGGGCCGTTAGGGGGGGCGTGAGCAAAAACAAGGCCAAAAAAAGAGCAGCGACAAAAACAAAAACTCTGACAAACAAAAGCAGAAAAGTCCAGGAAGAAAAGCAAAGAAATGAACATGGGAAAAAAGAGGAGAGCAGCAACAATAACAACGGCTGGAAAGCAAACAAAAAATACCCAAGAAAGCAAAGCAGCATTTAAGCAAGAATAACCAAAAAAAAAAAAACTCTCATAATCTCATAATCAATGCTTCAAACAAGATAAACAAGAGTAGGACAACAAACAATTAAGCATGCACACAATATCAAGCAATTGACTCTCCCAAACAAAAAGCAAAGGGAAACAAACAATTACTATGACTATACCCCTCCTCACCTGTCCCAGCGTGTAAAATGAACATGCAGCTAAGCATCTGCGGCTTGGCAGAATCGACAGCAGTTCTTTCAACGTGCTTTGTCCTCTATCGTCGCTGGGCCTAAAGTAAGGGCCACTGCACATGACCCAGCCACATGGCAAAGCTGTCAGAACCCCTGTGGTCTGTGCGAAGGCCAGGAGGGCTGCACAAAAACAGCAAAAATATGTTGCAAATCTTTGCTCCATCAAGTCACAGGCCCTCCACCACCACAAGGGAAACTGCCCTCGCATCTGCTTGCCCATTTCGCCTCAAAGGCAGAGGTGATCTGGAATGATCTGGAGGAAACACATAAATATATGGCTCCCCAGTTACCTCAAACTGAAGGTCAGATCAGGCTTCCCTTGGGCCATGGGACAGGTCTTGAAGGATGTCGTGCGCAAAGCCTGCAAGCGTCCTGAGCACATTGTGCTCAAAATTGCTCCATGAATGGCTCACCCTGTCGGGTCTTGCATCTGGCGCCGGTTTCGATAAACAGCTGAACAACTGGAACACGAGAACCCCAGTGCATTCTCGATATGTAGACTGAATCAATCCAACATGCCTGATGATCATGTGGCTGCAACATGCTTTTAATACGATGGCCCACTTTTCGTCTTTCCTTCTGAAATTCTAGGCTGGTGCACCCCTGGAAACTGTGGAAGTTTTTGCCAAGAATCTGAGCCCGGACTTTTGCGAGGTGCTCTCGTACGAGCTCATCTTTGGATCTTTCGATCAAGTCTCGCAGCCTGGCATCGCCATGGAAAGCAAGCATCTGGAAATTTGTCACCACAAGTCATGAACCTGCAACTGCTCTGGATCAATCTCATTCATCAGCATGCATCAACGATTAATTACATCCATTTACATCCCTTGAATTCACATGATATCAAGATGGCCCGTCTTGTCACGTGCATGCAAGGTGCTGCCAGTCACACAAGGATGGTCCCCGCCTGTTCTCTGCATACGGCGCGACTAGCATCACCCGCTCGTGTGGCGCAGCTTGCGCTAAATGCTGAGCAATGAGCAGTGCCAGCAATGACAACCGCTCTACCTGGCGAAGGTAATGAGGCTGTCTCGGGGTGACAAACGTGCAGCGGTTGGTCTGCCTGAAAGACCTTCAAGACCCTTCTGAAATAAAAATTATATATATATATATATATATACCCATGTGTACAGACACACACACACACATGCGCACATATGCGCATTTACGTGTGCAATTAGTATAAACTTTTCATTCACGCTATGGTTCTACACCTACCTATACTCAGCACATATATACATTGTTACACACACACATATATATATATATAAATATGTAAAGATGAAAATATATTGCATATTATGTAAATATATGTATATGTATATATATATCTATCTATCTACCTATCTATCTATCTATCTCTATCTATCTATCTATCTCTCTATCTATCTATCTATCTATCTATTTATCTATCTATCTATCTATCTATCTATCTATCTATCTATCTATCTATCTATCTGCGTGTGTGTGTGTGTGTCCTTTTAAGTTGCGAGAATGCAAACATTCAATCTTCATGAAGCACCAAACGTACCCCCATCAATAGATAATGTGTTGTTGCTTTCATCTTTTGTGATGTAAATCATATGGTATCATACGTACTTTGCGTGTCCATAGCTATCTATCTACCTATCCATCTATCTATCAAACTAAACTATCCTCTATCCATCTCTCTCTATATGTACAAACTATATATATATATACATGTATGTACGTATCTATCTATCGGTTTATCCATTCATCTAGCAAACATACCGGACAACTCTGAAGACTTCAATCTTGGAAAAGTGCCGCAAGTGTACCCAATCCTGTCCCTGGCGGCACCCTTGGTATAGCGCCAGTGATGACCAGGTCCTGTTTGGCGCCAGTCCTCAGGTCAACTGTCATCAGGACTTGATGCAAAAGCAAGCTACATCCCTGGAGCAACTGGCTAACAAGTCCAACAGAACAGGAAAGAATGATCTAGATAGAACTAATCTGCATGAAGTCTAGAGTTGTCCATGTTGTCCTGTGTTTTCCTTCCATTGCCACTCTAGCCACCACTCCATCCATATCAAATTGACCAATCAAGCACCTAGGAGACGCTCACTTTCAAGCTGAAAGACACTGCGAAGGCTGTGGTAGCTAATTCGCTTTGCGTCTGCAGCCTCCACAAGTTGAGATGTCCAAACCTGTCGGTCAAGAGAGGCTCCAGGCTCGTGACAATCCAAAATCAACAAAGCAGCGGAGTCAGGCCGTGCAAGGATATTCGCCAGACCCACCTATGCTTGTAGTACTTGATATTGGATGAAATTGCCTACTCTCACATGACCACCAAAGTGGCAACAAGTGGACTTGAGAATGAAACTAATGAGCCGGCAAAAGGCGTGCAGCAAAGCAACTTTTGCAAAGAAGAGAGTCAACAATGTGCACATACGGCTGTTCAATGTAAATACGCGACGATGTGCGTCTATGATGTACATTCGTGGCTATGCAGCCCGGATTCAACGTTTTAAACTGCCGACAATGGAAGAGGCTTTGATTATCTCTCATGCCGCAATATCTCTCATGCTGCAATACATTGCGATACCATTGGCTGACACCGGCATCATGTTGCTTTGCATGGCCATGTCTTAAGCTTTTGGAGTCAGGCAACTGTCTCTCAATAGCTGCAGCAGTCTCTGCCTCAGGATTTCAGCACGAAGAACTATTGCAGGGAACTTCAATTACAACATCAAGCCCTTCGTTTGCTGACTTCCACGGACTGGCCCAACTTCTACTCCAGCTGGGAGGAAGATTTTGAAACAAATGAACACGCACCCCAGAACTCTCAATGCCGCACTTCGCAAATGGACAACTTCAGGTCAACTTGGTAGCTGACCGTCGCAATAAAAACAACGAGGCTTCATATCGCTTTGCATGTGTGCCCCGTGAGCTTGACATCACACACAGCTCACCTTGATCATCCTCCATCATCCTTCCTCATCTTCCATCATCACTCACTGGATTGGTTGATGGGAAATCTAATTATGGGAAACCCTTCTTTTAATCACCACTGTGTTTCCCAGGTTTTTCCCCTTTCGATTTCTGGGATTCATTGGATTCATCCGCTGAGACCGGCACCGGCGTCGCTTGCCACGCAGCCTCGGACACGTCCGCCGCACGGCACGGAGCGTCGCGGCTGCACAGCGGTTGCCACAGCTTCGGCGCTGCGTAGCCCAATCCTACAGAGACGCAGGGGTTGAAGCGAGGCTTGAGACATGGACCAGGCCGCCGCCCTGGCGTGATGGAAAGCACCACAAGCACTTAGAACATAATGCATCATATACATTCATATACATCATTATGTTCATTGTACATCATCAAAAATCATCAAATCATCATCATATATCATTGCACTTGACGAAGCTTTTCTTGCATTTTCATGGCATGGACAAGGTCTGGTCATTTGACTTCTGCGTCGTTTCCAGACTGGTCGACAAACACAAATGTCCTGCGACCGGTGGTCTTGCTGGCATTGGCTGGGAGGAGGACAGTGCCACGATAGGTCGATCCTGGGTCGCTTGAAGCGTTCGCAAAATTTAGTGTTTGGCTCAGGGCCCTCGCCCTTTCCCAGGTTCAGCAATAGCACATCAGCTTACCATGACATGATGTTTCTCATGGTGTTGAAAATGCAATGTTACTGGTATGATCTCATCGTTTTCCAAGTGTAAAACGATCCATTATTATGTGATACTGTGCTGCAAAATCTAGTGAATAGTTTGATTGTGCCTGCATTCCAATTCTGACACACTACATCTATGACCCTAGCTCTGTGCAAACAATTACGATAATGTTTGTGCTTGTAACCTGCAATTCCTAGTTGCCCACCAACAAGGTTAATAAGCAATCGGAGCACTGAACAAGTGCATAAAACTAGACAAACTAGTTGCTGGGAAGCTAAAAGCAGAAACTGAATGTAGACAAAGTGTCTTCGCCGTCAACATCTATGTCTTGAAGTTGGACGCTGACCAACTGGCCTTCCTGCAAGTAGTCATAGCACCTCAGGGCTATCATAATGCTATCGTGCTACCTAATTTTCTGACCCGGAAAGATCGTCCAACTTCATCACCACGGACACCCCAGCCATTTTTCAACTATGAAAATGGGTGAAGCATGACGAAGCATCATGGCAAAAAAGTTGAGGTCAAATTCTTGTGGCATTGGTTGCAAGATATTCCTCTAGATCTTCTAGAATTTGCTCACGTGGAATTGAAGTAAAATCACGATAAGCATTCATTGCAGTGCAGGGATGACGCGGAAGTTCATTGCGCCACACATTTGAAAGACATTGAAATTGAGCCATCTGTGGGCGGAGGACCCTTCATATTTCATACCACCAGGTTTGATGGCTTTGTGAGGTGTGCACCTCACAAAAAGCCCCAAGTCATCTTAAACCGGAAGATGACGCCAAAGCACTTTGCAAGAGTGGCAAGGCCAAAGCACCTCTGCACGGCCTGCAGCAAAATGTCTCAAGAGGTGTCCCGGACAAAAGTTTGACCGCTGCCATCCCCTGCCTCTGCTGGAAGCACGGCTGTAATGGGAGAGAGCTCTGGATCTGACAGACCTCCAGTGATCTGACGGATTCTGACCGTCTTTCAGTGTATTTTCATCATAGGGGGATGGGTCAAAAGCAACCTTGTGAAATCTTGTGAACATAAAGATCATAAAGCAAATGGCAAAATATGACAAAATTAGTCTTTGTTGGGATGTTCACCTATTGGATGGTTGCACATGGTTGTTATACGGTCCCGTGGTCATATGTTTATCGGCACAACGCCACATGGAAATTTTAAGTCTCTGGCCTGCAGGTGGGTCCCAAAAGAGCCTCACCAGGGCCATGGAAGGATTCACGCTCATCACTTGGCCCTGCACGTGAGGAGCCTCGATTGGGCAGTGAAAAATCACACAACTCTTAGCAAGAATTTAATCTTGTTATTTAATTTAATTCAAACAGCGAAAGAATTGATCTTATAATTGGCACCTTGGATTCCAAGATTGATCATTGGATGCAAGTGAATTCAATTGGACACCTGCAGATGTCTCAAACAGTGCTCAATCTTCAAAATTTTTCAAAGCAATTCAACCTCTAAAAAAACCATCGAAACACATCGAAACTCCGTGGACAATGAAGATGGCCAAGAAGCTGCCCCACCGTTCAGGACATGCGGAAGAGGCTTTGCATCCATCCAATTCCTGGGGGACCGTTCCGTAGAAGATGAGTTTCTACAGTGGCAAAGAGGAAACCCACCAGCTCCATAGAAGAGATCGTGATTTACAAGCAAACAAAACAACAACACCACGCATCGCCATGCTCCAAAATGCTGCAAAATGCTCTAAATCAAAGTCACCTCCATCTTCCTGTGCAAAATCATGGCAACCTGGACCAATTGCCACGCGTACTTCTTCCAGGAATCAAATAGTCACTACGTCCCTGCTTGGGACTCCATTCGATTCGCGGGCTGTCTGCCACGTCCTTCGAGCGTGGCCTCAGTTGGCATCCATTTCATCTGACCAATATCCTCATGACTTGGTCAGCGGCTACACATCTTTCTCTTGTGCACCAACTCTGAAGCAAATGTGCTCGGGGGCGCACAAGCGCCGGAAAATTGCTGGATTTCCTTCAAGTGTTGCAAGTTCAGAAATGCAATCAGAATGTGAACCACTCTACGGTTTGTGTAAGCACATGCATCTCACCCATGCATTCAAAGGGACAGGCAATCAATGGAGACTGGAAATGACTGGAAGACTCGCGAATACCACCCCGCCTGGAGGCGAGTTCTCTGCCAGTCGCAGGGTCAGCCGCTCTCCCTGGCTCCGCACACGATGCGTGCGCCGATTGAGACGACGTTCTTCTCAAGCATGGCAGGGACACCACCGGCAGCAGCTGCAGCAGCACTTCACTGCCCTCCTGCAGCCTCAACGACAATCATTGCGATGCTCACAGTATGTCTTCGGGTCTACTTGTCCCGACTTTGCGACTCTGAAGTTTTTGCTGGTCATGGATGAGTCTACTCTTGGCGAACTTCAGGAATCATGTTTTGGGAATTGTGATCTACCATGACTTGACTAAGGCGTTGAAAGCGTAACCGTCATAATGATTATTATATGGTACTCATAATCAGGACATCAAGGCTTCCTTTTTCATCCAAAGGCCTGCGGATTCTCTAGCCTGTGATCTTTACAACAGGCGTCCACTGAAGAAAGGCCAGGCATGGTGAACAGGGCCTGGGTGGTTTGCGGGAAAAGCTTGAGAACATGAATCGGTCACCAATCAGTCCTAAGTGCTAGGACATCAAGGCTTCCCTTTTCATCCAAAGGCCTGCGGATTCTCTAGCCTGTGATCTTTACAACAGGCGTCCAGTGAAGAAAGGCCGTCTCATCCAAACTTTCCACTCTCAAGCGGTCTACCATAAGCCTGGCCATGACGGTGCGGGGATGTGAGCTCCCAGCATATAGATGCTCCACTTCAGCACATAGGGGTACTGGGCCAGGAGCTTCTCAATCGTAGTCTTGGTGTCCGCTTTCAGATGATAGGTGTGAATGGCAATGGTGATTTCCTGAAGGTAACATTCCATTACCTTTGCCGACAGCCACCTGCCTCTTCGTCTGACGAACTCAGGGTCCCCAAACTTCTGCGGCAAAAACGTGGCCCCACCAGCTCGAAGTGAGGCCAAGTCATAGGGTGCCTCGGGTCCAGTTCAAGTTGTAGGGAGGCCAAGTGCTTTCTGCAGAGCCCCGAATCGCCTTCGCAGAGAGGACGGTGACTGATGCCACAGCCTATCATCCTGCCTGGCTGAAAGAACCGAAGACAGCCTGCATCAAAGCAACCACGTCGGCTGGGTCAATTCGTGCAGACTGGTGGCGAGCAGCTATACCACGAGTCTTCGGTTGATGGATCAACACCAGGGCATGTCTCTGGCCTGGTGCTCCATCTGAAGGGAGAATGAGGTCCTTGCGCTTGGCAGCCAATGTTTCACCGATCCTCATCACACCGGCCCAAGTCATCATGATGATGGCCGCCTCACGTGGCCATCCCCATAGCATAGCCAGGGTAGTCAAGGCTAAGAGTACACTGAGGGGAAGGGCCGGGTGATGACTTCGTGGTTCATCAGCTGCCCAGGCAAAGGCAAGGTCCCACGCTCCGATCAACTGACGCCGTAGAATGGGGCGCCTTGCAGCTATGCCGTTTATAGTTTCCGAAAACCTGCCATAGGCTTTCCCTGCATAGTCCATCTGCTTCCCATAGGCCACCAGCCATTCACAGACTTTCTCTGGGTTGACCGAATCCGCATCCACCAGCTCGTGGAGGGTGATGCCACCTTCCCGCTGCAACCAGGTGTCAAAACTCGCCAGCAACTCCCCACGCCTGCTGTGCGTCTCCGCCTTCACGGCTCGTCCCGGGACCAGCTGCACTGCAGACCTGCGCAAGGCTCTGGTGAGTTCTTCAGCACCTGTGGTGGCTATCGGCATGGCTACGGCATGAGGCAGGACAGCACCCAGGGCAAGGAGCTGCAATCCATGGTAAATGGCCAATCCCCTTAAATAAGGTACCCCCTTACGAACCATAACCATCCTCTCTGGCACGGGAAGGAGGAACACAGACGAAGTCCATGGCACGCTCCACAAACAAAGACAGTGGCCAAAAGTCCAAAGCCTAGTAGTAGGTAGTGAGCACGCCACAGCACCCAGTCCAAAGGGGAAGAAGGTGGGAAAAGTCCAAATTAGGAAACCCGCCGCTCCTCAAACCCAAACCAGCCGCACCAAGTGGAAAGGAAGACCCCGGCTGCCAAAGTGAAAGCAAGAGGGCGATGCGAATCCAAGAAGCAGCGACACGAGAAAGTCCAAGGGAATGCAGGTGTTGCAGAGAGCCAAAGTCCAATAGCTCTGAAAGGCAGGTGGAGTCGGTTGGCCCGATGTCGGTGTCTCTGGAAGGCCCATCTGCGGTGTTAATTCTGGCGGGCGCAAACCCAAGCGAAGGATAGAGCCCACCTGCAATTTGCCATGCTGCGCCCTTGCTCAAGGTTGAGCAGCGTCCTCGCAGAACTTCTTCCTTTTGCATGGGAACACTTTGCCACTCGACTGTCAAGCAAAGCTGTGAAGCGAAGGTCACCTCCATCACGAAGTAGCTTCTTAAGCAGGGCAACGTAAGCATTTGATTCAAGGATGCTGATGTGGGAGGATGCTCTCCAGTGCCAGGCGAAGTCAACGTCCCATTCCCCTGATACTAGCAAGTCGTTGGAAACCACGGACTCAACGCCAATCACATTCAGCTGGTTCTCCTCGTGGGTTTGCTTGGCCCTCAAAGCTTTCGCAAATCCTCTGGCAAGGTGCTCAGCCAGAGCAGGAGTATACATAGCTGACGGCTTGGTGTACTTTCCCTCAATACGGAGGCGGGGATGTCCGCCTGGGCATCTGCAGACAAGAGCCGGCATGTCAAGGCCCCACCCCAGCATCCTGAACTCCTTCTTGTGCGGGGAGCCGAACTGACATGACGCTATGATAGCCTCCTCAAAGCCTCTCATTGAAACCAGGAAGCGCCAAATGCTAAGCCAGGCCATCTTCGACAATCTCGGTTGCTCTGCCAGGCAAGGGCACTGACAATGCTGAGCATACCATAGCAGAAAAAGGCACCGGAAGGCTATGACGTTTCCCTGCTTCGTCTTTGGGCAGCTTCGGTCAAATCCTTTTGGTTCTTTGTAGGACCGAACGGCCGGGTGAGCAGCAGCACTGAATGTAGTGCAGACGGGCTCCGCCATGATTGACTTCAGCCTCTTCTTGCGCATCATGAAGCAGAGCCACTCAATCACCTTGAGGTTCCGAAGGTCAAAGTGAGGTGAGTCGGAGAGCTCAATGGGGGCCATGCACTGGTAGCCTTTCTTGGCTAAAGCCTTGGACACCGAGGCAATTCCGCCACAAACCTCGACGAAGTCAAAGCAGAACTCCAGGGCTGGAGCAATGGCAGGGCAATCTTCCTTGTCCATGTCATCTTCGGCCTCCAAGTCACCCAGGGCTCTGCGCATCTGCCGAAAGGGGGGATCAAGCTTCGTGTAGGCACCCTTCTTGTCTCCTCCAAGCCACATCACCTTGGCGATCTTCTCCTCAACCTTCCTGGAAACGACCGCGCCCTTCTTCATCGAGGCATCAGTTGCGTAGATTCTTCTATGATAGGGGGCCGTAACATCTGAGATGGCAAGCAGCGACATCACAGAGGCCACAACCAGCTCCTGAGCAGTAGACCGGGGCATCTCATAGACCTCGGGCTTCGTGCCATCCTCATCCTTGGCGAAGGCATAGATCTCATTCATGATGCATGCCAGCCACCTGCGGTACATGAAGATGCAATTCCAGTTTCCAGCCAGCCTCTGGCTTAATGAGGCTGAAATCACGGGAACCTGTGCGACTCGCAATGTTCATTGCCATCCTCTTCTGGAGGGGGGCAGCCACCGTGACCAGCCCAAGGGACCTTGTTCTTGAGGAAGCATCAATCTCGGCACCAACGACCTTAAAGTGGCTGCTGCCCTTGATGTCCTTCTCTGGCGACCCCAAGACCTGGTACTTCTCGTACTGGCAAGTGGCAGTGTGCATCTTCCTGACTGTTCCTGAGTCTAGAGGATCAAGGCCAGGCTCCTGCACGCTCATCAAGAAAACATCATCGATGAGAAGGCCTTGATAGTCAGGTCCTGGGGGGAAAGGATGGTGACCTCTGATGCTTTCCTTCTGTGGCAGCAAACCGACGTCCCTGAGCATTTCACCATGACCTGAAAGGGCAAATTCGACCCCCAATAGTCGCCTTGCAACAAGGAACAAGGAGCGAAAGCACGGGTAAAGTCCATCTCCTGATGCCAGGACGCTCCGAGGGCCAAATCCAAGCCGATCTCCTCCTTCAAGTCGATCAGATGAGCGGTCCAGGTTGGTGACATTGTCTAGAGCTTTAAGTCCAGCCAGCTCTTGGGAGTCAAAATCAAAAGGTGTCACATTGGAAACCGCCCTTTCATGGTGACCCAGCTCTGGTGATAGAAGTCCTTCCTATCTGTGATTGCTCCATAGATCGTCTTGCCCTTGGGGACCGATATGCTGCACATCAGATACCCACCTGGAAGGTAGCGACTGGGGCCACAAATGGGGTACTCGATCATGTTGGCATAGCGCCTGTCTCCAATCTGGCGGTCACATGCGTCGTCCTTCCTGGCGTTGAAGATCCTGGTGAATGAACCCCTCGAAGGTGGAGTGGGGGTAAGCTCCAAAAGGCCCAAGCCATCCCACTTCCTAGCCAGCTTCAAGTACTCACCACGGTCTTCCCTCTTCAGGTTGGGGCCAGCATCAAAGTTAACATCCTTCCCATGATGCAGAATCTTGGGCTCCATGTAGGGGAGGTATAGTTCATCCTCCAGCCATTCTTCAAGATGCCACTGTCCACGGCTAACAAGCTTCAGCCGTTCGGCGTCAAGGGAAGTGTAGGGCTGGTGCTCCACGGGGGCATCATCTTCGGGCGCAGTCTTCCCCACAAACGTCTTCTCGAGGCCTTGAGGTCCCGACACATAGCCCTTGACATCGAAGAGGCTGTTTCGCTGAGCAAAATGCTCAAGCTGCTCCATGCGAGATATGAATTCTGTACCTGACCTCCCAGGGACCAAGGAGAAGCCCAAAGCACCGGGGTGATCACACGTGGTCAAGAGCGCCCATAGTCGAGCATGTACTCGGCGTTGAACATCGTTGGGGCGCCTCCCAAGTAGATAGAGCTGATCCCAAGTCAAAGTTCCCTCCATGAAGTTAAGAGCGAGGATGATCACATGCATAGCTCTCTTCCTCGTGAGGGTGGACCATCTCTTCATACGCATCCTGGGGCCACTACTCCTGAAAAGTCCAAATTCCATCAGGGGGAGTGGGAAGACCACGGAAGCAGGGGATTCACCACTGCATTGGATGAAACAGGAACGTGCCAAAAGGGCTGCAAAATGGGTTCTCGTCTTCAAGATCCATCTAGGCATAGCAGCCAGCAGCCTCGGAACGGTCGAAGTCTCCGCAAAAGGGTCAGGCTGAAGTCCATCTCCAGGTAACTGGTCGTCTAAGTTTCCTCGGCTTCGGCCTGCTGTTTTTGACCCTTCTTTCCTCCTTTTGCTTTTGACTTCGGAGCTTTCTTGGGGTTGGCTTGGTCTCCTCCGCCGTCTGGGTTCTGCTTTCCTCCGGTGGCATCCAGTCTCTTTGCTGCTATCAAGTCCATCTCCTTGATGAAGGCCAAAGCGATTGTGACCCACCTCTGCTCCGCAAGGGGGGCAAAGGCACGACCCCTGGCATAGCTCGTGACAGCTTTGTTCTGGAACACTCCTGCTGGGGGATCTTCGCTCAAGGAGAGAAGCAGGGCAACATCCATGCGTCCATTGTCCAAGGCCGCCTGCTCCAGGCAAACTGCCAACAGAGCCGCTGAATCCTTCGCTGCCGGGATGTTGTCCATCTCAAAAAAAAATCCAGCAGTATCGCCACCTGCCACATCAAGCATCCTAGGCCGCGAGATCTCCCGAACCCACCATATCTCTCCACATAGGCCGTCGGGGTAACACCCCTCACAGCCAAGTCCGGTATCGGGACATCGGCTGATCTTGCAGGTTGCATCCTCCTTGCCATCGAACGCAGCACTGAGTCGAAGAAGATGCCCTTGTGTGAGGCTAGCTCCTGCTGGAGCCTCTGTCTTCCCTGCGCACCCTTGGTAGAGATAGTGGAACCTGTCGCTGCCAGATCCGAGATGGGGTCGCCAGAGGTCAGCTGTGAAGTCAAAGCCATCAATGCCTGGCTCTGCGCCACCACCGCTCTGGCCAGGTCGGCCGATGAACTGGCCCCCGCATTCTTCTCCTCCAGAAGTTGCATAGCTTCCTGAGCAGCCAAGGGTTGTGGACCTAAAGGACGGCCAGAACCTTGAGTAGTCATACTTTTCGGTGGAGGCATCTGTCGCAGCAAATCTGAGGGGGTGATCAAGGGTTGAGACGGTCACCCGAGGTTTCCTCTGCTGCTCTCCTCCTGAATCGCGTCCTCCAGTGCCAGGTGGAAGAGTGGCTCGAGTTCTTCTTCGGGTAGGAACTGCAGGTGGCGGGGTGAGTGGAACTTCGTCTCCTTCCTCGGCGGAGTAGAAGGCCACGAGCTGTCCTTGTGCTGGGTCCTTCACCCAGCTCCGTGTTTGTGCAACCAGATCTGCAGTCATGGGAACACGAAGAGGTTCTGCGGGGCCGAAAGCATGCAAGACGTCGACGGGATACACCGCCGGATCGAAGGGGTTCAAATTCTCCCCGAATTCCGTTGATACATCGACCAACAGTACATCGACCACCGCATCCTCGACTGCCTGCGGCTGCTCTGTGCCTTAAAGGGCGTTCACCATTCCAGCTGCAACCACTAGCTGAGTAGACTGCCCGATCTGCTCGTCCTCCTCTGCGATGAAGCCCTGGGCAAGCGTCTCTGAATTCAGCACGCCCACCGGAAGTGCAAGGAGGTATCCATTTTGCCTCCGAAGGACCACCAAAGCCATTGCCATCGAGGAACCATCTATCGCCTCGACATCCTGGGGAACTTCTAGGACCTGAATGCGATAGGTACTGAACAGCTCTGACCCACCAGCAGCCATTGCTCCTAGTTGAAGGTGTCCACCACGAAGCCCGCTGCCCTCCAGGTAGATGTTGGCCTCCATCTCAGAGGGGAAAGCGTGGGATACCGTGTCCGTGCCCTCCAACCTGCCCACAGCTTGAAAGTAGGCAGCCGACGATGTGAAGATGCGTGGAACTCGGCACCGTTCACACCTGACAACACACCAGTACCGGTTTCCCAACTCGATGGTGGCAGTGGCGTTGGGAGAAGATACCCGGCCCTCAAGGACCGCCCTGGCCCACTGGCCAGCCAACCAAGCTCGTCGGGCTCGATCTGCACCAGATAGCCTTGTAGCCTGGGACCGCAATGAAGAGCCCGCAGAAAGAATCCAATGCTGAGGGCAATGAGGGAACGAAGCAGCAATCGACCGCCTGGTTTCCGAGCTGGTAGATCCGGTCTCCAGAGACTGGTTTTGGCCACCGGCTTCTGAAGGTTCGGAATCTTGCCAAAGGGCGGGTGACCCAGTCACCTGATTGACAAAGGTAGCTGCCAAAGCTGGTCGACCACGCACAGTGATCTGGAGTCCTGCTAGCTCAATTGCTAGCTCGACGACCTCACTGTCGTCTGCCCCGCTGCTGCTCATATAAGTACCGGGACAACCGACTCTGAGAAGGAGGCACCGGTGATGGATGAGGAGGGGCAAAGGAGAGGCCACGAAATCCAAGCAGGTAAGCAAGGAGAAGGGCAAATAGTCCAAAGCCACACAGAAATCCACCAAGGAAGAAGGCAGCCAGGGTCAGAGCCGCAGTGGCTGGGGCACCCCAACCCGTACCAGTTGGTTTGGATTCCCCCCTGAAGAAACCGAAGGAAACCAAAGGCCACTTCCATGAAAGCTTGAGAACATGAATCGGTCACCAATCAGTCCTAAGTGCTAATAATAAAATTGCTACTTGTGACAAGACATTTGTTTGATGACACAAAGACGCAAATAATTTACACAATTAGTAGTCAGAGCAACTCTGCGCAATAGGTCTTCCACCCCCTGCCCAACAGGGATGCCTCAAAGCTCCAGGTGCCTGCCAGTCATCTGGAAACATTCACCGTTTCAAGTGCACCAATCATCACGTGTGGCCTGCTTCAAAAGGCCTGTAAACGGTGAGGGCTGAAGTGTGCCTGGACATGTCACGCATCGACATGTGGAGATCAATTTGCAGCGACACTGCCAAGTTCAGGCATCAAAGTTCATCCATCTACAAAACTACAAAACAGTGGAAAATCAGATCACCTCAGTATACCGATTCGCCCTGGTTTTGTCTCGATTCTTCAGATTCACCGATTCTAAGCCTACAGAGCTGATATTTCTCCTGATTGCTCCTGCTACCACCAGCGCGCCCGAGGTGCTACAACTGATTATGTTTACTTCATGTCCATATGTGTCCACATGGCATCATGTGGCATCTTACTTTTCACTTGCAGGGTCTCCTGGCATTGGGGCGAAATGCACTCATTTGGTGCGCGAGTTACCTCGATTACATTCTGGGGGGCCTGCGACTCGACGCTGCAAGATGGGACGGTCAAACCAACACCGCAAGACGAACGACCAACCACCCGTAGTCATGGCAAGTTTTGGGAGCATCGTTGATGCGACGTCCTCTGTCGTTTCAATACCGCACCAGCTCTTATGACCGCAAATATTTCGATGAAAAAGTATATCATGCTGAAGTTCCACCTTCTAATGGTTCTTTCTTCCGCTTGGGGACCAGCAATGTAGATGCAAAAATGATGCAAATCAACGAATGATGACCTTGATGAAACATGCCCATCCCATGGCAATCCCATGGCCTTCAGTTTGCCAGTGCAATTGGACAAATGTCTCGTCCTTGGAGGTCTTCTTTATCACTCCGTGCAGGGGGACCTTGGCAGTTGGACAGGTCACGTTATTTCTTCGGGGGTCCGTCCCTGGTCCTTCCCTGTGCAGATTTGGGCTTTGGCGGCAATCATGGCTGCCTGCATGAACCCTCACATCAGCCCCCATAGAGCCCCCCTGCTGGCCGCAAACGCTGAAGGGGCAGCTGTCGCCTTGGCACGACAGCTCCCAAGACAAACAATCCTTTAGGATCGGTCCATGTCAATTCGATTCAATTTGTGTAGCATACACTCATACAATAGGATACGTAATACAGGAGTATACATCCTGCATGAAAATTCATGGATCCTGATGTTCTTGGATTCAAAGGGTGACAAGCAGAATTAAGGCGGATACTGCAGGCGATCTCTCTATCAGGTCTTGGATCCAAGGCTGCCAAGGCTTTGCTTGTCGTCAATTCCTCTGTGTTTAAAGATGCTATAAGCAACTGCGAAATGCACAGGTCGATCCGATCGATTCATGCCATGCCATCCCTGCGTAAGGAATGAAGCCAGGTGACGACTGCCGAAGACGAGGTACTACAGGTCGACGGCCACCCTAACAACATTGCACACTCCATACATCTCCCTACCCTACACGCTTTGGGCACATGTCATCTCACAAGATGGCCAGATTTAACTTGGCATTTTCGTTGCTGTCATCTTCGGTCCTGCTTAGCAGATGGTGGCTTTCGCCTGCACCGAAGAGGGATCCCAGGAATGTGGGATCTGGCAATGTCAATGTAAACTCGTTCAATCTCTTTGACTATTTGGGTGTCCACAAATGGTGGTACCCCAAAACCCCCCAATCACCCCCCATGGCCCCCCATTGATCATAATTGATCATCAAATCAACCAGCTTTAGGCTATAGAGGTGCATTATCATACATCATCAATGGACAACCATGGACAGCCCCATTTTGACCTTGAAGATTTTGAAATCAAGGCACCTCGCCAATCTTTGCGTCTGAGATCTGGGAGCTGATCGAGCTGATGACCCCGATGTAAAGGTGACCATCAGATCGGTGCTTCTGCGAAGGTCACACCACTTCTCGCAAGCCTTGGTGCCAGTGGTGGAAGATGATTCGATCCAAGGCCCCTCCTTCCCCAGCAGGGTTCATCGCGATGCGAAGCTGCTGCCAAATGACCAGCAAAACAAGCAGCAGCGTTCCACGCCAAATCTGGCGAAAGGAATGTGAATGTGACTGAATGTGCCACAAACAGGAGAAGCACATATATTCTGATGCAGTGCATGTAGTGGCTCCAATGCTAGGTTCAAGATGATTAAATAATGCCAAAACACGCCTCACATGAAAAATCCTGGCTGGCTGCGAACAAGAAGGAGTGAAACTTGGAAACCGTCCAGCTTCGCAACGCATGCTCAGCATATGCTGACACTCCTGCCTTTGTTGACGAATGGAAAGCTACCATGGCTACCGACAAAGATCAACTTTGGATGCTTGGCGGTGAGGTCAGTTGCACTATCTCTTGCATTGGATTCATCTGGAGGCAGCTGCAGTGCGGAGAGGATGGAGAGGGATGGCACATGTCAAGACTAAAGGTCAACTGCTTTCATTCTTGAAATCATGCCTTCAGGAAGTGTGAGGCTTACAAAGCATCTCCATTCTGCACGTAGCGAAGGCAGATGTTCATGATTGTTTTCATGATTTTTTCATGTGCGGATAATTATCTGCGAGTTTTCCGGATTTTGAGTGTTGCCACTACTTCTTGATATGTCTCGATACTTTTTTGTGAGTCGTTTGCGATTCTCAGCCTTAGCTTTCTCGTTTGTGGGGATGCTACAGAGGTTTCTGTGTCAGCTGAGCCGTATCAGGTGACAACTGCGTCAAGCTGCTCAGAGGAATGGATGCAAAATGAATCGCTCCTGGGACCATGTACTCGTCTGGGCCCACAAGAAACATCGATAGACACTGACAGACATCGTATGAATCTGATACAATCCTAGTAATCCCAATATCCCGGTGGTCTGCCACTTGTGTCCTCAAGGCCCTGAACTCCCCGCTCAACCGCACCTGGAGCATCTGCAAACCTGGGCTCCGTTGCACATCCGTTGCCCATCTGTTGGGCTCTGAACATCCCGTCGTCCTGAGCATCCAGCGCGGAACTGCCAGTGTGCGTCCTGGCAAGGCTCACACAATGCCAAGGGGCATTGGGAGAGCTTGAAGGTAGACATGGGAGCTTGCAGCTTGGGGTCCAAAATCCACCAACCTAAACCCCCAACATATCGACTCGTCATGACTCATCTTGTTTCTCTCTTGAGCCTCTGTGGATTGATCATAATTCAGAGTCTTAATCTGAGTCTCGGCACTGCAACCTGCATCCGGTTTCTTCAGGGATGTGCCGAACACATTGATACAGTAGCACCTGCCCTGAGAGAAACAAGTTCCATCAGTGTTTGAACTCATCATAGGCTAACTTCTCAAAATCGCCAAGAGGTTTTGATGCATGGTCTTATGGATATCTTTCTAGTTTTTGCCTATCAGGGCAATTCCATTCCCACACCAGCCGGCAGCACAGCGTCTGCTCTGGTGTCACCACACTTGGCCTTAGAGGAAACTGCTTTCCGGTGCCACGAAGTGAATCATTGGCAGCTGATCCAAGCAACTGCACTGTGCCCCGTTTACAGGGGGCCACCAGGCTTTCTGAACCATACTCTCATCACAGCGACAAAAAGGCCATCCATCGTGCAACCTGCAGCAAGTAAATCCTGCTGCCACGCTATTCTTTCGAGTTTGCGCGCAACCAAGATGCTCAAAACATTTCAGGCTCCGAGTTCCACTTCTTCAAAACACTTCAGGAATCTTCAGGATCTTTGGTACTCTTTCAATCTCTTTGCCAGACTTTGGGCAAGGAGGGCTCTACGTTGGGCTCAGCTGGGGTTGGCCTTGGCCCCAGCATCTCTCCGTGGCTTAGACAGCCTGTGCTCATGCTCCAAATTCTTTCATGAGTCGATGAGCATCGTGAAGCACATCCTGAAGCCAAGCCTTGGGTGAAACAACTTCTCAGCAACCTACCAGCACATAAGCTACGATGCATTTGGGGCTTGCTGTGCAGAAGCGTGAGGCAAGTAGGTCCTAATTCCCACAAATTCTTGTCGTGACACGCTGAAGCACTGTGTCACCATACCAATGTGTGCGGCTAATCTTTGACAAAACCTCTGCTTGCGACAACTGTTCAATGGATGTTCTGTGATGTTCCAGTCGTCTTGAGAATAGGCATCCTTCTTAGCAGTGAGAATTACTTACAGTGAAGCAAGAACAAACATTCGAAGCTGAGGAACCTGAAGGCGGCGGTGAACCTGCAGCAAGAATCCGTCATCGCTACCTAAGCAGAAAATCAGTGAAGAGAACGTGACAGCTGCCGAGCATTTGGCATTCCCATGCATTCACCGGCAATTCGCAAGTCATCGGGTCGGGTTGCGCGTTTCCAAATGAGAAAAATGAGAATATGGGTTGGGTCGCTCCATGTCGCTCCTATCATTGCATCGACGCTGAAAACTTGTTGCAAAACATTGGTTTTAGGCCTTGGAGATGTCGAAGCCATTCAAATCGCGGGTCTTGCCGTTGGAATCTGTATAGTCTGTAAGTTGCAGCAGCAAAGTTTCTCAAAACCCTCCATTTTGAGCTTTCCGAGGCCTGAAAATCTGAAAGTTGATGGTTTTGAGAAATAGACTGATCAACCCATAGGCGCCGCATGTTCCGATTCGCCCGTTCAAGTTCAATTCCTCAAGCGCCTGAAAAGATCTGAAAAGGTAACAATGCACGTCGCCGATATTCGCTTATATTACAACCTATAGTTCTATATGTCCACGTTTGCATGCAGACATGGTCCCCTAATTTCCCGTGAACAGTCTGTTTAAGAAATTTGACGGCTGATTCTCACAGCTCTCAGGATCACAACATCCAAGGGGTCTCACAAAACTCAGCCTGATCAAAGATGATACAAAGGGCCAGCTGGTAGCCAGAACAGGGACCCAGCGCTCCATGCAAAGCAAGTAGCTAAGAATGGTTCCTCTTATTCCTCGGCGTGAGCACAAACAGAGTTTGCAAGGTGCTTACCAGGGCCAACCTAGAAAGCTTTGTGGGAAGCCCCTGCTGAATATTGGCCCAAAATGCAAGCTTGAGCCAACTTCACCAATTTGATCGCAAAAACCTTGAAAGGCTGTACAGCATGATGCGCCTGTAAGACAGGAAACCAGCCTTGGCAAAAGGTTGGCAAGTGCCAGTCAGTGATAGTCAGAGGCAGCACTCTTTTCTCCGCAGCTTTGGTGGTTGCATCGGTCAATCTATGCGAACCTGAAACGGGTGTTCATTCCAAAACGAAGAGATGCATGGAATCGCACCACAATCCAAAGCTGTGACAAGGCATGGCGAGATTGCAGAACGTGCACGACATTCTCAAAATATCGATTTTAAAAAATATCAAGATTAGGATTCTGGATGATTCTGGATCTGGATCCATTTGGGGCGGGAACCTTGCAGGCGCTATGCAAGAGGGACCATGATCAAATCTCTGCTGCTGACAAGTTGCACAGGGTTGGTTTGTTTCATTGTTGCGGCAAAGCCATACGGCTGTCTTCTTGCCACTCTTTGCTGCCAATGCTTATGCCTGGCAGCTTGCGTGAACTCGAAGAAAAGTGGTGAGGTGAGATCTTCCTTGGATTGTCATGGATTGTCTTGGTCTTTGAATGTCTTGGTTACCCGTCAAACATTGCGCCAGTGCGAAACATCCTCTACGGCATCGACGCCCCAATGATCTCCAATGGTGCTCACTCCCACTGCGTCTGCAGGCCTTGGCAGTCCTTTAGGGCTTTCGGTGCATAAATTCACCACGTCCTTCACTGGAGAACACACTCCGTCTAAATGATGCAAAAATGTTAAAAGTGAACCGGCCGTGAGATTTGCATGATCTTCAACAAGAACATAATAAGAACAACAAAGCTGTCAAGAGTCAAGAGCCTGCTTTTTGAGAAAACGTCTTTTGGGGCAATCCATCAAATGACCAGGTCACACCATCGTATCCTCTAATTCTATCATCCCCTCTCCAACCATCCGCCTTCCAAGGAAGAAATCGCCAAGTAAAGCAACCGATGCAACCAGGAAACCTGTTTGAACAATGGCCAAGCAGTAGATGCACGCTTGCCCAGAATCTCCCGAGCAGCCCGAGCGCCGCTAACCACTGCTGCGTGCACGTTACCTGCGTCCACGGCTGGATTGTCCCCAAATTAAGAATCATCAGCGAAGGGTAAAGGAAGGGATCTGCAACAAATTTTGTTGCTTGCAGATATCTACTGCTAATTACTCACTATTACTCTTTCGTTCTCATGCCTACCTCCAACGTTCATCTTGATGCATGCGCACAAACATGAAATGTTGCAATACGCTACATGTTCAAAAGCGGCCCAGTTGCCATAAAGGAGTCGACAAGCCCCTTCACCCGCAAACAGGAGTCGCCCAATGCTCTCTGCAACGGCGTCAAAGTCCTGACAATGCAACCTGTGAACAGAAAGGCCCCCTTTGCGTACACAGAATGACCGAACGCGACCGAACCGCATTTGAGCGAACAATGCCTTTGGTCCCCTACGAGCCCATGAACAGAATCCGGACAGAGACGGCAATGCGGAAGCTGACCACCACTTGTGATCTTCCAAAAGGTCATATTCACATGTCTCGACATGTAGCAATGAGGCAGGGTTCCTTGACGGAGGAGTTCACACGAGCATAGCTCCAAGCGCCGCGGATGTAAGGATTGCTTGCCCACTTGGTGATTCGAACATCCAGAATGTCACGACCAAAAAGTGGCGCCAACTCCCTCACCACGGCTCCTGGGCACAATGACGGGAACCGCCTTTGGCTGTAGAAATTACCTTGATACCTTGCGAGGACCTGTTTGCTTAAAGGGCTCACGGCTTGCTCTTGAAAATGGCACGCCGTTAATCAAATTTACGAGCGGGCGCCGTAAGTCAGCCCACGTCGCGTTAAGTCAGCCCACGGCAAGCCAAACTGCATGGAACAACGTGCACTCGTTCTAAGTCACCCCACGCGTTTTAAGTCACCCCATATTTTGCAAAACACAATGGGCACACAACATTCAAAGTATCTTTTGAGATTATCCAAAACAACGAAAATCGACCGCACACTGTGCGCACATTGCCAAACACATCATCTTGGGACACGATTTGACATGATTTTTTTGTGTCCTTGCCACTGGCACACTGCATTCAGTACACTTCTACTAACTGCCCAAAAGATGAACAATTCGACTTGCAAACTTGACAGCACGCCACTGGCACACTGCGTTCAGAACACTGCGATCAACTGCCCGAAAGATGAGCAATTCGACCTGCAAACTTGACAGCGCGCTACTGGCACACTGCATTCAGAACACTTCTACTAACTAACTGGCCAAAAAATGAACAAGTCAACCTGCAAACATGACGGCGCGCTACTGGCACACTGCATTCAGAACACTTCTACTGACTGTCCATGTCCAAAACATGAACAACAGTTTTGATATAGATTGAAACAGTTTCCGCGCGAGTGCCGCGCGACTTTTCGCGAGGGCCGCGCGACCCCTGGCAAGCCCCCCCCGCCCTGCCAAACAAGAGGAATGACTATGTTGAAAACAAGTGGGCCGGGAATGCTCGCGCGCATGGGCACACTGCGAAGGGACGGCTTGCACAAAAGGAGTGACTATGTTGAAAACATGTCGTCTGGGAATGTTCGTACGCACGGGCACACCACAAGAAAACAACTTTGCACAAGGAAGGAAAGCTGAACTCAACCACCAAGTACACACCTAAAGTTACCATTTCCGCATGGGCACACTATTCCGGCACGACTTAGAGCAAGGCGGCACGACTTACAGCAGCTACCCAGTACCTCTTTCCGAAGGATGACAGCCCAAGTGGTCAAAACTTCAAATGTGAATGTGATCCACAATGGCTATGCACGCCCTGGTTTTGAGATGCTGCTGCAGTATGATACAGGAAGGGATCTATCTGCAGCAGTATGGGGGTTGCTAATCAGATTGAAATACAGGTTCCGGGGGGTTGGGTACTGTACCCTACGGTCGCCGATCAACCGCCAACCAACTGCGATCCTAAAGGTGACAACCGCCGAAAGGTGTTGGCTTTTGCATCTACGTACATATTGACAAGTCAAGCCTGTGCTGACTAGTTTGGAAGGTCGGTCAACTGCCCCACAATCGCGGATCAATCGCAGATTTTTCGATCAAATCCAAACCATGTTCTACAAACAGATTTGCATTGCAACTGCTGCCTGAATTGGAAGTTTGAAGTTGGTATGCTTGTCTGCTGTGCTTGCTATACGTGTGGTTTTCTCCGATGTGCAGAGTAGATGTGGTCTTCTAAAATCGTGGATGTCAGCGGATATCAAGATACACAATATACAAATATAAACATATATGTGTAGACACATATGTACCCAATACTACCCAATTCAATTTAGTGTGAATTAGGTAGGTGACGTTAGAGCCTTCATTTTGTAAGGGGCCTGGGTTTTTGACCTACAAAATGAAGGTCTTAGATTTGCATTTGCGATCGGCTCCATGTAGCCACCGTTGCCAAGTTTCTTTTCAGTTCATTGGCATCCATGCTTTCAGCATGAGTTGCCTCTCTCCCGCCCATGAAGCATTCCTCACAGGCCCAGGATGACCCAGGCAAACTCCAAGGATGAGATCATATACATGTAGACATGGGCCCCATGGGTCCCTCAAGACCCTCAAGACCTTCAACCCGTCACATCACCAAACACATGCAGGAACTCCATGGAATTCCACAACCTTCGCTGGGCCCAGTTTCCAAGATAGGTCCGCGTCCTTCCGCCAGGCCATTGATGCAGTAGGACAGAGTTCCATTGCCCAGGAAGCCAATGGAGTAAGCACCACGCAGGCCATGCAGGCCATTTCCCAATGAGACATCGTGTGCAAATCTCACCAGCCTCAAACCCATCCACAATCCACAATCCAAAACCTAGCAGCTGGCCAGTAGAACCACTTCGCATCAGCATCTCCGCCTCTCAATCACCAGTTAGATCCGTCCATATCGTTTCCTCAATCATCACATGTTTTCACTGGTTTCTCACGGCCGAGCTGCACCTTTGCTACGTTGCCCATTCCCAAACGGTTGATTGCCGACCTTTTCCACATTGGCAACTGTGGATTGAAAGCGATGTTTTCCTTGGCGCGGGAGGTCTTTGCACATCAAAACAGATCCAACACGCTCCCACACTCTCTTTGCTCCTTCCAAATCTCAGAACTCATGGCCCAAAGGCCCGGAAGCATCCCCGTGACGAGGGTAAATCAATTCAACAAGACATCTCACTTCCAATCGAAAACATGGGACGACCTAGGAAAATGGGACGCCAAAAATCAACGTACTGATATATAGTTGTCAATGAAGACATCGAGATATCACCAGCCTGAACCCAAGGTGTTGCCTGGATGAAATTCCAACTCAGCTCAGCCTCCGCTTGCAATGCTCCAATCGAGGCTGTCATGATGAGAGCACTGCCTTGGCGGCGTGATGGTTGAACGTGCGCCCCGGTGCATCCCAAACCTCAGGGCCTCAGAATGCCGAAGTTGATCTGCAACAAAGTAGGGTAATAGCCAGTTGGATGATCCAAGTTGTACTGTATACATTTTTCCTCTTTTCTGACTGCAAAGATCTGCAAAGCCTTTCTTGGAAGTATCGAGAGCCCACCCGTCCTTCAAGACGTTCGCCTGACTTGAGAGTTGCGACCACGCTTTTGGAGGAGTAGTCTACTCCTCGCACCGCTAAAAAGGCAGAGAATATGCACATACAGCTGTATATAGTCTAATTACATCTAATTACATCCTAATTACTCAAAAATCTTTTGGAGGCAGAGGATTTGAATATCACACTTGATTTGGCCGCATACTGTATCGACAGAATTTTACATAGCTGATTGTCAGAGATTAGCGCCAAAAGGGCAAGCTGCTTGATCTGTTTGATTGATACTGCCAACAAGATTCGAACTACGGGCGAGTTCTTTCTCAGATCGAGGCCATCTGCCAAGCGCTGCACCAGCGACGAGTAGCCCCCTGGACCGGTCTGTCAGTCACAGAAGCCTGCATTTTTATGTTTTCTATGCACAAACGCTGGCAGAATTCATGACTTGCCGGGTTAGGGGGAAGAACACAAGCGAACTTGGCTGGCTAGCAAAAATAAAAAGGCTGAAAGTGTCAGGGCACTAAGGCAGGGGGCGTAAACAAACAAGGGTTGGGGAAAAAACATGCCGGATGAACGTAGCGATCATGATCATGATCATGATCATGATGATGATGATGATGATGATGATGATGATGATGATGATGATGATGATGACGACCGTCAAAGACTTGATCGAACGATAGAAACTCTGCCTATCAGAAATTAGCTGTAGTGGTTCTCTTTTTTCACTGCGCCCTCCTGCTGGACATCCTGCGGATAGTATTCCCGCAAGGCCCGACCTTTTACAAAGCCATCGCCATGCTCCTCCCTCCCGTCAGAGCGATCCGGGTAAAAGTCTGTGTAGTCATCGGCGAACTCGGCCTGAGCACCTCAATTCCCGACCAACAAACGATGAAAGAAACTGACGAATGCCGGTTGCGATAGCAAGCAATAGCAAGCACTCACAGGCCACTCTTGAAAGTGAGGTGACTTCCATCGGCTCAGGAATGGCAGCTACAGCATGGCACAGGACGATTGTCGCGTATGGAAACGTAAAGCGAAGTCTTTCATTGTTATGAGAACCTGTTGCTACGGTTGGCTGCCTACAAGGCCAACATGCCACTGTCTCCACAACCAGGTGCAGCGAAGTTGCTGAGCTCTGTCATGCTTGAACCTGAATCCTGCTGGAAAGCTGCGGCATTGACCCTGTGATTCAACACTAGCTACTAGATGCTACTAGCTTCTGTGAGTTTTGCAACCCTCACTACGGTGGAGCAACATGGACTTGGCTGAGCATGGTATAAGTAGATCGATCCAAACATGTCACATCATTTGACAATTTGATACTGCGCGTAGAGAGAGAGGGAGAGAGAGTACGTATACATAGGCATTTCGTACCTAGTTTTTGTTCAGTTCATCATTAGCCACCTGCTTACATTCTGTATGCACATGGAGGCTGTCTGCACATGCAGTCCTGCTCGTAGGAGACCTTCTGGTGCCAGGCCAGCAACTCTTTGCCTTGAAGTGGCAAGATGGGATAAGATGGGGCAAGCATTGGGGAAGGAGCTGAAAGGTGCATTGCTGCAATCATAATAATCATATAGAGCTTTTTGTGTGAGTATCAAGCCAAAGTAGCACCGCTTTGGTAAGAGATGGTAAGAGCGACACAGCGGAGAAGAAACAACCAAGACCAAAGACATGGGATATCAGTTCTGTAATGACTTGGGGTTCAGCTTCCCTTCGTGTGTCAACCTATTGAGCCAGGTATGGCCAAGGCCTGCCAGGTATGCAACCTTTGCCAGGGTGCTATCGTTGGAGTACATGACCTTCCTCAAGGCTTCCGTCCAGGTTTTCGCCACGGACGTGTTGATGCTGCCCTGACCCTGCAGCATTGCTGCGTTCACTCCCTCTCTCTCTCTGCGTTTCCTGCTTTGTCTGTGCATTTTTTCGCCACAGACTTCCAGCCATGAAAGATAGGTTTAAGTAGCCAACCCAAAAGCAGCACATGGCTCCAGTACTCAATCAAGCTTACGGAGGGTGAAGCCGGAATCACGGCGGACTGACCATGCAGTAGGAAACAAAAACTCACCTCAAGAAACCACGCAAAAGTTTCTGGACTTAACTTTCAGCCAGATCGGACCAACAAACAAAAGATCTCTACAAGAGTTGCTCAACCCATGCATCGAGATGCCCACCTCAGCATAAGCTTCTGCTGCTGCTACGGCTGTTTCAAACAGTTCGAAGGACATGTCTCGTTGAGCTGGCGTCAGCTCTCTCAGCGACTTGAACAAACGAAGTTTCGCTCTGGGTCCCTCGTAATCATCGTCACCTCCAGCCCGGACCTCTGCGCTTGCAACATCTTGACATCAAAATGTTCTCATAAGTGTTTCTTTTTGTTTCACCATTCTTTCGCAATGTGTTCAAAGACATGTTCAAAGTACTTAAGGCGAATGTAGGCATTTTCTCAGCACCTGCGAAATGTTGTACATGCGCAGGAGCAAGGAAACTGGCACGTTGTCCACGCCACCATGGACCTGAAAAACATAAGCACATCAAGGAACTACCCCATGGAACTACCCAATGCCAACCTGCGAATACAATGGGAGAGGTAGAGAATGGTATGAGAATGGTACATGGAGAAATGCAGTGCCAAGCAGTGCTCTGCTCTGGTCAAGCGGCCCAGTGAGCACCTTCCTCAACGTGCTCAAAAGCGCCCGATGGAAAGGTGTGAGTTCGACCGCCTGCTCGGTCTAAAGCCTCCAACACTGTGACGTTGCAACCTGGAGATCCAAGGCCAAATGGGCTGGAGAGATCTGGGGAGCATGAGAAAATATGTTAAGCCCTGTCTGACATTTGCCGTGTGGATGCTTATGGGTCCTTGTGGAACGGGTCTGACTCAAAGGTGGAAATCACAAGTGCTGAGGCACCAAAGTGTCGCAAGGAGCTGGCTGCCACCAAACCAGAAATGCCAGAACCCACGATGAGCACACGGCCCTCCTGGCTCGATTTTGGGGAGCTGGTAACTCATTTGCTGGGTGCTGGTTCTCTCGCTCGTGGTTTGCACAAGAGATCCTGAAAGCAGTCATAGTCATGTCAATCATATCAGTCATCTCGGTGTGCCACTGCAGGACCAGCAAAAACAACCCCCGCCCAACGTTTGAAATGATGAAGGACCTTTTCCTGAATAAGTACACAATGCATCGACAGTACTACTGTGCCCAAATGGAAAGGCACCCAGCGGCCACTGAAGTTCCCCTTGCATCCTCGCACGGAGCTGCAGTGGCAACCCTTGCCGCCAGCGCAGCTGCAAAGCAAAAAAAGGAGTGGGTGTTCATGGCACTCAGGATGGAAAATTAGTGGCAGGAAGCGTGCAAAACACCTGTTGGCATTCTTGAGAACAAACTTGTGCAAGCTAGCAAAACAATAAGCGACACTGAAGTCTGCTGCAGGCTCTGTGCCGCCTTTACTTCAAATCTGTTTGCTCCAATTACATGTTGCAAAATGGCGCAAGTGTCTGTGCAAGTGCTTGTGCAACTGTGCTCATTGGGAATAAAAGCTGCTTACTTTGGATGAACACCGTCGTTTCATGGCCCAAAGCCAAGGTATGATTCAGTTGTAGCATCTTGTTTTCTGTGCCTGCAAATGGCTAATTTAGCGGCTGCAACGCCTAACAGCTGAGCAAAACGCAGCAACCCCAAGGAATACCCTGCAACTGCTTTAGTGTTCATGTGTTCTGGCGACTGCATGCTTTCTGCACCTAGGACCCGATTACATCTTGCAAAAAAGCGCATCAATGGCGCAGAATCTATTCCCCAAAGAGATCATGACCTTTCTGTTTGGAGGCAAATGCGCGCTCTAACATTGTGAATCCCTTGTCATTTTGAGGGAGTGTATTTTAAAGGAGTGTATTTTAAAATTGTCAGCAAATGTTCAGTTGTTGATTTTCCAATGCTCAAAATGAATATATACATTGATGACAATGGATAATGTATCTTCAGACCGTTCTGCGACGACAAACTGTGCGTCAGCAACCAGGCTAATGATGCTAATGAGGCCTACTGTTAATTAATCTAACTTTGCATGAGTACATTCACCCTCGGCAAACATTGCTGACAAACTATCAATCTGTCAATCAGCCTAGCCCTACCTTTCCAGTTGCCATTATAGTACGTAACCAGCTTGTTTCTACCATTGTTGTTTGGGGTTGCTTGCCTACTATAATGGCAGCTGGAAGCATAGGGAAATAGTTATAAATCAACACTTTAGACTTTGTCCGCTGATGATGGATGATATATCGGACAATATATAAAGACTATCCACGGGATTGAACTGATTGCATCTGCTTGCTACTTCTTGAGCAGCTTTGCAGACTGGCAACAACATGTCATGGTACAAACTATGCAGGGGAAATCGTCTGGACACACTTGGAGTCGCTTGAAACCAAAAATCCAGCAAAGCTCGGACGGCTGCAATGACTGTGGCAGCGCTTCTGGTGTGATGGGAGGCTATTGATACTCTCTCTCTCCACCAGGCTATTGATACTATCGTATCTATTTATCAAAGCACATGGTGGAGAAGTCAGAAATCACAAGCACATGGCAAGTAGCTTCACAAACTGATTCCACCTCGTTTCACCATGTTTCACTCTGTTTCCCATTCCTTCATCTCTTGTTATCCCTTCATCTCTCACCAAGTCTCGGAGTCCGTTACCTCCCAGGACCAACAGTGGCGCGCACCTCGCAACCGAAGAAAACGGAATCCACTGAGGAATTGAGTGTGCAAGGGGATGCAACGGGCTGAAACGGGTCAACCTGGATCCATCAGCAGAATCTCTAAACCAAAATAAATAAATCAAACCATGACTCTTTGATGTACAAAGACCAGTAGCTTGCGCATCCGAGGGTCAGCACCACCAATAAAGAGACAAAACCAGAGCCCGCATCAGATTGAAAATGATTGAAATGTCATGAAATGTCTCAGGTGCGCGCATCTCTTCGCCATGATTGAGACCATAATGCACAGGCTTGCTGAGATGATCCGAGTCAAACCTCGTCGCCCCGTGCGCCGCGACATGTCAGGATGAATTCATGTGCTTTGGACTTCCCTGGTGCGTTGCCACGCACAAAAAAAAAGAATAAGTCCGGAAAAATTGAGAAAAAATTGTCGTGTTGCAAAACTGATCACGTCTCACTTTCACCCTCCCGCGCCCTCTCAGTCTCTCACTTCTCACAAGTACCCTGCCTTATAACTTATCACATCCTGACTTTAGAGAGTCTTCCCTAGCTGTTTCCCTGTGTTGCATGGCTCTCGGATCTCAGTCTCATGCAAAAACAAATGTGGTGAATCTATGGCTGGGGTTTTGCCTTGAGATTGCCAATGGTTCAATGCCAGCTTGGTAACATGCAACATGCCCCCGTTGCCAAGCAACAAACCAATATCCCAAATAAACACCAATAACAATCATCAATAACAAACAGCCAATGAACCAACAGCCAATAATATAAATCACGCAATATATGCAAAGATAGATGAAAATCTCAGCATCCAAATGTATCCAATTCATTCCCGCCAAGCCACAGGCAATGCTGCATGACTTGCTGCCCAGCCTGCAGTTGCAAACGCGGCCAGCCAATGTCTGCAAGGTTGGCGAAGGACTGCTCCTGGAGTGTCCCCCAACCGTCCCGTCCTGCCACACCCTGTGGCACAACCAATGATGGAACGTAAATATGCACAGCATTGCCCACAGATCCAACGTTCATCCCAGGTGACTCCATGCAATTCCCACCCGGACCTGTAGGCCATAGCCGGCCTTTTCAGGCTTGGAGCGAAATGCTACGGAACCGTCTGCATTCCTCAGCTGAAACTGATGACAGGTCCCGACGCTTGATTCTACATTTGTTAGATCCAGTTGTGGAGAAGCATCGGGTTGTATCAGGTGATCGGTTTACACATCACGTCCTGTCAAGCAATCCTTGGACAATCTGAAGCCAGTCAGCCTTACCATCCTAGTGCTCTAAGTTTACTCACGGCTCCACTGGACCCTCAATCGTTCCTTGACCTAAAACCATCAAGCCGAGGAGCTTTATTTCCAAGTATTTGGTATGTGCAACCTTGAGCAGGCTGCAAAGAAAGGCATAAGGGCATAAGCAAGATTGTGGCATCACATCGCATCACTTAAGAAAACAGCCTGTTCTGCGAGCCAGTGGCCCCAGCGCTCGCTTTTCAAAGTATGAACTGTCAAGAAAAAAAGTTGGCATGTTTTGTCCGCCATGACATGATCAGCAGAGCTTTGACTGGGTTGCAATATGTTGCAATGATAAAGCTTGGCCCAGCAACCAGGATGGATTCAGGAACCATCAAAAAGTAGTCTCTCCATACCCCCCGCTTCATGCGCCACGAGCTTGACACCATGTGAAAACTTACACCCCGAAATACCATAGGATCACACTCCCACGGCTCAGCCCAAACATGTTCTTGGGCGCCATATATAGTTCTACATCCTGTGACTCCTTTGACACCTGTCACCGCAATGTCTCGCAAAGGGTATCATCAACTGAAGAAAGAAGAAGAGAGAGAGAGAGAGAGACACAGCCAGAAATGGGGTAAGCGTACTCCATTTGGAGCACCACGAAAAATCACAAACATCAACCACACAACTGACAGTAGAGGGAGTTTGAGCCGCCGCCACCACCACCACATTCCTTTGGAGTTTTGGCTTGCTAGCGGAAACTCGACCCAGCCCCAAACAAATGCCAGCCCGAGACCAAGCCGAAGGCAAGGAACTTCATCCACAGAGCGAGCCATTCTGCGGTTTTCACTTGCGGAGAGGGCGGGAATAAAGCCAAAAGGAGGAGCAACATGGAGCAACGAATCCACCAGCAGGAGCGGAAGCACAATAAGCACCAGCTGAAAGATAGAACGTGAATGAACGCGAGCTACCGCCAATCTAATGCATCGCAAGAAAGTTGAGCTAGTTGAGTCCATCGAGCTAGTTGAGCCCCCCGTTCATGCTTGCGGCAAAGCAGAGGACTGCAAAGACAAGTGGTTTTGGTTCTGGTCTAGCGACAAATTCTTCAGCGGCAAAACGTGACATAGTTTGCATATAATTGGATTATGATTGGATTACTGAATATATACAGTGGTCCTTTACATTCCTTTGTTGGTACATTTTCCGTGTAGTCACATGACTACGCTACGATTGCACAACAACGACTGGACATGTGCTACCGCAAAGGTTGAATTCCTCCATGTCATAATATCCCATGGCATGCTGTGGCATTCTATGGCTATACTGTATCTACCATCAATGCGGCCACTACGGCTATGGCACTAGCAGCCATCGTCTGCAGCCAAGTTGACATCATGAGTGTGCAGGTGCACGGCCAAGATTTCTGGCCAGTCCTCGCATTGCAGGTAAGGCATCCCTGTCATCCGTGTATTTTGATTAGTGCCATCCCTCCCAAGCAGAGTCCAAACATCCCACATAACGACAAAACAGCATTCCGTCCGAGAACAATCTAGCGAGCAAGTGTAAAACATCGGACGATCGTGCCCCATACTGTTGAAAATCATTCACAGCAAACAATGAGGCAGCGGCCCGGGAGCCTACAGTCAAAGATTTTAGTCACAGCAACAATGCTTGATTGTGGGAATTCGCTTCGGGAGAAGTCGCTACGACCCCGTCATGGCAGGGTCACAGCAATAATGCAAACCACAATTAGAATGCCTTGCGAAACATCTGTTTCCACGGTGATGAATCCATGGTTCTGCTATGCTCTGCTACTGGGGTTTCAATCAAACTGCATCAAAGGAACAGCAATGAACTGCAGCATGGAACAGCATTCAATTCATGTCTGCCGAGGATCACCTGCTTTGGCTCGCACCCCCAGCAAATTGTCTGCAGAGATTCGCGTCACCCATTCAACCTGAGACAAATTGAACAGTGATTGACGTTTGACGGTGATGGAAAAAAGGAAAACACACAACAACCTGTGTTTCTAAAACAAAACATGCCCAGGAAATAACACGTTAGATATTTCAAACGTGTAAATCCATGCTTGTACCATCTTGTACCACTGTTGATGCTTGTCCTGCCGGTTGTCGTCGTGGGAAATGTTTGAGATGTGGATATATGGTGCATGGTCTGAGCCGATGAAGGTCTGATATGGTCACTCCCGTCGGGTTTGTCGGCCGAGTGACAGGGCCACGAAGC
Source organism: Symbiodinium kawagutii (assembly GCA_009767595.1). Taxonomy (NCBI): domain Eukaryota; class Dinophyceae; order Suessiales; family Symbiodiniaceae; genus Symbiodinium; species Symbiodinium kawagutii. The sequence continues at coordinate 525,437 of VSDK01014170.1, forward strand.
GGCTGAACGTCCATGTTGAAATTCAGAGCTCCTCATGGCAGCTTCAGAGATCCTCAAAGAGACTCAAAGTAGGAAGCAGCTCTAAGTAGGGATGAAATCAAACACAAAAAGTTTAAGCATGTTTAAGCAGTTTGCACTAGCAGTAGCTGTCGCCTGTGTGCATATGTGCGACTCAGTTTGCCATGCAATCTTCCAAATCTGCTTCCAGATTCTTCCAAATCTTCTGCTCTTTACATTGCCCAACGGCTCAGCAAGGCCTTTGACCCACGCTACTCTCTACTCCTTTTGATCTCCCGTCCGGCTCCTACTAACACTGCTGGGCGCATCCTTCGCTTTCCTGTCATATACCTGAGCTCTGAGGGATGACAGAGATGGAGCTGAAAAAAATGCATCTGAAACCATGCTGGATGGTTGCTCACTCAAGCTTTATCTGGATACAAAGTCTTATCTGTTGAAAGGACTTGGCTTACTACAGCCATCGCATATCATTAGGTACCCTGTGCAACAACATAGTTTCATGAGGAGGAACGCAATGTGCAGGAAGCACATGGAAGCACCTTGACACTTCTCAACATCAAAGTTTCACTCCGAGGCGCAGATCAAACCCGCTTGAGTGTGGTACTTCCTTGCGTGGCTCACCATTCGAGCGCAGCGCCCGAGTTTTCAAGCAAAGGCAAACAAATATGAAGGCATATCCGAGGCAAATGAGAATCCCGTGTTGCAAAAATGTTTATTTCTTGTGACAGCTGGGTAAGTTCGACCTATTTGATGCCTCATTGCTTATTGCTTCTTGCCTTTGATGAATAGTATAAATGGATCTAAAATATAAATGATTCGTCTCATGGTTCGACCTCATCCCATTTGTTCCGACTGTAATCTCTCTCTTGCTGCGCCGCCAAGTCGCTTGTCCAAAGATCCAGCATTTTGGGAACAAGAGATGGTGCTCCACCATCACCCTGGAACACGCGGACACAAAGGGAATACACGACAAGCATGGACAGGTACCACCACATTGCTTGTAGACGTTTCCCGGCCATGTTCAGCATTTAGATTAATTTGCTTTTTGCACTTGTGCCAACAAATATGGAAGTTCTGGAAGCAAAAAAATAAACAAAAATATAGATGTGAAACAATTTGCGACCTCCTGCGCCAAGCATCTTCTTCGAGCTTGGAATTCCATAGCCTTTGGGCAGCAAATATCTTCCAGCCAACTCAGTGGACAAAGCACTTGCCATGCAACGTGCCACTCATAAGACTTGACATCGAAGTAAGTCACTTTAAGTCGCTACAGCTGTTGATTCTACCTGCGACCAAAATCCACCAAATCACACGACATGTACCTCTTCTCATGGAGGGTCATCTACATTCTACATATATACAAAATTGCACTTAATGAACGCCCAAACAAATAAACATACATAAGCCTTAGACTCTAAGACATGTGGATGTTCAAAAAAGAAACTCAACGTATACTTCATCCATCTATCTGCATTTGGTATGCGATGTGCCATGTAGGTCCTTTAGGCAACCAGTGGCGCTTGTCAGTCCAGTAAGGTGTGAAATAACCACGTGTAGAGTACACTGGTGTGTATATGTATGTATATATCATGTGATATCATGTGTGTAGGTGGGTGTGTGAAGCTACGCCTGTATCCGCAGGAATGCATGTATGCAGAATGCATGTTTGTGGGTGTTATGCATGCTTGTGGGTGTGGCCGTCCTGAGTGTGTGAAGGTGTGTATGTATGCTTGCCAGGTGTGTGTGTGTGTGTGTGTCTGTGCGTGCATGCATGCATGTATGCAGTATGCATGCAAAGGATTGCTTACCATGCACGTGTGCGTCTGTGTGTCGGCTTCAAAGTTGTCCAAATATCGACTCCAAACTAATCATTCCGAACCTTCATAAATTACTGTGATTAGTTTGGAGTACACCCCCAAAAAAGCTGGCAATTCGTGTGACATGCATGGCTATTTTCTCTGTGAACTCTCTCTCTCTCCATCCAGGCGTTCAGCGGAGCTGCAGGTGAGCTGTTGCTACATGGCGCTGCAAGCCTAGGCATCCTAGAATGCATCCTAAGCATCCTAGTGCATCCTAGTGCATCCCAGTACATTCTAGTGCATCCTAGTGCATCCTAGGCAGTAATTCCTTTGCTTTCTGTCTTCGTCCAAGGTTCTTTATCATGGGAGGCAAGCATTCGGAAGGAGAACTCTTGAAGGTTCAAGCTCTCCACCTCTGCTTTCGAATATATTTTTCCCTTAGTTGTGGCACCTCCCCCAAAATGGATCAAAGCTACTCATGTATGGCTGATTGTTCGCATGCAAAGCGCGCAGTCACTGCGCACTAGTTTCAGAAACCTTGGAAATTGTCAAGTCAGCTGCATTAACCGACGAGACGCACAAATATTTGACTGCCAACAAAGATTCCAATTCGAGAGAAACGTCACCAGGATAAGCATATACATTCATATGGTGCACGAGGCTTACCTCAGGAACTGCGCAGGACCAAAGTGCACCGGCAATATCGAGCAGTTGTAGTTTCAGTATGTCACAGTAGCGATTGCACCTGACATGACTTGAAGTATAACTTCCCCCCTGGTAGGACCGTGGCCACTACAGCAGTAGTTGCTTTCCTGTTTCGTATGCCAAACCAGCTGGAAGGGGAGATTCATAATATCAAATATAACCCCCTATGTTTGATGTATATAAATCACCCACTATTTGTAGTGAAACTGGAGGTGGTTGTTTTCAAATTTTGGATCTGCTGTTAGCTGCTCAAAGCTTTCTCCCAGCTGCGGTCGCATTGTGCCCAGCGCAGGCAGACGGTACTTTTTGAATCACTGGATTCCAGCCCACCAAAGACATCTCGTCAGGAGCCTTGGATAGCAGCCTAGCAGGGCCCGTCTTTTTCCTTGCCACATGTCCCTCTGGCAAACCACAAACATCAGGTCGTTACACTCTGGTAAACTAACCTAGAAGTTGCAAATCCACCGTTGATTGCTGGTTTGCCTATTTTTTGACTGCGCCCTCCACCTGGTTTACCTATTCAAACTGGAGATTTTTAGATACAAGCTTGGTGCGCCAAGGGGTATTACATCGAGATACCTACAGCACAGCATACTCTGTGAAGCACACACATGCAGATCAAACATGATGAAGCACATTGACATGAACTTGAATGTGAGTACGACAACAACAGCACTTCACACTTTGTAGCAATGAAAATGGAACCGCGCACATGCAAACTCACACATGCTAATTGACGTAGCCACACATCTCATTTCGTGACCATCGAACTTTGACCTATGAACCACCATGTTGATCTTGCCACCTCTTTCCACATATTGTTCATGAGGCAACCATGCGCAGGTGCTAGGGTCACGGCTGAGAATATAGATGTGTCCAGAGCCTCAGCCACACCCCTTTCGGAGAACCACCATGAGCGTTTACAGGGCGTTCAGCCCAGGTTGCTCAAAAGGTCAGAGGGCAGCAACAAAGCAACACAACAAGCTGCTAAAGCAAGCAGCTAAAAAAAAAGCTAAAGCATCTGGATGCATCTGCAGTTCCCATTCGTCATCATTCTTCCCCCTTGCAGCCTTTTTAGGGGGAAACATGGGCAAGCATTTCTGAAACCCTTGATGGTGACCAACTGCCCGCTCAGTCAGAGCTCTATCTCCAACAGAGATCCGCGTCCAAGGAGCCGTGTACAGCAGCAGAGACTGCTGCTGCTGCAGACTAGGCCTGTTGCTGGATTCAGAAAATAAGAAGAAACTATGAAATGCCACGAGGAGGTTCAAACAAATTGATCACAAAACAATTTACTGAATCAGCTTTGAAAATCACGAGCATTCAATCCCAATGCTGGTCTGTTCAAGAGGGAGTCACTTGACATCTTATTCCATTCCCAAGAGGTATAGATTCCTAACCAGTGCCTGATGGCGCCTCCGACTGTGAAGTTGGCTCTACTGGAAAGGACTTGACCTGGATAATCAAAGGTTCAAATGTCAACTCACTGATCGTTCGTTGATGCTCGTTGATGTTCAGTGATGTTCAGTGATCAGTTTAGCATCTCCTGCGACAGTGGCAAGAGACTGTGACGGATTAACTTTATAGTGTCTATTCACGCTTGCCCTGGCCCCAGCCACTTGATGCCATTTGGCACTGCGGGGAACTCTCACTTCACTGGCATGTGTTTGAATGGATGAGTCGCGTTCAGAAGACACAAATGCATTACTACAGATCAAATACATCAAAAAATGATAAAAAAATGTCAAAAACACATCCAGTAGTGCAACTTAGACACAATCAGGATACCATTTCAAGAGCTCTTCTGGGCATCTTCCACCCTGGCCCACGGCTGTTGGGGATGTCGGGTGTGTGGCCAACAACTTGCCGCACAACAACCGCATTAATCACATTGAATCACCATACCTGATGCTGATTTCGTGGGAATCTTTCTACCCGACCTGAGCTGGGCGGAGTTGCTTTGACCTTGCAGTCCTTGCGCCAAAAAAACCATTGGCTCCGACATGGAGCGAACTGCAAAGAGGGGAGAGTCTATTCCAGTCTTTCGGGATGGGTTGATTCACTGAGGTTGACATTTGCATCATACATTCGCCAATCTTTGGGAACTCCCTTATGCATGTGTTTTTGAAGCGTCTCGCCGGCAACCATGTCCTTTTGATCTCAATGCTCATCTGCAGAAACCTCCGGAGATCGCCCCCCCTCCCCATTGTTGAAATTGGCATGTCTGCAAAGAGTCACTCATATCACTCATATATGCCAGTCACCGCAGAAATACTTTAGATAGAACCTGAACAATTGATAACAATTGGTTCCGACATGGTCCCAGGAATGGTTTACTTTGTGGCTGTGCCCATTTTGGACTTCTGCACGGCAAGGGACGAAGCAGGAGATGCAGGAGTGTCGTCATCTCTCAGATCCGATGCCCAAACGAAACAGCCGAAGGAGCAAACCAAAATGATGGCCTGAGGGGAGCATGGGACAAAACAGTTGGAAGCGAATGGAAGTGGAAGCGATCATTGTCTCACTGGGAAATCATGGGAACCCATGGGAACCCATGGGAACCCCCATCCGATATTGTGAATCACCACCTGCCCTCCAGTCCCTGGGCGAAGACTCTAAGACCTGATCAACTTCCATCGGCCGAGCGTCTGCTGCAATGCATGAGGCACAGAAACGCGCCCACGGATGGCCACCAGATTTTCGTTGCATGACCTGCAATCCTTACGCCGCATTGAAAATGTGCTGCAAGGATGCAGTCCCTCCAGCAGCAAAGGAGAAGAAATCTGGGTCTAGATAAGCCAAAGAGAGTTAGCTGCTTAGCCCGCAGCATTGTTTTTCATGGCATTAGAATCACCGCAAACTCCAATCAAATGTGCGGGGAGCAGGAATTGGTGACTCGCCCAGGTCTCGCCATTCGAATCCATTTGGTTTGCTTGCCACCTCTTGCTACTCGTCTTCTCAATCCCACACATCCAACTCTAAACAAATCTAAAAAATGCAAATCAAGGAGCAAGTCAACAGTGAACAGCTGTCGCGCAAGGCCACCAGTCGTCACAGCAGTAAGCAAAATAAGGAAATTTCATGGAGGACCGGCGAGGGATTTCCACCAGGTCTTTGAGCATTTCACAGCTGCAGAAATGGCATGTCGCCCTCAGCTGGGTTGCTCCGAGGTCAGCCGCTGCCTACATGGAACCAAGTCTCAAAACCACACACTGCGCATGCCCAACACGCTTCATCCGGGTCTCCACCGTTTAAGGCTAGCATTGAATGGTTGACTGTGAGACTGCCAAAGGCATATACAAACATCAGGGATTCAATGCACCGCCCATACGCGTGCACAGTGCAAGATGAGCAAGTCATCTCTAGGCTTTGCAATGGCTGGGCACTGGACGCTCGAGCATCGCCAGGCGAGCCTCACAAGACTGGTTGCGCACTGTCACTGTCTGCTGCAGCCAAGGCGTCTGGGTCTGCTCCATGGGTTGCATGTTGCATCTTGTAGCGTTGCATGCGTGCGTGTCTATGCTTCAAACAGCTCCTGTGTGCCAGGGCTGCAACACATGGTGTGCACGGAACCTTTGCTTAACTTTGCCGCTGCAAACTCCTGACCTTCAGTCGCGAACGTCATTATACATGGACAGTCACCTGGTCACCGTTGAGGAGCAATAGGTTTCATGATACCTGACGCACCAGCATTTATTATGGCATACATTCACTTCAACATACTCCAACCAACGTTAGCACAAAATTAGTCGTGTCGTAGGGGTCAAAATCGCAGAACCACAAACTGGGCCATCCTTGATCTCAATGGAAACCATTTGGGCATAGTTAACTGGCCGTGGGCATCCCTGGGGCTATGTCCTGACCGGTTCGTTATACCAGTAACCCCAGGGCATCTCTACCGCCATCAATTGCCCCCAATTCCTTGCAATTGCTTTGCCTTGTCCAGCATTGCCTTCCGACATTTCCTGGCTGGGACAGGAACGCTTCAAATGTGGGAACTGCACCAAGCTTTAGAGGGATACTTTTCATACCTGTGCTTGGGCCAACTAACGAACTCCGCACCACTAAGCATTCCCCGCACCACCAAGCATTCCAAGATATTCCACGGAAACATGCCGACACAAACACATGTGTAAATACCTGAAATGAAGACTTCTTGATGTTGCTGCTTCTCATCTCACACTTACAGGTCTTGTCTGCTGATGTGCTGACGTCTGAGCAGGCTGCGGAAACCAACATCTCGGGTGCTGTTTTTGGGAGCTCGTAGTGCCGAAGGGCATCGAAGACCTCCTGTCGCATCTAAAACCCAGCCAGGCAATGCAGCAAGTGGGGCTCATGGATGCGCATGCGCATGGATGATAGTGCCTGTTCTGACCGGAACGTACAAAAGGAAGATAACCGAAGTGCAAATAAAAAAGCAAGTGTGCTGCCCTGGTGGCTCTTTCATTCTGGACATGGACTAGCTAGACTAGCTGTGACTAGCTGACTAGCTCCTTTTTCCTTTTACCGAACTGTGAAACACATCTCGCCAGTTCTGGAGGTTGTATGCGGCACCTTCCGACAAACACGGACCTCTTGCAACGGTGGCCATGCCAACCAATCGCTGTACCGTGTGAGATGTTCTCTTTCTCCTGGCCACCAGGGTTGCCACCAGACTCCTGGTCGGGTCGGATGCCTGCAGTATCTTTGACCATCCACCAACTCAATCATGGCCTCTTCATCCACTGATTCTGACCGTCTCTTCCAGGCCAAGACTGCTGCATGTGTCATTGGCAACGCTTCCAAGGAATAGGATGCTTGGCAACGATCGCCCGCCTGCAGTTGAAGTTCCAACATGTAGTCCACTTCGTAGCCAAAGTCCCGGCCATAGAAAGGAAAGCGTGTTTCGGAACCTGTTTCCACATAGCGGCGCCTCATCTCTCTGTACTTCGCCAATCCTCGATGTCGCCGGAGCTCCCATCCACTGATGGCTGCAGCGGCGGCACCCAGAGCTGCAAGAGAACATTTGACCGACAAAGTGGCCATTGCTAACGAATGTGCAGCTCCCTTTGGTTCCTGCAATCCCAGGTGGCCGCCATCAAGCTGTCAACAAATATTCCTCTCCAAATCTTCCATTTAGAGCTTACTCATTGTGTTTGACTGCGGCGTTCTGGCAGGATATTTGCCATTGGTGTGTCAATGTCCTTCACAACAGGCTAAAGTTGCGACTACCCCTTGACATAAGTTCAATGACTCCACGCTAAAGGCTTTGAGCACAAGTCACGAAGCTGCGGATGAAGCTGGACATACGATTAGGAGCCGATGGCGTCTGAAAAACAAATAGATGAGGACGAAATTGACGAAATCCAAAGATATCCAAAGATCGTTGCCGGAAGCACTCAATTTTCCCCAAAAGATTGCATTACCCATGACAGCACCGTGCTTCCAACTTCTTGCCACATGCTTCATCCTCAGCGAGGCTTGCGCACTCTATGACGCGGTTTCTTTGCAGCATGTGTGAGCCTACTGAACCATCATCAGCCTTCACCAACCATCATCAACCATCACCACCATCACCACATATCACCACATATCACCACCATCACCAGCCAACATATCACCACATATCGCTTAGGATATCTGAGGATGCCCTGTTTGGGACTCGGTCAGCCAAGGTCCTCTCCAACTTCGGAAGTCTCGGCCGAAGCCTTCGATCGCCTGGATGGCCCCTGAAACTGACGTCACCAATCACCACCATCAATGACCGCACAAGCCGAAAGATGTCCAAAACATATGCCAAAGCAAGGTACTTGCTGACTCTACCTTGTTTTTCCCTTGTTCTTCTATATTCTATATTCTTCCTAGGTCTTCCTTGTTTTGAATCATGACCTGAATGATCAACGAAGAAACAAATACTTTTTGGTTCCGAGGATTAGCGAGAAGTTTCAATCCTAGCGGTCCTAGGTGAGTTGCTCTTCAATGGTTGGGCGAGAGTAAGGGTCATCCCTCTCCCACTTCAGATAATGTCCTCCCAAGATTCCGATCCACCTTGACGTTTCATCAAAAAGCGGCGTTTCAGGCCGTACGCCTCAACAAGAAACACTCGCCACACGACAAGGGCTCCGCATGCTGAACGCATCCGAAGGGGATAGTATCAAACAATGGTCATGTAACACCTTGAACCTTCAAGCACATATATATATATATATATATATATATATATATATATATATATATATATATATATATATATATATATATATAGTTTGCCCATGTTTGCCCAAACAATGTAGCATTCTCGGGTCAAAGTGCAACTTTGGAAAGTGTCACCCAGGAAAGCCCCCCGAACCACCACTTTGCAAAGATCAGGTGGGGAGGGCACAGCTCCCACAAATCACAGGAGTTATATGACCATCCTCTGAGCGAGAGAAACCATTTCGGCATGTCAATACACAGTGGGACCTCAAATTGTTGATCTTACCATGCTGTGGGGGTACCACCATGGTTATGGATACCCTAATTTCATACAGCTTCCACTGGCAGCAGCTAAGTCAGCGAGAAAAGCAGCGTAGCCGGGTCATTTCACCACAGTTCCCCAGATCATGAAACGAATCCATGTCATGAATTCCAACAGCAACTTGGTACAGAGAAAGATTTCTGCACCGCTGCTTCCCCCTTGGTGGTGCAAAATGGTGCTGCTGCATGGGTCGAAAAGTCTCTTCACCTGAGATGCACCTGCGATTTTTGACGCGCTCTGGCACTGGCTGCGCGGCAGCCCAGATGAACTCAGCGCTGGCAGATGGTCAGCATAGGTCATCTATGGTTAGCTCCCAGGAAACAGTTGGGTGAAAATGATGAGATGTTCATGGTTTGATCATGTTTGATCATGTTTGAATGTCTCACTATAGCTTCTATGTTGATTTTGATTCAGTTGCAATGTCACCATGTGTTCTGATCTTGGCAAAGCCAAGGTGTGACACTCTTATGATTCGAAGTGGTTTGGGTCAAGAAACTCCTCCCATGTGGTCACTCAGCGGATTTTGGACTCAGCTCGAGGCAAGTCAACATTGAGCTCGCGGGCGATGCGACGAATATTCTCCCTGTGCCTTCCGAGTGCTCCGAGGCAACGAAAGCATCATGGGAAGTCGCCATGTCCGGCCTCTGCAACCTCTCGAAGCGACCATCGGCCTACAGGACCAACTTGAACACGTATCCTGTCTGGTTCTATATGGTTCTACCTGGTCCTGTCTGGTCCTCTCTGGTCCTGTCTGGTCCTTCAGTTCCACTTCCGTGATAAAGCTGGGTGTCCAAACCGGTCGCATTGCCTTTGCTCGAAGACCTGAACAGAGCATCAGAAAGCAGCTGTCTTAAACTTCCATCACTATGTTGAATTTGAGTTTTTAGCATGTCAGTATTGGAAGTTTGAGTGCTGATGCCGTGAGGATGATTGACTTCTGATATCTTCTGATGATGCAGTAGACAACTCTTCAAAATAGCGGTAACATGAGGTTATATACACTGTCACACGAGACTCCAGTGTTGCTGCTGTGATGTAAGATGTCCAGAATGAGTCGCTCTGAAGCACGTCCAAACTTTGAGACTCTTCTGTTTTTGCTGGCATCTCCTGGCTACTGCCAGGTACATTGGATCTTGAAGCTGATGTTCCAACTCAGCTGGAACAACATGCATTAAATATATAACTTCAGAATCCGTTGACTCCAAGTGCTCCTGTCCTTGAGGTTGTTCTTAGCGAGGTTGGCAGGTTGGATTTCATATTGACAAGATTTTACAAGGTTTGACAAGAAGCTAGAACATCCTATGACTTTATTTCGCTTAAGCTGAATGAAGTGGCAGCTTAAGCTGAATGAAATTAACATTCGTTGACCACCTCAAGGGTCTGGCACTTGAGGCCAGCGGGAACTTTGGCGGACAACATGCTCTGCAATCCGTAGAAGCAGCGTCCTCATCCACTGAAGGCTCAGGTTACTTATGCTGCCTTCATCTGTACAAATCGATGTATGAAGATACTGCGGAGTTATGTACAATCAGCTGCAGTAGTGTTGTTTTGCAAATGGCGTGTGAAGACAGCTGCTGATGTGCGCGGGCATGTTGCATCAGCAGGCTCGCTGGAGTTTGCATCCTGGATCTGGCAATAAAGCTGCAAGACTCTGGGGATGGAGATCAACAGAGGTCACACATCTTAGTGGCCATGAGTAGCATTGCCAAATGGATCATAAAGTCTGCAAATGTCTACAGCTGAGTCAGCTGCCACTGAACTTGGCCCAAGGATGGGTTCGGAGCCCGCAGGAGGCGCCAAAATTGGCCGCAGCAACGTCTTTGCCACCCAAAGTGTAAAAGCTTTCGCCTTGCGGGACGTTGTCTGGGCATCCTTTGCATTTACATGCGCATATGCAAGTATCTGGAAGTATGTGCTTGCAAATGCCCAAATCAAGAAAATATACCAGAATTTTTGTTGGTACTACAGATTGCATTATATGCATCTGCCAAGGTTCAGAACAACATTACAAAAATGGATCGAAGCAGAAAGACTGGAAACCGCGCGAAGCTGCGAAGCCCAATGGGCCTGCTATCTTTTGTTTATCTTTTCTTAGTGACGTGATGTGATGGCACACGCTCAACTTGAAGCTTTCGGGTGAAGCATTTCATGATGCCGGTTCAGGCCACGAGCAATGTGTACTCAACACAATCCAGGCCTTCAAAGCTGCCTTTTGAACGGTTGCGATTAGCCATGCGGCATGCACGTTGGACTCCTGAGTCCATTCCAAACTGGTTTGCAAAAGCGAACGACGGGAGCTTTCTCACTTGCAACCATTGCAGGTTGCTCTGCAAAGATACGCACAGAATCGCAACACTTTGATGCAAATCAATGACAATGATGCAACACTGATACATAATGTAAACGTGGGCACGACTGACACACGCACACACACACACATACATCACACACACATGAAGAGAGGGAGAGAGAGAGAGAGAGTGCAGTCGTGATCATGCCGTTGTATGAATACTGTGGAAATTGAAATGGTCAATAAACTGGGAACTGCTTGCATGACCTGAAACATCCTGAAACTTCGACTACTTAGGATAGTTCAAGGTAAGCGGCGGTGAGCATTCCATTGCTCTGATGGCGCTGTCTGAGCCCAGCCCTCAAATGCTGCAAGGCCACTGCACGGCAGGACTCCACACCCTGGCAGAAGGCGCTCAATGAGCCACTGAGCTGATCCAATTCATTGCCATCAACCACCATCACTAAGGACTAAGCGAACCCCAGCAGCGGAATAGAACGGAGAAGAGAGATAGCAAAGAAATGCAAAGAACCCCAGCTATGGCAGTTCATAATGGTACAGGCCCAACAAGAAGCACATCATGGATGACCAGCACGTGCTTGTACCATCTGGCCATCGTGGCATGGCTCACCATACGTTAAACGGAATGCTGCCTCTTCGACATTCGCAAGGCGCTTGCCATGCCCAAAGGGGTTCTGTAGAGCCTCTACCTGACATTTTCGCGGTTCTGGCCGGCCTGGTTTTAAAGTCTTTAAAGCCAAATTTGCCCTCTTTAAACTGCCACCCATCCAGTGGTACATTGCATCTACCAATGCAGCTTCCATATGTTGTACCGTTTGCGAGCTTTTTTTCAAGCATTCAAATGTAAATGAGATCGTTGCCGTGGTCTGGAGACTTGTATGAGTGCATTTAAGCCAGCATCATTCATTGCCGAAACTCCCAGTTGAGGCAATCCACAGCAAACAAAATCAAGTAGTGTAAGCACATGATATTACACCCTGCAAGGGTCTCTCCCCAGGCTTTCCTCCCTTCTTGTCTGCAAATCTACCTGGTGTAGTGACCAGCCCTTTGAGCCACGATGAAATTCCGCACTGCACATGTGGCCGTCAGCCAAGAAATGCGCGGCAGACAGGTCTCCTGGCGAGGGCGGAACATGGCAGAACAAACCCGTCCTGCAGTGAAAAGTGGTCCTGCCCCTAAACCAAATTCAGCCTCACAACAAGCTTGGATAAGCTTGGGGGGCTGTAGACCCAGTGCAGGCAGGCAAAAACAGCAAGGAATCAGCTTGGGTGATGAATTGCTTTTTTCATGGTACTCTGAAAATAAAACCATTGTAAATGGCACACTTTGTCTGCTCATGGGCCAAGACAGTTGCTGGTGCTCCTCCTGGAACATTCCAAAAATTACGCCATTACGCTCTCGAACAATATCAACTCCAGCCCCTTAGAAGTTCCTCAACCTTACTGTAAACATCTGCAAACAGTAAACTGAACACAAGCTTTTCAAGCTGACAGAGTCCTGGCCGATAGAAGGAAAAGGAGAAAAGGGCAGAATGCTCCTTTTCTTGCTCTGCAGTCTGCTTCAGGGAAAGGGATGACCCGTGTGACCCGCCAGACCTGCCGCCCAGCAGACTTCGCCCGACAAAGAGGGAGCCATTTAGTTTCAAGCCAACGGCTGCCGCAATCGTCGCATAGATATCTGCCATGCGCACCAAGCTGTGTGGCTGGAAGTCTGCTGCGAAAGCACGTGCCTCAAAAGCCATCAAGGTCCGTGACACATCTGGTGAGACCAGGTTGCCATGGGGCGGAGGGTCATGGCCTGTGAGCTGCTCACCATGATCGCCCACGTAGAAAGCCATGCCATGCTCTCTGCTCCACAGCCCCTGCTGCTGTTTTGGAGGCCAGATCTCTGCCAGTTGCTCAGCCGCCAGGTCCGTGCGCCGATTTAAGGCCAGGAAAACGTCCAGCACCGAGGTGTTGGCACCGCCATAGCCCAGTTCAGAAGGATCGACTTTACTCAGAAGGTACGGTGGATGTGCATCACCACCGTAGAAGTACCTAACACGCTCTGGTGAAGCGCTTGGAAAACAATCACCGGGGAAAAGACGGGTGATGACCCTTGAAGTTTGAGTCTGCCAAAACGATCTCCCAAATAGATGAACATTCCATAACGTGTGCCCCCATGTCTCAAGGAAGCCTGGGCATAATGCGATGTATGTTGTGCTATCGTGATCTATCAGGTGATTCACAAAAACGCGCCCACAGAGAGTCAATGAGAATTATGTCGAGAGGTGGTCCGAACGTGATGAGTGTTAGAACATGTGTGTTGTTGGTATTGAAATGTATCAAATTTGTCGTATGGACACCTCAATGCTCCAGCCCCAGCCGCATAAACACAGGAGTTCCATCGTAGGCATTCCAGGCAGTCAGTTGTGCTCTCAGCTTTGGCAGCAGCTGGTCCATATCTTCTGCCACAACGGTCACCTGCAGCTGCAACAGGACATCATTGACATAAAGATGCACACAACTACGCTACACATTTCACAAATTCACACATACAGAATATGGAAGAACAAAATCGACATTTTACGCCCTAGGCCCACCTTTGACGGCAAGTCAACCTCACCAAGCCAAACCCTTCCTACTGATCCTACTGTATCTCCAATCGAAAGCGGAAAGAAAAACAGGCCTGCCTTCCTAGGGGCCCAGGCGGAATGGAACATGCCTTACAAAAGGGGTCCTCCCCAAAAAGTAAGAACATGTGACAACCATAAAACTTACAGTACCCACATTGAAGGCTTTTCCCAGCACCTGTCTATCCTGACCCCATTTGTCCCCAAGGCCCCCATAGATAGTGTTTTCGTTCACAGTCCGAACCACAGCCCAGCCACTGGCTTCTCTTCGCAATATCAACCCCCCCCCCAGCCACTGGCTTCTCTTCGCAATATCAACATGCATACAGTACAGCACGTCTCAAGACGCACAGCATGAGAAGAATGTATCAATTGTCATTCAATGTCAGTCATGAGAATTCATGAGATGTCATGAGATGTCATGAGTCATGGTTGCTGTGTCTATCTGTCTCTCCTGCTACCGCTCTGAATGCTTTTGGCAAGGCACGTCAAACCCGAAGACCCTGCGAGGTACATCCGGTAGCTCCTTGTCGGTCTTCGCAAGGATTGAGCGATATCCTTTGGTCATCTTTGGTCTGGAGTCTCTTCTATGTCTTTCATTGTCTATGTATGCCTATTTCTTTTTAAATATGTGTATCTCATCTCTTTCTTTTGAGCGACTTGCCTCCTGCCACTCTATCACTGATGTTAGGACATTGAAGGCCTTTGAGGGCCTTTGACTTGTACTCTATTAATGCGTTCACCATTTGCTTCACGGTCATTCTGCATGTGCCTTGTGAAGCTTTGCCAAGGTTCCACAACATCGTCTCAAAGCACGGGGCAGGCATTCGTGCCTCAAGCTCAGGCTGAAAGAAGGCTCAAAGATCAAAACTTTCCAACATAAGTTGAATAGAAAACATGTTTTCAATTTTTCCGCAATTTTTGTTCAAGCAGCTTCCCAAGTTGAAAGATTCGAACCCTAAGCAGTCACTGAGAAACCACTGCAGCACGTTGTAGCACTCTCTATTTTTGGGGGTCTCCAGCTGCGATGCCAGCAATGCAAGGCAACCATGGTGAGAAAATGGAATCTGAGTTGTGAAATCTGCGCCAGGGCCGTTGGCATCGGCACATGCCACCCCCAAACATCTCTGCTGTCTCCTCCTCAAAGCCTACCTTTGCAGATTCTTCTTTGTGCGCATGCAATTTGATGGGCGTACGTATGTCATGTGTAAACTTGTCCAACAGTTTTGAATGTATGATATGATTGCGAAACATTGTTGAATCTTCTATTATCATGTTTCGTTGAAGGCATAAAGCAAGAAGGCTTCATGAAGAGAGCGGATCTACAGCTTGAAATGTGAAATCTACAGAGGGTCTCCAGGACCAATGACTGATCCTAAGAAGCCGCATCACATCCATGATGGGAAATTCATGGGAATTCTCAAACAAACCAATGCCAAGCAAAAAGCACAGTGTGACTCCAACATTTTGACATCAAAATACATAAAACCCCATGCAGTCCCAAGACCCGCGTGGCTCACGTCCAGGTATTCTGGACATGACCAAGGAAAAATATAGGTCACTATAGGCCACTTGGAGCGCGGGTGCTCTTGGTCACCCAATGTCGCAGGGGTGCGACAGGGGTCATGTTGTGGTAGCTAGCATGGGAGCGCTCGCACTGATGGAACTCAGAGCCATAGACAACTTCAATGCCCGAGTGCGTTTGGCGGCTACAGGAGTTTGCCTCAGAGGCGTGCTGGGCGAGATGGCCTATATGGAATTGCGAATCGCATTCATCAAATTGACAAAATCAAAAAGTTCATGAAAAAATACGAAAAATTACCTATCATGGAGGCAAAGGATTGTGAAGGCAACATCTCTCCGCGTTTCTGGGAATTCACATCAGCATTCAGCAAAATGTAGTCCAGCGACGGCCTTCTGTCATTGTCCTTCGAGGCTTCACAGTCAGTCTCTCTTCGTATTCTTTCTTGCCGTCTGGCCTTCCAGAGTCTTTGCTTCTCCTCTGATACGACCTCTGCCCTTTCACACTTCCGCCTGTGCTGACAAGCTTGGGAGCAACTCTTATGTCTCTGACATTGGACTTTGAACATTTTTGAATTCATCCTCAGCTATGCTGGGATACCTCCCTATCTCTTTCTCCCTCTTCTTATGATCCTTCGCCACCAAATAACCATCGCTTAACCATCATTCAACCATGATGTCAGATAATTTTGTCTTCCATCATTGATGGCGAATTTTGTCTTCAGCCTGAGGGCTTCTTCAAAGGCTTCCCTCTGGGCTTCTTCTCTGCGGCGTTGGCGTTCAATGTCGATGGCACGATTGATGTCTCGCAAGGACGACAGCCTTAGACTACTCGTCAGCAAAATGAAAAGTCTTGGGTTTTCGGACATGAACTTCTCTTTACCTTGACATCCTTAAGCATGTTCACGAAGTTCACCAACGTACACAACTCCTCACCCAACCAACTTGCCCAAGAGCACAAACCCACGCATGTATATAGATGACTAAAGAATACTAAAGACCATCAGTAGAGTTTCTTGTGTTTGTCGGGCCAGCATCTATCACGCTACATTGGTAGCAGAGCCGACAAGCAGAGCGGGATTGAAAATATAAAGTTCAATGCCTTATCATGCTGCCAAAAACCAACGAATAAAGTTCAACCACCACTACCACCACCACCACCACCACCACCACCACCACCACCACCACCACCACCACCACCACCCACCACCACCCACTGTCAATTCTACAAAAAAACATCAAGTGTGCCAGCTTCTTGGTGCAAACACCGGGAAAGGATCAATCATCATATGCCTGTGCGCGTGTCTCTGTGTGTGTGTGTGTGCACCTCTGATCATCTCTGACCGCTTGCAGTTGGCAATCACAAGCGCGATCTTAGAATATCAAGAATAATGAAAAGAATGATCAAAAGAATGATCAAAATAATGATGAAAAGAATGAGGAAATTGTTGAAAAGCTGGCTCTGGTGCAGTTGATGGTTTCAATGATATGGTTTATTGGTTCGCTCTGCAGTTGAAGCAACTCTCGTTGAAATTCTCTTTGCTTCAACAGCTGCATGTGGCGCTCCTCCGCACGTCTCTCTCTGGCCTCTTGTCGCTTCACAAGGGAGGCTGCCCGGGCTTCCTCCCGCTGGCTGGTGGCAACTTCTCTCAGCTGCCGCTTCATCATAGCCTTGCCGCACTGAGACCAAAACCTGACTGCGAGATACATCTATAAGTTCTATAAGTAATTAGATACATCTAAGTAATTACTACGAAACACTAGGAATGTATGACTAACTCTATTTCTGAACGTTGACCCTTGAAAAGGCGCGGCGATTCTACAGCGCATCACCTACACAAATTGGATCAAATGGGTAATGGAATAGTTATAAATCATGTGTATGTCTGTGTGATCATCTCTGGGAGGCAAGAGTTTGGAGAGAAAAGTGCCATGAAGTCCATCTCATTTTGTCGGAGCTCGGGCATTTTGGTCGCGGAGTGACCGACACAATCGCCGCATCCCCACCTGCAGTGATCGCTTTGCAGTTTCCTCCTGTCGCTGCAGGGCCTGAGATTGTAAGCGTTCTTGACGTTTCTTGTCGTTGGCACAGCGCTTTGCATTCTCCTCGTGTCGCCAAAGCTCAAACTGCTGAAGTCTCTCTGCGCCTTGGATCTTGTGCATTGCAGCAATGCAAAGTAAAGACTCATGGCAGAATGTGGTGGCACACGGGCACATGGTGATGCCTTTCCTTGCTACATCCAGAGGGGCAATGTGTCCCTTCTATATATCTTTGTCTCACTTGTGCATTTGCCCCCTTGTGTGGAAATTGCAGTGAACGCAAGCAAGCAATTTTAGTGAAAATAGTTCAGCAATTCATGAAAAAAGAAAGAAAAAAAGAAGCCAACCAAAAAACATAGAAGTCGAAATAAATTTCCAATCTCGGTGCAGCTTTGAGCTCGCTGTTTTCGGTCGGACTCCTTGCTTCCATTACTTCCCAATGAGGTCTGTCGACAAACCGCTGCTGACAATTGCCTTCCCGCTGTAGGCGTGGAAACAGTTGAGGCCGCTGGTGATGTGGCGCGAGATTGGGCACGCGATGCTGGTGGCATCACAGGTCGACATGTCGAAGTGGAGCCCGGAATCTCGCTGTCATCCAAACATCAAATTCATCAAAGCTAATGACTTTGAGATGTACAAGTAACATCCTTGCTGTGTGCATCATCATGCTACAGTCATCATGTATCCTGGCGGTGCTTGCAGTGCATTGCCTGTGCGCTTCGCATTCGCCAGCACAACGTTAGGTTTGGGGTCGCTCAACCGCTGCGCATCTATCCCCACAACAACGTGCTAAAGCTGGCAACCACATCCAATGTGGCCCTGACCTCCTAATGTACGATTTCATTCATAACATCCGGAATCTAATTCCAGCGAATATACAAACATTTGGTGTATGTGGAGGAGGCATGTGGGGCTTGTTCAGCCTTGAGGAAATCATTCATGTGAGGGCTCTAACAGCTAGAGGCTATAGGCTTGATCCTTCAATACATGGACCTTGGATCCTGCCTATCTTGTCCAACTCCCTGACCTTGAGCTTTGGAAAGGCGGCGACATTAAGCATGGCAACACGGGTAAGCAAATGGAAGCAAGAAAAAACAAAACTGAAGGGAATGGTCTATGGCCAATGGTCTATGGCCAATGGTCTACGGCCAAGTGTGTCCCAAGGTTGGAGCTGGCCAAACGACCTCATGCCCACGAACGTAGGACTAACAGATTTCTAATTAATGCTGGGCTGCTAGGAACATGATTCTTAACGCAAATGCAGAACACAGATTGAAAACAGATTGAAACTTACTGTATGCGTTCATCTCCTCCTCCTCCAAGTTAATTCCAAGTTCTAGCTGTTGTTTTGTCTGGCTTCGAATGGGGTAAAGCTATGGGAAATCAAGTTGTTTCTTCAGGAATCTTTGGAGACCCGTGCCACTTTGCCATGGCACTTCAAGTAAGAGCCTTGTTCGCGAAAATCAGACGTCGAAGATGCCGGCACTCCACACAATACCTTGCCACTGAAAACTCATCATGTGTCTGATAAGCCCGTTATTACATGCCATCGAACAGCCATGTTTAAACATGTCTCGTAGCGATGGATTCGTCACTAGGACTGTTCAACTCAGCATGGGACAATGTGAGCAAATGGTGAATGATTGTAAAGCATTGTAAAGCAAAGTCTAACAAGCCTCATCTTTGTGAATTTGTGCTGCCACAATCTCCCGGCCTCCCAAGCTGTTTTGAGGGTAAAAGGAACGCTTGCAATTGCGCTTCCCGAGAACACATCAGGCCGCGACAAAGTCCGATGCAGAAATGGGGTGGCAGCTGCCACGTCCGGGTCCAAGAGAAGGTCAGCAGCAGCCTCCCAATGGAAGATCAGCAGCGGCGGAAAGTCACGCGCCCCTGGGGCCACAGGCGGGACTTTCAGCATGTTTTTTTTGCGAAAATTCTTCAGGTGCACCACTGTAAGCTCTGTTGAGCTCAAATTAAACTCCTACCAATTACCATTCACACCTATTGGCCACATGCCAAAAAACCTTCATAAACACAACAAACAAAACTTGCATTCGCTTGCGGTCGCTCGCATTCAAGCATCCCTCCATCTTGGCTGTTCCGTGGGAGCTTAGCACTTCTCGGCTCTCTGCGGGGAAGAGCTTGCCCATGACCATTGCCATAGCATCATTCCCCAGTTGACTAAGCAAATCGGCGCCAACACCCTCTGATTGCAGCCGCAGGATCCACAAACTACGGCCTTAGCACCAAGTCTACATACACACATATTTTGCTTCGATCATATGTAGATCCGCCACCGCAAGTCTGAAGCATGGCAAGGCTGATGGTTGCAGTCAAGTTGCTGCAGTAGATTGACACTACAAGCTTCCAAACCCATGGCAGGCGGTAGGGAACGGCCAGTACTTTTGCCAGCTGCCGCAGGCACGGCAAAAACAGTAGAACAAGGGAGGACAGCACTGTCAAGCTCATAGCTACGTAGTGCAGCCAGGGCAAGACCATTCGAAACACCTGCCCATCTGAGTTCATATGCTCATCTTCCCGTGGACAAAACAGTAATAGGCCGACTGACTGAACTTTAACTAAAATTGAAGGAAAAGAAAAAAGATTAAAGAAGGCTTGTCGGAGGTCAGGTCTCAAGATTGTGCGCACTCCCTCTGCACATCTCTATATAAACTCCAAACGTAT
This sequence comes from Symbiodinium kawagutii, assembly GCA_009767595.1. NCBI lineage: Eukaryota > Dinophyceae > Suessiales > Symbiodiniaceae > Symbiodinium > Symbiodinium kawagutii. The sequence goes on from VSDK01014170.1 coordinate 545,623, forward strand.
GCAAAAAAAATCTGCCAAAAGCGTTGTCAACCTGTGCCGGGGCACATACCCACACTCCGTCAACGCAAAGAGAACCAGTGGCAACGATACTCGAGCGCCCCCAGCCCCCACCATTAAGGCCAAATCTGCTGTGGACAAACAACCCAACAGCACCGCCAAGGCAATATGGACCGACCTGGTGAAAAGAGGTTCCGCAGTTCCGCATGCCACGATGCAAAAAACAGCGGTCCCCAATGTTTGTCCGACACATCCTGACATATTTCACGTTGTAGCATTTGGGATTCGGATGGATTCGGAATAACCAAACATATACCTGCAGTATGTGGGATATGTGGGTGTTCGTTTTTGTGTGTCATGCTACACTATCAAGGTTCCAACCCAGGCAAATTGCAACATGTGCAGCGGAGTTGCTTTGCCACTCTTGCCCTTGGCTTTCAACTTTGAGCACAAGGTTTACAGTGGCTGTGGCTCTTACATCTTTCTGCCACAAGTTTTCCCATCACCAGAAATGTAGCCTGCAAAACGCAAGCAGCACTACGCAAGCGGTTCATTTGTCCCGTGCTGAAGCGTGTCTTCCGACATCCACCAAGCAATGCCAAGCATCCCAAAGATGGAAAAAGATTGTTGGATCAGGAAGTCGATCCCCAACAGTGCTAAAACGAGCGACAGAAGAGCCTCCTTAGAGCCAGAGCTGAATCAATTGAATCACACTCCAATAGAGAAAGATATCTAAAGATGTTGAAACATATCTTTCTATCTATCCATCCATCCATCTATCTAACGCACAGAACTCCAGAACTAGAGGGGCTTGCATTCTGCACAACGCTAGCTTGGCAACGGCGCTGCAAGAGGCTCTGATGATCTCATGCGGTGTCAAGTTTGGAATTTCGTAACTTCACTCCACTGAGCTCAGCTCGTCTCGCTGGTCATGGCCCCCTGAATCACCAGAGAGACGAGCAAGTTATGCCACCGTGAAGAAGTTATGTCAGCATGAGTATTGAATTGATCATCGATGTCGGTTAACAGGAGACCGCTGGTTGCAGTGAAAGCAGTGCCACTGGCAGATTTTCTGTCAAACCCTTCCGCCTTGGTTAAAGTTGGAGAAGCCAGTGGCACTCACCCACCAGTAGCCATAGCCATCCTTGGCAATGCATGGCTGGCAAAAGCGAATGATATTCAAGCGTGCAAGTAGCGCACTAAATGGCCCTGCATCCATACACCCAATGGGAGTCTATCCAATGTTGGAAGCATCCACTCTTTTAGCCACGGTGGGTCAAGCGATCGATCCCCAAAATTGGATTCAAATGATGCAGACCGAATCATTGCAGAATGTCATTCCAATGAAACGCCCGCACGCCTGCATGTCGTGTCCGAGTGGCATGCAGGTACTTTCCCCATGCCCACTTGCAATATTCGCAAACGCCAACCTTTGGAGCAACTTGGGGTTCAAACCGTGCTCAAACCATGGATTCTGCAAACACTTTTGTTGCAAGTTGACAGGAAGCGGGTACTTTTTCGGAGTACTATGTTTATATATGTTTATCATTGTTAATCATGTTAATCCATGTTTTCACTTTCTCACTGCAGCTTACCCAACGCTGCAAAGAGAATTTAGACACTGCAAGCTGCAAGATGCTGCAAGCACATGCCAACTCTCACAGATCCAGCTCCAGCTGCAAGTGGCAGTGAAGGCAATGATTGCTTGCATGGATCTTCGAAACTTCACCTGTTGCAGGCTACCAGTGCTGAAGCTGAAAGGCGCTATGATCTTCTGATTGGAAAGCCCCTGTGGACCAACACAGGGCTCCATAGGACACCATGACTTCTTGGAGGCAACGGGCTTTCATTGTTCCCACTTGCAAGAATTAAAGCTGCGGGTCATGGATCTTCTTGCTGTCATTGTTTTCTTTGCCCTTGGTTTTGCTGCATCACCACTTGATACAGCACGCGGTTCTGGAGAGACCAGGGGATTGCTTTTTAAAAGTTGCAACAACGAAATCATTAAACTTCAGGAGCAAAACTTGTTTTTCTGGGGGCGCGAATGAGATCGTGCCGACTGAAAGGGCAAATCATGGCACATCCTCCTGCCTCCTCAAGCTCCATGACTTTGCTAGTCCGCCCCTTTGTGCGGCACTGTTCGACGTGTTTGAGGCAACGCTGCAATTGGAGCAAAAGAACACTTGTTCAGAGAACTTTGTGGCGCTTTCCTGTGCAATCATCACATGTCCAGTCGAAAATGCACACCTACAAACTGCGATACGCCATGCATTTTGCATATGTGATCAACAGTGATGCGAGATCATGTGTGTGTGTGTGTGCCTGTGCATCTGCTTGTGCATATTGCAATTGCAAGTGGGATTCTGGTGGTACAGTATTGAGCGTGCTTGAAGTATATTGAACTAACATAGGGCAGTTGGCCTCTTCTTCCAAACGAGCTGCAATCCTTGATAGGGAATCCACTGGCAACCCCTGCTTCTACTGGCACCTCACAAAGTTCTGGAATAGAAATGGTCATATCTACATGTTCAGATACATATGTTTCCAATACGATGACACTCAAAGAAAAACTATAACAATTTGGGATCCGAGCCCTTCATGAAACTCCAGCCCCTGCCTGCATGAGGTCTGTCAAAGGAGCGCATCTGTGCGGGGTTTGGCATCTGTGACATTGGACCGTTTCCCCCAGGCACCAGACAAAGCACAGAGCAAAACAAAGATTATGCATCTGCGTGTGTTTGAACAATTGGCACGGGTGGTCTGAACCTGGCTGGGCCCCGGCAGCCATGAAGCTCCAGCAGCACTCCAGCAGTGGAGCCAACTACCAACTGTCAATCAACCTCTCAGTCTCTGAAGCAGGATGTTTGACAATGCTTGATAGTCTACCTAGGCACATGGATTGGCCACATGGTGCATGTCTAGCAGTGGGCCGAGTTTGGCAGGCAATTTTGCTCAAAAAATGTCAATACAAAAATATTATACATATATATATATGTGTGTGTTTATATTTATTTACATATTCTACCTGTATGTGCACAGTTAAATATATGTATATACATTGTCAGTGTTTTCTCCCAAAACTGTCTTCTTGGAACAATCATGGCAATGGCCAGCCATGAATTTTGCTTGGTGTTTTTTCTGGACTTTGCAGTCTGTCCGGTGCCTGATCAACCCTTTCCTACGGTTGTGAATCATGAGCCCAGCAGACATAGTTGTAGTATCAAGCTGGTAAAATAAGAGCATGAGCCAACCGTAACGGGAAAATGCAAAAAAAAGCGCACGGCTGTCAGAGACCCAGCTCCAAACCTGTCGCATGGTGTCGCTATGTTACCATTCTGTTCTCATCACCCGGGGTGCTGCTGTTTTAACATCCACTGAGTCAGGAGGATGTCTAACATGCACCTGACCACCATGGCCTGCCAAGATTTGACAGGCCAATGGAGGCACAAACAACCGCTGGGTATGTCACCTGCGAGGCGACACTGAGCTAGACTCGGCCCGGATTAACTTCGAGCCGTTTTTGAGGCAATGATAGGCGATTTGAATTGGTGCAACACCATGATTATGATGGTCTCTCTCTCTCTCTCTCTCCATCGCCATATGATGGTGCGTGATACATTTTTATACTTCAGTATAGTTTATGTATACAGAGTAGTTATTTTGATGTATGCAAATGTTTTGTGATGCGATATGGGAGATGATTCCACAGGGGAGCGAGCAACGCACCCTGTGCTCGTCTGGACCTTGCGTTCCCGTCTCTAGCATATCGTAGATCACGGCTGAGCATCCGAGTTGACAAAGCCTTGCATTACATTCGCGATGGAAAGGAATGCCTGGAGTGAAAGGTAACTGGCAATCATTGGGAATCTACTGGAATCTACGTACCCCTTAGCCACTCAACCAGAATGGCATAGAATGGCCCTTCGAGAAAAAATGAACGCTCAAATAAGTGATCACAAACGCATTGCTTCGATAACATCTCGTTGGTTGGATATTGATCTTGAATATCTTGACGAAAGCAAGGCCAGATTCGCATGCATCAGTTGTCGCAGAAGAAACCGGTTGTAGCTCCAAAGCAGCTCTCAAATTTCATATATCTCGGAAAGAAGAGCTCCGGTAGTTTCAACTGCGAATGGTCTGAGACTGTACATCTATGCTATCACAAAGCAAGTCGAAGATGTATTTGCGCCTGGCAACTGGCATCCGGTCCAAGATTGGTCAAAGATGGTCAAAGCAAAAGCAGCGGATGTGAATGGCAAATAGTGACTGCATGCCAGAATCCCATTGACAAAGCGGTGGGTTCTTGCCTGGCTTGAAGCCAATCGAAGAGTAAGTATCAGCATTCTGGACTATGCCGACACAAAGCTTTGACCGTCTCCTGAGCTCGTGCTCAATGGAAGCAGCAGCAGCTAGAGCCAAGAGAGCCGGGCAAAAGCTACCCAGACCCAACATGATCCAGCCAAATTGAACACAAATCTCAAATGCCTCTGAATGCATTGAACGCATTGGACGTTGGACCTTCAAAAAAAACACCGCTGCTTCACGCGTCCCTTAAAGCAATCATCCCATCCCTCCAGCAACGCCAAGATTCCTCGAAATGGCCTTCCTCTACCAGGTGTTCACCTGGCACTTTGGACATGTAGTGGTGCAATTGGTTCCAACATGGTCCAACACGTTGCCACATGTTCCAACACCAAACCAATTCCAATCGACAAACCGATGGTGTTGTCATGTTTTGCCAGGGCAATAGCTGGTGATGAGATATGATTAGATGGCCACTGATGACTCAATGGTAATCCGATGGTGATGCAATGGCGATTTAGTGGTGGCCCAGTGGTGATCCAGTGGGTGATCCAGTGGTGATCTAGTGGTGATCTCGTGGTGATCCAATGGACCCCACAGAAACCTTTTGAACACATTTGAACGCTCGGAATCTTTGCAGCTCGGCCTCCCTCCAAGCAGGAACTCAGCATCTCCTGGCACCCAACATCGACACTACCTCTCCTTGTGCAATGCCAAACCAACCACGGCCATTGAGGTACAGGTTCATACAGGTTCACCACATTCACAGGTGGCATCTGCACGATCTGGCACGCTATGCATACATATGCGGGTTGATCTCAACTGCCAATGTCAAACAGGCGTTGGCCCAGGCTCTGCTCTCACTTCGGTGCGATGCTGCTTTTTCTCTCGCAGGTTATACAGCACAAGCGGCGAGGCCAATTCCTTCTACTGCGTGAAACACATGCAATCTCCATGTATGCAATCTCTCAGGCTGAGTGCTCTAGGTGTTACAGTAGCTGTTGGAAGTGACCTTCTTCCGATTTCATCCAATTTCTGTTTTGCGGTGGAGGTTGCACACTGATCAAACATGCACATCGATTGCTGCCCGCTGCACAGAGGGGTACAGCGGGCCCTAAGCTACTCAGACCATGCGTTCCTACATCCACCAGGCTGCTCACTGCATCTCAATCCCGCAATTTCAGGAAGAAGCGCTTGATCATCCTGGCTTCCTGCGAAACAGTCCGCTTGCTGGCAGCGTCTTCGCTGGCTGCCTCGACAACATTGATTGATGTCCCAATGTTCTTGCCAACCTGGTCTGCAGAATCAAGGAATGCAATGATATCATCGAAGACCTCGTCATTGAGCACCACCATATTCTTTGCCAAGGTTTCAGCGAGCGCCAGCATACACCTCTTGGCATAGTACCAGGTGTCTACACCGATCTTCTTGTCATACGGCTCCAAGGATTTGATAATTCTGCTAATTCCAAATTCAAAGTTGCCCTTGGTGCAGTACAAGGTGCCGATGACAAGATTGATGATGCAAAGATGATAAACTGGTTTAGTTGGATCTTTCACCTTCTCCTCCTCCCTCTCCACCAAGCGCATGAGCTCTTCAGCTTCCTCATTGGCAGAGGTCATGACATATGCCACACACAGATTGGCCAGGATGATGGCGGTCACGTTCAGCAAATCATCATTGTGCTTCCGCACAAAGGGCTCATAGTAGCGAATGCACTCTTTGAACTTCTCTTGCATGAAGAAAATGTGAGCCACATTCAGCTTCCATGACTCATCTTCGCTGCAGAACTCCGCAGACTGCCGGAAGATCTTCTCGACCATGGAGTAATTCTCCAACTCCCAGTAGATCTTGGCTTGACCCATGAGCACTGGAATGTATTTGGCCAAAGCCTCATCGAACTCCGATAGGTATTTCTTCACGAGGCCTTGATCTCTCTGCCTGCGTGCATCCTGGATGTTTTTGGTCCCTTTCCGCAGCATCTCGACATGCTTTGCTGAGAGCTCATCAAAGCGACGATAAGCTTCCTCTGGCGAGGATTGCCCCAAGATTAGAGCATCCAGAAACTCATAGTCTTCAGGTTTCATGTTCTTGTAGGTCAGCTCAGCATTCTCTGCAAGGATATCTGCAGCTAGGTCATAGTAACTGTATTTGCAGTAGAGCAGGAGCAGGTTCACGAAGGTTTCAGGTGGAGACGGCTGCTGATTCAGCAGGAAATTCAACTTTCTAAAGCCTTCGGTGGGCTTTTCGTCCATCTCAATCAGAGCCTGGTTGTGTAGGGTCACTGGATCCAACTCTGACTCGTCACGGGGCGGCATGTCAGCCAGGGCATCCTTTGCGGCCTCCATGTTCTTGGTCATGTACTCGATGGCAGATTTCAGATTGAATGCTTCTATCAGAGCGGTCTCACGCAAGACAGAGGTGTTTCCCACGCTCCGAGCTTTCAGATCACCCTCCGACAAGGCTCCCACACTCAATTCTGGATGGTCCCGCACTCCACGTTCGATGATCTCTGCAATGTGCTTCAAGGCCGGCCCATACTGCTTCGAGCTGTAGTAGCACAAGGCAATATTGTAGGCAAGGCTGGCTTGGTAGCCGGTAGTAGTGATGGCATCATTGAAGAGTTTCATGGCTTCCGTGTACCTCTTCTCTTTCCAGAGCAGTGCACCTTCAAAGACCTGCCTTTCCTCAGAATCAGGGTGGCATTGATCTAGAATGCTTCGAGCAAGCTGCGTCTCCTCCTGCTCATAGGATATGGTTGCCTGAAGCATCAGCCCTCTTTCCGTATACTCCGGAGATTCCACTGCAGTGCAGGCCTGCGAGGCTTCTTCATACAAACCTGCCTTGATCAGGCTTTGCACATGATAGATCTTGTATTCGTCAACATCAGGCACGACCTGCACCAGTTGCCCATAAGTGTCGGCCGCATTTGCAAAGTCCTGCATGTGATAGTAGCAGTAGCCCAGCAAAGACAATGCACAGCGGCTTTCCGGAAAGAACTGAAGCTGCTGGTTCAGGATCTTGACGGCCTTGTCATACTTCTGCTCCATGATGTGGGAGTAGATGGTTTTTGTCATCTCCCCCTCTTTGATTTGAACTCGGCCCATCATGGTTGGAAAAGTTTGGTGGGGCTTTTGCCCGCCACTTGAGTTTGGCACTCACTACGGGATTACAGAGACTGTTTGATTGTACACCTAGGCCTCTGAGTGCATCTGAGTATGTATATGCATTTCATGCTGAATAGCCGCGTCTTGGATTGCAAAACGTTCAAACCAGGATGGTTGGCCTAGGGATTGTTCATGCATCAAGTTGCACATGTCACGTGGTGGAAAATCCAATGATGAAGCCAAAGCAGCTGCAGCTCCGTGCGTTTGCATCCCGGACTAATGGCCGATGACAGCAGGCCATAGCAGGTACAAACTGATCAAGTGATGGCACTTCATGGCAGTGACTAACATCCAAAGTCCGGCCCAAAGGGCTCGCCTTCAGCATTTGCTGCAGCATTTTACCGTCCACCAGCGCTGCCACGCGTAGGATCCGGCCAGCAAGAGAAGGAGATGCGAAGGTGTCCCACTCAGCCTGAGCGCCCGCCGCGCATTCTGCAAGCATTGGAAGATATGAGGCTAATCTTTTCCATTGTTGGTAAAAACATGGGAATAAAATGAATAAGATCTATCGTGTTGATCTGATGTGGGAATGCATGCCGCATCTCTGGATGCTTTTGTCGGGCAAGCTGCTGCTGCTCGAAGGATGTCAAGGGTGTCCTCTCTCAAGCAGACTTGCAAGGATCATGTGCATCTAGAGGCTATCAATAAAGAAATTTATACGCCATTTGCAAACCATCTATGAACCATCATAAGCCATATATAAACCATACATAAACTGTAAACTATCAAAAAAAACATCTAAACCATATAACACTTGCTATATCTTGCTATATTAAATCAAAAAGCATCCGCAAAAGATCAACATGCCTCTTGCCAGCAGCACCTCCGGTGAAATTTGGTCGGTCCTTCATGGCTTCGTCCCAGTTTTCGGGGCCATGGTCACCATGCAGACCAAGCATGTCGAAGGTCCACTTGATCCTAAGAGAAAAAGATATCACAATCTACACCTGGACCCTCAATTACCCCATCAGAATTGGTGTCCTAAGATCGTAGGTATTTAGTCCCTAAAGGGTAATTGAGGATCAAGGTATGTGTGTAATGGCTCTCTCTCTCTCTTACATATATATCGCTATAGTTTCGTTAAGATGTTTTAACACGAAGCAGCTAAACATGAACGTTATTAGGGGGCGTTGTGATACGATGAAAACTTCTATGATACGATGACCCCTTTTATGATACGATGACAACTTCTACCAAACGTGGCCACTATGTTCTAAAACACTGCAAAAACATCTTGACCATACTATACCCAAAAATATATTTTGTATGTATGTGTGCGTGTGCCATGTGTAAAACGTATGTGTGTGTGTATCTTTGTGTGACAGGATTGAAATAGCCAAAGTATGCATGAACATGCAATATGTGAATGCAATGTAGTCATTCAATGGTATTCCATTCGCCATTAAATGTCATTTGCCTATTCACATCCTGTCACATCATCTCAAGATCGGCCATTAGTGCAAAAAGATTCTGATCCAATGGGCTCGATGTCAGCAGCAAAACTTTCCGAGAAATTGGTATGCAATGGTATGCCTGCCATGGCATCCTACATCAAACTTTGGCAATGATAGATCTACCTTTGCAAACTACCATCAGTTTACCCAGCTCACTAGCTGGCAATTTGCCATCAAACTGCTAAGCCGAGCCTTTGGATGTTTGGAATTCTTTGGATCTATCATTACTTTGGCATCCAATTCACACGAGCCCCAAAGCTCCACCCCGAAGCGTGACCAACGGCTGAGCTTCTCTTCGAGGAGGCCATGAACCAAGCAGAAGACGCGCTCTTTCCTCAGGAAGCAGCTGCAGCTGCAGCACCTGCAGCTTCTCTCAAGCGAGAAGACGTGCCGTTGCAATCTACGTCTCCCAATGCTTTCAGAATCTTTCAGAGTGGAGTCTTGCTGATCTCTGAACTGAAGACAGTTGACATAATATTGTTTTGCAATAATATGCGTTTGTTTATGTTTGTTTATATGTTTCCTTGCCTTTGAAAATGATCAAAGAAAGGGCTGGTTAAGGCACTGGCTGCTTGATGTCCACTTCTGGCATCAGGGAAGGATTTGCCAAAACTAGGCTTCGCATCTCTTTTTGAAGTTCGAGCACCTGCAGGCAGTTTCCCATGCTTCCTGCTGTGCAAAGAACGAAAGTGATCGAAAGTGCGGAATTCAAGATGTTCAAAATCCATCATGCCATGTTCATGAAGCTACTGGATGTTTATCACGGGTTTGGCTACAGAGCAGGCGTCACTCGCGCCCCTGTCAAACATACTGTAAATCCTCCGACTGCCCTGTCAACCAAAGCCAGACGATTGAGGTTGAATCTTTTGTAATCTTTTCGTCTGAAATCTATCCAACACCATTACGAACGCCCCTTCACTCACCTGTGCCTGCTCTATGATCAGTTTCCCTTCCCACCAAGGAAGCCAACCTCACCGTTGAGTTTGAGTAACAACCGCCGGTTGGATGCAGCTTGATCCTGCAATGAACGGTGCAGCCATCCAGGCAGGATGGAGAACAAGCCGAGTGAGACCCAAACCCAAAAACATGCAGATCCTCGTGGCAACACAATCACCAGAAAGGGGTCCAAATGGTCCAACCATGTCCAACCATGACCAACCATGTTCAACCATGTCCAACAGGACAGGACAACTATGGATAACTGGGGATGTTCTGCCCTTGGGATGTCAACACTTGTCCTCGGGCGTTTCATTGCCATCATCACCTGGGACAAACACCAGCAGCGACCATGTCTGTCTGCCTTGGCTAAAAACTTCATTCTTCCTCTTCTTCTTCTTCTTCTTCCTCTTCTTCTTCTTCTTCCTCTCCTTCTTCTTCTTCTTCTTCCTCTTCTTCTTCTTCTTCCTCTTCTTCTTCTTCTTCTTCTTCTTCTTCTTCCTCTTCTTCTTCTTCCTCTTCTTCTTCTTCTCCTTCTTCTTTTTCTTCTTCTTCTTCTTCTTCTTCTTCTTCTTCTTCTTCTTCTTCTTCTTCTTCTCTCCGGGCTTGGTTTGACAACCGCGTCGCTACTTCAGTACGTGTATGACTCGATAGGTCTCCATAAGCTCAACTAAATGGCAGGATATCTCAGCATTTAATCGCCTAACTATGCTTAAGTGAGGCGCCAGAAATCTGTAGAAATCTCACAACCGCTGACACCATGTGTCATCACATGTTGAAACGAGCAACTGGCATCTGCGGTCTCTTTGTCCTCAGTGCCATCTTTGGTTTCCGTTTTGTCCTTCTCTTCTTCTTGGTCCTCTGCCTTTGCCACCCAGATCACCCAGATCCGCCCCAACAGCTTATCCCGTGGCTGGTATGCTCCCTCGTGTAGGTGCAAACAAGGCCAAATGTGAACTTCATACATACTGATTATTAATTGTTCAAATTCTTCCCCCTAGATTGAATCCCCGACCACATGCATACCCACACGTCAAGCTCCCCGCACTGCACTGCGTATGACATTTCAGGATACTTCATGCACGTTGTGCGGTCACAACTTGTTTTCGCAGCGGAATTCGCTTCAGGCAAATTTCTTGCCAAATTTCTTCGATTCTTCAGCGAGTCTCTCGAAGCAAGAGGTGGCTCAAAAAAATGAGAACGAACTTTGGAAGGTAAGGATGCTTAAAATCTGAAACTGCTTAACGTTCTGTCACTGCCATCGAACTTGTTCGGAGCAATTTTGCCATTTTTTCTTGGGATCCTCTTGCTGCTCTTAAATGCTCGTATACTCATTCAACACTGTCAGAAACTGCAGGGTCCAGGTACCGCATTTCTGGTCCCGTTCGGACCCGTTCGGAACGGTCACTGTCTCGGCAGGTGCACGGTTTCTGCTTCTTGGATGCCTCGAAACCGTCCGCCGAGGATGCCAACTCAAATAGCGCTTTCGTCGAGTCCAACGTTGGAGGCCCTTCCTTGGGGAAATCCGACATGTCAGCACCCTGAAGAAGTGTATAGCACTTTGGAATATAGAGATTTAAATATACACGTGAATAGATGTAAACAAATTTAAGTATAGTAGATGTAATTAAATCCCAACTGGCTATGTAAACATGTCTCACCCTTGGCGGAGGTCTTCTTGTCTTTGTTTGCAATTCAACGAATGTTTGCGCGTTGTAAGGTCGAACTGACACTAAAACACCCTGAAATGTCAAGAAGGCATGGCACTGAAAACTTTGGAACTTCAGAATATGACATGACTCAAAGAAAGTCCTGCAGAAATATAAATGGGACATAATGGGACTATATAGGCAGTTATAGGCAAGCTTGCAGCAAGCTGCTTTCTTTGGAAGGCTCGCCCCTTCGTCGGTTCCATGTCTTTCGAGCTCCCTCTGTGCTTGAGATGTTTTTGGCACCCCATCGTCAACCAGCGAGTCCACCGAGGTTTTCACCTCCAAGGCTCCTTGCATCCTGAGTCAACTGCTTAAGAAACGAATTTGCAGACTTTAAACATGTAATAGTCAGTAATAGTGAAATATAGTGAAATTCAACATATTAAACATGTAATCTCTGTAGAATTCGTTTGAAGCCATTGATATTGGACACTGCTATATATTGCTCCGGTCGTCCGCAGTTCGTCTAGCGAGACAAATCTCTGGGCTGAAAAGCTGGTGACATGGTCTCTATATGATATTAGCTGGCTACTTATCTTCGTGACCTACGACATTCGAGGACTATGATGCTTCTTCTTCGCACGAAAGGCCAAGGAGCTCATCGAGCCCGGTCTTCTCCATGTCTGGCAGCCTTTTGGCCCCCAAATGTAGCAGGACTTGATCCAAATGACCTCGAGCTGAGGCACGACACCCACGTGGGAAGATTCAGGGTGAACAACAGTGACAGTCGCAGCTACTCCAAACCATTCCCGAGAGATAAAATGCCAACGTTTCGACATGGTGGGTGACATGGTGCCAAATTGAACTAGACCATGGGTTAATCCGGGTGGCCCTGCAGCTATACATCCGGCTATCTCCATGCATCTAATGTCAGAAACCATAACCATTCATACCATCAAATAACATCAAATAACTACAGTACGTATGCTGCATGTGCCCATGATCTCTCTCTCATAGCCTTGCCTCTGGCGTCTGCAAAACCTTCCTGCACTTTGCCTGCGAGGTCTTTAAAGCGATCGACGAAAACGTCGATGCGCTGGCAGCTCGCCTCACATGCTGCGATCCGCTCATCCAAAGCTCGCACCACCACTGGCGCTTTCGCCTCTGACACGCCTCGTGGCGGTGGTCGTGGGACGACCCACCGGCAAATCGCAAGTCCATCTCTGGGCAAAGCGGTAACAAAATCAGAGAAAATCTTCGGGGAATTCCAATGAATTCGATGTTTGGGGAAACTGCAGGTGCAAACCAACAGCCAACCCAGCATGGCACACCGGTTTTCCACAGTGACTCAAGGCGCCTGTTAGCCAAACGCCCACGTCGGTAGCGGATGGCACACATGGATCAGCATGACATGGTATGTATCTCACACCCGTCTATGTTTTAAGATCCTGTGTGCCCACTCAATGCACGAATTGCTGGCATACTAAGTGCCAGTTCGCCAGCAGTGCAAAAGTCGACGATGTGCTTCCACATCATGGCCTTTGTCAAGCCATCTGCGACCATGTCCTTTGTCGCAATCCACCAGAGACGGTCTGTGCATGTCTCTGGAATTGACTCCTGCACGCTGGGCTCTCCGTATTCCGTTCCTGGGGCTCGCCAGAACTCCTGTCGCAGAGAGGTCAAATCGATGGCGAGGCGCTTGTCTGACACGACCGATTGTCCAGTAGACGCCATGCTGTCGATGTAAGACCGACAGTCACTCAACCAATGGACCACTCTGCTGTCCTTGGCGGACAACTTCCAGCTCGTTCCAGCTTCGATGCCAGGACTCTTCGGAAACGACAGCATGTGAAGAAGGAGCCTCAAGTAATGCGCTCCTTCACCACCGTCCATGCTGCTGAGGACTTCCGCCTGCAGCGTAGAACGACACACCCGCTTGATTGTATGTGAGCTCCAGTCTAGGATGTGTACTTTCGCTGGTCGTCCAACTTCCGGCATAGCATCTGCTAGCACCAGGAACTTTCCTGCTTGGGATCGATGTCCCGATTTCTTGCCCTGCTCCGACACCTTCACTTCGGCTGCATGGCTCGCATCGGTAATGGACAAAATCACCGCATCCTCGAACTTCAGAATTCCACGATGAAAACGTAGTCCATTCTCCGTCGTGCGTTGAGCCGCGCCCAAGAATTTGTTGGTGTCCACCAGATCCTGCTTCGTTGGTCTTGATTGTTTGCCTTGCAATGCTGAGCATCGATAGGATAGTTCAGGCCTGCACATCCTGGCCACATATCCGATGCTTCCCAACACTGCTCTCATCTGTGTCTGTTCCTCTGCACTCGCAGGGTCAGAAGGTTCACGTCGTCGGTCTCCGTGAATGCGAATCTGCTTGACCTTGCCCAGTAACTCTGGCGTCGTTACCTGAATGTAGTCCGGAGTGCTTTCGATCTTCCTTCCGCAAAACCTGAAATCCTTTTCTTCCACGGCTCCAAAGGTAAACCTCTTCTGCACCTTGGCCATGACTTCATCCATCTGTTCATCTCCGCACCATAGGATGTCGTCCACATGGGTCACTGCCATTCCATGCAATCCTCCTTGCGGATCGGACAGAACATAGGATGCTGGTTCAACTTCTCTGAGCTTCTGCTTGATCATCTCTTCCCTCAACTCCAACCAGAATCCTCGTGGTGCATCTCGGCTTCCATAGATAGACATCAGATGTAGCTCCCAGGTTCCAGGGCCAACGTAGTTCCATCCTCAGAAGGAATTCCCGTCGCAGGAACCTTCATCAACAGTGTCCTTTGCAACGGAGCTCCTTGTAGGAATGCAGCTGTGATGTCCCCTGCTCTCAATGGATATCCCGTAGATGCCGAATAGGATAACACGAGGTGGACCGACAGCTGAGTAGCGGTTGGACAGTCCACTCTGAAGTCTCCTGGTTCAAGGTCTCCTCGAAGTACCAGCCTTGACTTCAGCTTCTTGGGTACGTCTGGTTCTTCTTTTGTCCTCAATTTCGCGTTCTTGTCCACATCAACCCATCTCATGGGTATAGCCTTCACTCCTCTTCCCAGCAGCTCGGCAACTTCCTCTGGAGTAGGTGTCCTTGTGGCTTTGTACTTGATCCAATTCGACCATTCCTTTCCTCTGGTCTGATCAAGTAACTTCTTCATCTCCTCTGTCTCCTGCTCATACTTGAGCTCTCCACTGGTGTTCGTCTCCGTCGTCTTCTTGTACCTCTTTGCAAGGAAACACGAGAACTCCTTCTTCAAGGCTTCCGGCGGACTTCTCGACCTTGCTCTTCCCAAAGTCCTTTCTGCTGCGCTTTCCTCTTTGGGCTCTGGTACACTCATTTGTCGGGCTCGGGTCGCCCCGACATCAAGTTGGTTTCCTCCTGAGATAGCCATCGCCTTTGCCAATGGTGTCCTCATTCTTTCCAGTTCTTCCTGAGTGACTCCCTCAGCTTTTGGTGGCTCCTCAAGCTCTTCATCCTCTTCATCTGCATCCGGTATGGGTACATCCTCGGCTCTTTCTTCCTTCTCCTCTGTCTGAACTTGGCTCTGCTTGCCTTTGAAATCCTCAAGTAGATCCCTTTCAATCTCATTCTCTACCTCTCTTCTCTTCTTCGGTGAATCTGCATCTCCTCCAACTTCTGTTGCAGGCACTGTCAATGCGCCTGATGGCAATTCATCCCTTCTGAAATCGAGGTATGATTGCTGGACGGCTCCACCTCCTGGTCGATGTGCTTCTTCTCGACCATCTTGAAGCAATCCACGTGCTCTCTTCTTTCCTTTGTGTGTTCCAATCAACTCCTTTTCCAGGTGCTCTTCTGCATTCGAAGGTCGTACCATCGTCTCCGACGTCAAGATGGGAACTCCTGCATGAAGAATCCAAACATTCTTCCCTTCTTGGGTCAGCACTCTGGCTGGCCCAAACCATCTTGGCGCTCCTCCTCTTCGCCTCATGAAACTCACGAGATCTCCTTGTTGAAACTGCTGCGTCTCTGATCCTCCTTTTCGCAGTAGGGCCTTCCTCACTCTTCGGGAACTGTCCTGCTGTGCCCAGGCCACTCTGGCGACTTCCCGCATCACTGATCTTCGGTTGAAGATCGACTGCGGATCCTCATCGTAGACCTTGGCTTCCTCCTCATCTTCTTCATTCCAAGCTCCAAACGGTGGGTTCCTACCAAGTACCCACTGGTAGGGCGAGAATCCTCCCAAATTCCCATGGGTGTTCTTTGTTTGGAGTGCTTGTGTCAATGCTATTTGCATCTCTAAAAGGCCAACTGCATTGCTCCCTTCGACGATCCTCATCATCAAATGCTTCAGCATGCCTCCATGTCTCTCTGTCCTTCCCAACTGGAAGGGTGCCTCCGTTGCGATGCTCTTCACTTCGACTCCCATCTTTTCCAGTTCAGCCTGAAAAATGCCACGGTTGTGGGTTCCGCGGTCAACAATGAGAATCTTCGGTACTCCAGCCCATGTAGTCCAAAACCTCAAGAAGGATTCCAGACATTGCTTGCTTCCAGGGACTCCAGCCGTGATTCCCAAGACTTCTCCGGCCTGAAAGGTGGTACCATTGCACACTGCGTGCAAAACTTGGAATCGGGTCCCATGTGAGTCCTTCACCTCAAAGATATCCAATCCCAGCTCAGTGCCGAAAGTGTATGGACTTGGGCTCTTTGTGATCGAGGGCCTCCTCTCCGTGAGATTTCGTTCACAGGCACTGCATCTGAAGTACCTCACTCCAGCAACAACCGAAGCCGGCGCATTTGAGTACCTCAGCATCCTCTGCATCTGTGGCTTCGTAGCATGGCTTGTCATCACGTGGAGTCTTCGGATCCCCACTCTCTCCTCCTTGCTCAGCTTGAGCCAAGCCTTTCGTCGAAGTTTCTCTGAATGGGGGTCGTCCTCTCTTTCGATATCTTCAAGGCTCTCTTCAAGATGAATCCCATGCTCTGCTTCCGCCACAGTTGGCCTGCTGGTAGGCAGGTCCTCTTCCGTGTAGAGCTCGTCCAGGAAATGCGGGTTCTCCTCAATCTCTTCCTCAACATTCTCGGAGAAGAAGGCTTCACACACTTCCTGACGAAGATCTTGTTGGACTCCTCTAATGATGGCCTGGCAAAACTTCTCAGTCCATTGAGCGGCTTGCTTCGTTCGAGGTCCTCCTGAATTCGCTCCTTCAAGTGGCTGATGATGGTGTCCTCCGGGGCATTGCTTCCCATATAGTCGTTGCTTGATTCCCTTGGAGTCTGTTCCAATGAAGGTCGGCTTCTTGTGGGGCATCTGATTGTCCACATCTTTCAGTCCGAAGGCGCACATGTCGATAGGAATCAACTCATAAGCGTTTCCTTCGTCCGATGCTCCCAGATTGGCCTCCAAGGATTGTAGTTCCTGAGTGTTCCATGACTCAGCTCCTCTGGGGTTTTCAAGCAAGCTGATTCCTCCCTTCATTCTCTGCTTCATCACCATCTGCTTTATCCACTTCAGAATCGGGATCCATAGGTGTCGACGACGTTGTACTTCTTCCTGGTCTGGATTCATCCTCTGCCAGGGGCTCCACGGTCCACATGGAAAGGCATATGTGATGAGGTACGGGTTCTCTTTGTCCATGATCTCCTCAGCCCATTTCCTGTGACGAGGGTTGAAGACATTCCATCCCGTGTTGATGTCCAACGGTTCGCAGGTTTCGTACCCCTTCGCTTGACATAATCGAGTAAGTAGGGCACATCCACAGAACACCTCCATCACAAACTTCCACTTCCGAGGTAGGTGCGCTGGTCTCCTCAAGAGCACTGACCACATTGCCATGTCCTTCTCCTCAATCTCTTCGACTTCTGTGAGAAAATGCTTTCGCTGGCCACGGGTCATCACTCTTCGTGGATCTCGACCAGGGTCCATGTCATAGACCTTCTCCCGAAGCTCCTCATCCACCGGAAGTAGCCTGAAGGTAGTCGTCCCCGTCCATGGCTTCGCTTCATCTTCCTCCTGAACGTAGAAGAAGTCAACGGTGATATTCTTCACCCCTTCGGGCAACTTCCTCGTGAGGTTGTTGCCACGGTGAAGCTCTGTGGCGTTCTCATCGCAGATCACAGTGCCATCATCAGTATTGTGAGTGACTCTTCGAACAAGTTCGGCTCCTGCGGGTCCTCGTGGAAATCGCGTCACATCCTGGTAATATCTGGTCATCCGATCTGGACGGACCGCCTTCCAGTTGTCACGGACCATATCCACCTCTCCATTCTCGTAATACTTCACGGTAGTCCTGGTCGGTTGCAGACGTGACAAATCCACGACCAGCTCCATCTTGTTTCCTCCGGGGTGGAACTTCTTGGTACGTGCTTTGATGTGATGCCTGATCACAGCTTGATCTGTGACTTCCCGCCAATCTTCATTGCCTTCGACTTCTCCCTCTGAGACCTCTCCTTCTGGCTCGTCCTCCGTATCAGGTCTTCCATAGTGGGTTCCATCATCGTCGTCGACCGGAGGATCTTCAAATTCCTGAACCTCCGACTCTCCACCTTCATAGGGTACTCCTTCCTCTCTTGGTGGGGTCCTCAAGAGATCTTCCGTGTCAAACGACTCTTCTTCAAGACCTTTCTGATCCATCGCTTCACGATTTCGATGAATTGCTTCATCGATCTCCTGTCCAAACTCTTCCCAAGCAAGGCGGTCTTCAGCTTCTTCCTCAACGGTGACCGTGATGAACTCTGAATCCTCTTGGTCATGAAGCCCAGAAGACGTCGCCTCCTCGCTGCCCTGAGCTTCTCCAGCCTTCGGTACCTTCTTCACTTGACGAGTGATGTAGGTGGGTCCTCTGGAGTTGGATGGGCCTTCTTCTCTGGGAAAATTGGATGCTGTGATCCTTTGTCTCGATCCTGAGCGAGGATCTCCTTCATCTTCAGCTTCTCTCTTCCAGGGTGGCGTTGAAGACTCATTTGCCATCAAGGCCACTGGGATCTCTTCGGTCATCACCGAATGTGGAATCGTTTCAGCAGGGTGCATCTTGAGTCCAAGCAGTCGATTCCTTCTGCCTCGCACCGCCTTGAACGTCATGTTCAACAGCTTGCTGAAGATCTCAGACTGATCAAAGTCTACCACCAGTCCCAGGGCCTCCTGACTCGGCAAGCTGAGTAGAAGTGGTGCTGTAGAGTCCTTGATCTCGGTGCTGACCACTTCCCCTGGCACATGCTGTCCTTGCACGTTCTCAAAGGTGACATAGAACTCTCTATTGCCCAATGTCTGAGTACCTCCACCAATGCCATTGAGGGTGCGAACTTCTCGATGCAGCCAACTCGGCATGTAGCCAGTGGTAGGCGCAAACTTCTGGATCCATCGCTCTCCGTGACAAGTCTGATTGCATCCTGAATCCAGGAAGAGGTAGGTGTTCTCATCCTCTTCGTCATCCACCTCATCAATGACGATGGGCTCACTGGACACCATATAGGATACCTTTTCCATTTGGCTTCCCAGAGTCTTGTAGCAAAGGGTGACTGCATTGAAGAGCTGTGTGTACTCAGCTCCCGTCAACTCGCCATGGGTCCTCAGGTGTGTCTGAATCATCTGATCCAGAAGCTCTCGGTACCTCTTCCAGTCATCAAGGTTGCGAAACAGCACTCGATGATCTCCATCTAGCCTTCCTCCTGAGGGCGCTCTCGATTGCAAAGCACTTGATGACGATGAAGTCCCTGAGGGTGCTGGCGGAGTGGTCTTCCCTGGCACAGGTTTCGAGGCTCCAGGGTCTTCTTGGTGACTTCTGTCTTGCCACACTCCTGACAGGTCCACTGCCATTGATACCCGTTGGTGCCCTTCCAATTTACTGTCTTGTGACTGCATTCTTCAGGTGCACTGGTCTTCATAGGTGCATCCTTAGGTCCTTTCTTCTCCTTCTTGAGAACGAGGCCGCACTTCTTGCAAGTGACCATGTCCACATAGGCGTTCGTGCCCTTCTTCGTCACCTCCTTGCGCTCACATACAGCCGGGACGGTTCCAAACCCAAGTGGATCATGATCGTCTCCATTCAGGAGTGCTTCTCGGACCTGGTCAACCACCACGCTACCTGATGATCCATCCGGCTCAGGCTCCACATCTTCGACTCGGAATAAAGGAACGGGACCTGAGGCCATTGTCTGAGGAGGTGTCGCAGGTGAAGCTTTGCTTGTCGGAGGCATGTATTGCAGCTCGTTGTGAAATTGTCTCTCAAGCTCATCTCGAGGTAGAGAGAGTAGGCGCTGCACTTCTTCCTCCATCCTGCGTTGCTGCTCATCATCCAAAGGTTCCGGACCGGTGTTCACTCCAGTTCGCAACGTCATCCCTGCAAAGGGGGCTTCTGGTGCTCCTTCATCTCGAAGGCTGAAGTAAACCACTCTAGGTTTTCCCGTAGGTGATGCCGTAGTCGAGGATGCCGCACTTGACTTTCCATCTCCTTTTCCTTTTCCCGGATTTGGGTTTGACTTTCCCTTCTCTTTTCCTTTGCCCGTGGATTTGCCTTTTCCTTTCTTCTGGCGCTTTGGGCATATCCAATCTCTCTGCCAATGACCGAGTTGTCCACATGCTCGACACCGGGTCCTCTGCTTCGCCGCCAACACCTTTGCCTGCTTTTCCTGCTGGCTCATCTGTCCACTCGGCTGATATTGTGCTCCACCAGCCGGCACAGTGAATCCACGATGAGAAGCTTGTTGGCGAGCGAAATAGGCCGCTGTCTCCATCTCCACAGTGTCGTAGATCATCTGCAAATCCTCTGCCGAGCATGTCTGAGCATGGATTCCTTGGTCGGCGTACCAAGCCACGATGTCTTCCTCAAGGAACGCATCTTCATCCACCCACTCATAGTCTTCGTAGTATCCAACTTCCTCATCATCTTCATAGTAGGTCGTCGCGTCGTCATAGACCGAGGGGTTCGTCTCTGGCTCTTCCGGAAAGTCGTTGATGTCCACGTGATAGCCGTATCCCTTGCCCCAAGACCATGGGCGTCGACCATCTCCTTTGTTACCCTTCCGATTCTTCTCCCGATCATGAATCGTGCCAAATTGCTCTCGGAGGGTCTTCATCAACTTCTTCCGGTCTGCGAGGTCATTCGACAGCACAGTGCGAACCATCTGCTGCTCAAGGTGAGTCAGTCCTGCTTGTACCAACATCTGCTCACCCAAGATGGCGTCGCTGCACTTGACCTCTCCATCAAGGTCGCGAAGCTGACTCCACCACGCCTCACGTCTCAAGACGTACGAAGCCATGCTTTCCCCCGTCTGTCTAGACAGGGCTCCTTGTACTGCTCCGGCCTGGTACAACTCAAGGGCAGTCTGTCTCTTCATCGGCAACAAATCTTCTTCAAGCGCATCGAGGAGAGCTGTAAGACCTGTTGGTTCAGCAAGGGCATCAACTCCAATGCCTTTCGCAATTTGAAGTGCAGGACCTTGCAACCTCTCGGTGAGTCTCAAAGCTAGAGGTCCAAGCTTTTTCCTCTCACCGTCCGTCATCTGCTGCTCCTTCTTCTCGATTGCTTTCACTTGAAATCGATAGTTCGCCCATTCCTCAACCTGGCCACCAAAGCCTGGCAGAGTTCGTGACTCTGGGGCCACCGCTGTAGGCTTGAAGCTACCATAGCGTAGATTCTCCAGCGCCATCTGAAAGAGGGTCCACCAGCAAAGCCCGTGGTCTCGCTTCAGAAGCACCAGCACACAAAGTACCTCTTGCAAGGGATGCCCGAAAGCTCCCGCTACCAGTTTGGGGAAACTGCAGGTGCAAACCAACAGCCAACCCAGCATGGCACACCGGTTTTCCACAGTGACTCAAGGCGCCTGTTAGCCAAACGCCCACGTCGGTAGCGGATGGCACACATGGATCAGCATGACATGGTATGTATCTCACACGATGTAAACATTTAAGACGTGAGAGGATGATGCATGAAAAATCCTGAAACATCCTGAAACCAAGAAGCTGAAAGCACCAATTTGCACTCGGATTTTCTCCAGCTCTTCGTCCAATCGTTTCTCCAATTGTCTTAAGCTGTGGTCCATCGGCACTGGAAACCCCACGGTGCTGGGCTCCTGCACCAAACTTCAGCTGTGCCATGCTTTGCTGAAGCTTCACGGTGCAATTCCCGTCCTCATTTGTCTCGAAGCTTCTGAAGCTCTTTTCACTGTCGGCCTATCGCCACAGCATCGCCAACATCCACCAACTATGAAAGCATGGTGAGGTTCGCACTGTGAGCTTTGTGTTGAGCGTGCTGGGCCACAGATCCCCCTCTCAGAGGTCTTCTGATGGTCCTCTGAGAAAACCTTGTTTTCATTGCATTGGTACAGAAAGACCTTGTTTTCATCATTGCCTTGTTTTCATCATTGCATTGGCCCTTACAGAATGACTATCGCTTTGTTTTCATCATCGCATTGGTACAGAAAGAGATTGCAAGAGCGGACACGGCCAGAATTTCAGACGTGCGACATCGGAGGCACATTGCATTACATCACATTACAGAAGGTAAATATAAACCGACATAAACACGGGCATAGGATATAAAGATGGACATAAAGAAGGACATAAACATGACATACTTACACCACAAATCAAAAATAACATACACCTTTGCAAATGTATGTGCATGCATGCATGTATGTCTGTATGTCTGCACGTCTGTATGTCTGTATGTCTGTATGTCTGTATGTCTGTATGTCGGTATGGTATGTAATGTAATGTAATGTAATGCAATGTAGCGTATATAGTGTAATGTAATGTATGTGTCTATGTATGTATCTATGTATCTATGTATCTATGTATCTATGTATCTATGTATCTATGTATCTATTGCATGTATGAATGTGTCTGTAAGATTCTATAAGATATTCAATGATTGAAATTCGTGTAACGAAAGAATTCCGCGGGAAGGAAACCATGACGAGTTCAATGAAGGCAGTTCCAGCCCAAGGCTGGACGCCAGGCGCCCCAAGACCGCCTCCAGCTGTACCTTTTCACCATCACAAGCCGAGCGCTTCGGTGACAGCGCTTCGCCCTC
>VSDK01014170.1:568141-591757 GCA_009767595.1 Symbiodinium kawagutii
CGCTCTTCCTCGGCAAGTTGTGATTGGAAAATGGAAAGACACGAAAACAAGACATGAAAAAATGAAGATTGAAAATGATTTGAAAATGATTGAAATGCAAAGATCATCAAAGATCCAAAACGAACCGTAAGAAAAAATTGCCCTGCGTTTGGAATGCCTTTGTCAAATGTTTTTTCTGGCCGAATTTGGCCTGCCACTTCACCACTGTTGGGTCAGTCAGATCAGTCAGCAAATTCAAACGATTTCAGATCTTGTTTCAGCATGTGTCAAACTCTTCGGCTCTACACAGCAGTGCAACTAAGAGTCCAGTGGCTTCAGCCGATGGCAAACATGCTCCTGTAGCTCGACTTCCCTCTTGCAAGCCTGAAGTATCGGGGTTCTGTGCTCAGCGCCAATGTACCAAATTCAATCCCAATATGGGTGAACATATGTGAACATCATGTTGTGCATCTGTGATTATCTTTGTGCATGTGATTCTTGAAGGTTTGTATGTCTGTGCTCTTATCTATCAGATCGCCTGTAATTCCGCCCTTGCGCCTCCTGCTGGTTAGAAGCCACCAGCCGCACACTTCTCCGTAGTTCTGAAAGTTCCACATGCAGCTGCGACAGAGTTGCTGCTGGAGCAGCCTGAACTTGTCCAAAGTCGTCGCAAGTGGTGGGAAAGTTGTGCGGCTCGCGCCAAGATTGGCTGAGGCCCCCAAGCACGTCCATGGTGCTCTTATGATGCTAGAAACCGCGTTACATGATTTAACGTGTCAAAAGATGTGAAATGCCCAAAAAAACAAAAATAATAATGGTTGCAAATAGCAAATGTGAAAACATACCCGCGCTGCTTCACACAACTTCACTTGCAGGCCTTCTCGATATTCTTGAGGCCAGCCGAAAGATCGTTGAGGCGGATGTCCAGTCGCCGCTGCTGCTCCTCCATCTATTTGTTTTTTTCCGACAATCGTTTGGTGTTCTGTCAAACTGTATTTTTTGTGATGGTAAATTCATCTTGATTAGACCACTAGAATTGCAAGTTTCTGGATGACATCCAACCAATCTGATCAATCATGCATACAAATACCATCAAATACCCACATCTCTGCCCGGGAATTTGATCATCTTTCATCTCCTCCAGAGCTGAAACCCGCACGTCACTTCGTCGCCGAGACAAAGTGGCAAGTTGCTCAGAGTGCTGCGCATCTGCCACCACTTGCCTCGGTCGCAGCCACCAAAAACAACAGTGAGTCAGTGGCCTGGTTACAGGTCACAGGATGTCACAGGGTCAAAGCAAAGGAACCGGGAACAGTACCGGGATGTACCGCGAATCAACTCAGCGAAAGAAACTGCAGAGAAACTTCTTCCGCCTTCAACTCTCTCTCTCTCTCTCTCTCTCTCTCTCTGCCGCGCATGCTTGAAGCTTGGTGCTGCACAGAGTGTTGCAGACTGCAGGCTCTACTCTAGCGACAGGTCTGAGTACTTCCATCCAGGCAATTATTCATGACGGTTCAACCAGGATGCTGGTGGACTCCTGCTAGTAGCGCCAACAAGCGTTCTTCCATCTCATCGGACGGCGGAAGACTTCTTCCTTTTGGCCTGTTCAGGCATGCACTCTGTGAATTGGAAATTGCGATATGCCTGCCAACGAGTGCCAACATCAAAAACATCATTACCTATGTTGACACATTGCAGTCATCGTGTTTCCCGGTCAGACCTTCTCATCCTGCCAATGGTTTTAGAAACCTGCCTTTTACCTCTCTCTCTCTCTCTTCTCTCTCTCTCTCTCTCTCTCTCTCTCTCTCTCTCTCTCCCTCTCTCCGTTGATCTGCATTGAAATGAATTGTGTTTTCAGCAGTTTGGGAACCTCCGCTAAAATTGGATTGCCTAATAACTGTAGTGGCCCTACTGGCAATCACCAACATTCACCAAGTCTGCTTGTTGATTTCTTAAGACAAGCTAAGACAATCCATCTTGGTCGATGGTTTCAACCCCTATGAACAATCTCAGTCAACCAACCACTTGTTCAAAATTACTAGGGAAAAGAAAAACTTTTAAAACCACCAACAGGCATCTCAGTAGGAACTTCTAAGATTTACATGCTGATCACATCCACTAATCACGAAGCGCTTCAGCAAGATACTTCTCGACCACTTTGGGTGAAGGCCGGAGCCATCGCCAGAACGATGGCGATGCTGGAGCTGGAGTTGGCAAGGCATCGGGCACGGCATCCGCAATGGCCGTCATGGCATCACAAGAATGCTCTCAGAAACTGAGGGTGTAGTGGACACGTTATCTGCCAAGAGATGCTGAGATGTGCTGAGAAGCTTTATCAGTGGAAATACTCTGAATTCGTATGATTTGACATTGATTTCATGTGTATGTGATTGCATGTGCGTGTGCATATTAGGCTTTGGTTCTGTCTGACGCGGATAGTCTTTCAGGGTCCTCCATACACAGCCATCATGCGCACTGCTATGGCACGAGTCAGTCAGCTATGCATGGATCGCTGCGGGGGTTGAAGTTTGAACTTCCTACCATGCACTGCACAAGCTATACCCCTAAGTGCGTCTCCTGTAATTGCATCCTGCATCCATGCCTGAAAATAATTCAGCATTCTTCTACGTGTGCATGTGTTCCGGGAGCTTAATCGGCGGCAAACGCGCTCATGACACCATATGTCATCTGCCAGCGCAATCAGAAATCCAAGTCTTACTGCCAAGTGAGCGAAAACATGGCACTTGCAAACTCTACCAGTGGCCACGCTGTGGCATCCTCAGCATTTCTATGGACTCGTTGTTTAGCTGCATCAACTGAAGCGCTTACCCAGCACCGTGGCTTTCCATGGCTTTCCTATGACCTGGGCCCTGTCACAAGCCCTGCCTTGCCGGCTTTGCTCTTCAACTTATCCAAATGATCTTTCAAGCTTTGAGCATGTTGCTGTGCATCGCCCACCATGACCTTGTGCTGTGAATGAATTGTCAGCTCAGGTGCAAAGTCACCGGGAGGTATGGGGTGGTGCCATGTCTATCTTTTAACTTTGACCAAAATTTATGAAATTCAGTTTCTGGGCTCTCCCGCCGCTGCAGCAGCACTAGCATCTGCCGTGTCCCGTGCTAAGCCGGCAAGGCCACGGTAGGTGCTGGCCATCGTCCTTTGCAGCTGGCAAATCCGGCCTTTGTCAATCTCAACAAGTCTTCAAAGTCTCAGTTTTCAGCTTTGCCCTTTTTTTACCAATCAACCTCCCGCTGTTTCCAAACAGGGTCCTGCAGGCAAAGTTGGACAACTCGCTGGCTTTTGACACCTGAGTGAAATCCACTCGCACCACCCCTTGATCAATCAATGCGATTCAATGCAAAAAATCCAGTTCCACAAGCGGTCCACAGTACAGGAACCGTTCGTGTTCACAAGGAGTTGCCATCCAGCTAGAAAAGAAACATGTGCATCATGAGGTGTACCCGTGGTATCTGCTAAGCTGTCCGTGCGTGGTTGGCTTGCCAAACAGCTGGGATGTTGTGTTTTCACAAAGTCAGTTTCTTCATCAACGAGCGCACCAGCCAACGTCACCCTTTTCCTCCGCAACTGTGAAACTCAAATCCGAAACTTAAAGCGAAAGCTCATGGCAGCATGAGCAATGGCCCTACCCCATCTTATAAAGATCATCAAGATCTCTGATGCCATCATGCCACCGCAAGCCCTGCTCACTTTGTCATCCTAACTATTCTCGCCGCAACGATGTGAGGGGCGTCTGCCCTGCACCAAGACCTGTCACTCATGGACCATTACATGCACACAGTGCCATATGTGCACATAATTTGTGCCAAGTGGAAGCCCCCGCAACGTCTGGAAAGGCCCAGCTGTTGCTTTCAGTGAACATCAAGTGGCCTTCAGCATCTTCCATTTCAAAGAAACATAAAGAAACTATCTTTCCGTTGCTGGCTCGTCCTGGTACGCACAGTGTGTGACAATGTGGGGCAATGGCTACAGTCGCGTTGTGTTGTCAAATCGCATCGCTCTCCTCCTCAGCCTCGTCATCATCCTCTGCCCACAGCAAAGGCGACGGGACAAGTTCTGGCTGCTTCTGCGGTATGTACTTTCCCACCCTCAGCGCTGGGGGGGGCAGGCAAGGCAAGGGCTCACAGCAGTAACGGAATTTGTTGTCCGTGGGGAAAAGTCGAGGAGAACAATGGGGCGACACGAGCATGTCATGGACACATGTAACCGGTAAGTATGAAATCTGCACACATTGAATAACATTATGGTATAGGAAGAAACACTAGTTTTGAGCCGGCGAGTTGCCCGCCTTGCGTGCATACACTATGACAAGTAGCGCCCACCTTGCCACCTTCTACATCCTTCTGCTGCATGCTTAAATGTGTGTCCCACAACAATAGTTATTAACTCCTAGCTCAGATTTTCTGTTGAAAGCCAAAACAGTGGTCCAAGTGCTTTACGGATCAAGGCCATGTAGATGTGGCACGGCCATATTGACAACAACGTAAAAGCAATGCACGGCCCCACGAGACTTCGAACGAACAAAACCTCCGGGCTGGAGCGGTCGGGGTGGTTGGACTGCAACTGGCATTCACAACATCAGACTCTTTACATCAGACTCTCTCTCTCTCTCTCTGTGTCTCTATCTCTCTCTATTTATCTCTGAGGCTTGGACCAAATCTAGTCATGTACTTATTGAAAAATATATCTATGTATACATACTATCTTGGATATTTTTAAATATACGTACATATGAACATATATGTATTTTTTCCATCGCCTTTCCGTAGATATATGTATAAATATATATATATATATAATTATATATATATTTATACATGTCATGTCTCGATATTGAACAGAAACAAAAATGCATAATAAACAAAAATAAATGAACAAATTGAACAAATAAATATATAGATGAATACTTAATAAACAAACAAATAAATATAAATGTGTATGTATAATTGCTTTATACATTTGTACCTGGACCTTCGCACAAACTAATGCTTTTAAGAATGCATGCTTTATGGGCGTATTTTCTCCAAGTGTGCATAGTTTGGTTGCTCTTGGCATTTTCACTTTTCCAGTTTTGACTGCAGAATTATGAGCACATTTTCCCAGGAAATGCGCACAAATTCCCGGGAAAAAAAGCGGAGAGAGCAGGTCCCTCAATTCGCAAATGAGCGTTTTCCAGGTCAAGTGAGCACAAATGTTCAATCTGAGCGTAAATACAAGCAAAAAAACGCTAAAAGTGCTCAGCGAAGGTCCGGGTATACGGTAGTTCAACCGAGCAGCGTCGAGCGAGCGAACTGGAAGACCAATAGGCCGATCACAGAGACGCCGAAGAGCATGTTGGCAGCAGAAGCAGCGCCTCCGGTAAGAGCAGCACCACCTGCATACTTCATGCTGGTCATAAGATCCATCGAAGACTCCTCCAAACCTCGGAGGGATGTGAAAGCTCAAGGAGGTGACAATAGAAAAAGTTCGGCAACGCTGACGCGTAGCCTTCCGACGCCTTCCAGCATGGATGGCTTTCTTGATATTTTAGATTTACATAAAAGAGATCATCAAAGATCTTCAAAGCATCACAGAGTATCGATGGATTAATTACGACTTCCTGCTCCGCCCATGGCCAACTGGTGCCTTACATTCCAGGCAACGAAGCGAGTGTTCAGGGGCATGGTGGTCACCCAAATGCGCTGAATCGACGGCCAAAGTCCTGGTTCGAACCTCACGTCGTGCGGCCATGGTGGTACCACACATCACTTACGCCATGGATTCCACTGAGAAGACCCAGTGGAACTTTGGAAGTCACTTTGGGTCTCCTGACTGGTGGAGTCTCCACAAAGGCAGTGTCGGCTTTGTAATCCTTCGAAGCTGGACTTCATGGAGAAGAGGATGAGCACGTATGAATAGATATGAGCCCTGTAGACCCCAAGAACCCCCAAGAACCCCCAGGAATCCTCCAAAGCGCAAGTGAAAAAAAGCGTACCAGCACCCGTATAAAGTATAAAATGCAAAAGTCAGAGCTGGGGATGTTGCAATCAAAGGATTAACGGATTAACATGTTAAATCATGTGAGCAGATTTACCCAAAATTCATATGCATCGCAGGTGGCCATCCGAATCTCCTGGTTGAAAAGAAAGTCTGCAGCGCTTGTGCGCCTCATGAGAGGCCTGGCAATCATGGGAAGGGACACATGCAGGAGACACGTGGGCATTTGTGGCCTGGTGGCTGATGGTAAGGTATGGGAGGCATGGGAAGTGGCTCAAGGTATGGTGTGAACGTGCTATTGCTAAGTGGTTGAATCTCATTACTGTAGGATGTCAAGATCCATCCAGGTCCTCTGTTCCAATCTCTATCCTCGATGTGTGCATGATGCGATTCTGGTGTGGGAGGGCTGTGTCAACAAAGGACAGGATTTGAGTCACCGTTCACGTCCCAGGTAAGATCTTGGCAGCATAAGACTATCCATAAGTATGTGCAGAAATACATGGAAAGGAAAAGAATGAGTTTGCAGGCTCCGGTATGAAGCACATGTAGATGCAAAATGCATGCAGACATGTGATTCCGCAGCTTTGTGTTCAGAGTTTCGCACCTCCCCCTAGTTTGCTTATGCGGTAGTTCCTGCTTTTTGAGAGCTGTCCATAGTATCATCCGGGCAGTGGTTTCAGGCAAGAAAATGTAACTTATTGCTATCGTTCAGTTGTCATTCGAATCATTGTTCGTGACTACTATTCCAAAGCAAACTTGTAAGCGAAATGTGCTGCTACCACTTTTTGCAGATGTCCTTCATTGCGTAGGTGTCAGTCAAGAAGGTGCCTCGTTGATAGCTTTCAATTGATCATTAAATTTACAGTATTGTTCACTGCGAGGGGTCAGCCAGAAAAAGACCACACAAAAGAAGTAGTTTGGATGTGGGACGGCTTCTGCACATGCACTTCCAAAAGGCTTTAGGACCTACATATGGGGCTTCTGACGGAAATCATAAAAGCCCCCACAGGTGCCCAAAGTGCTGGCATCATCTGGCATCTACCCAAACAAAAACAGTTGAGCCAGCGCGCCTTCAATCGGCATCAAAGCTTTCTCGGAACTATGCATCGCTACCAGCGTCTCTGAAGCCCAAAAGTCCGAAATCCTTCTGCCCTTGGAACATCTTGGAACAGTGGAGTCTCTCAAAGCTTTGAAGCTCAGGTCTTACGTGTTACCCATGCAATCCCATGGGCCTACCAAGGTCTACCAATGCGGAACCCAACAAAGAGTGAAGTCAAGGGGACACTCTCAAGCACAGGAGGGGTAGGACTAAAGTAGACAAAAGATGCATATGGCACACCAACTTTTGCTTAGTATCTTGATACATCTTGATACATCTTGATACTGAATTTCGCCTGGTTTTTGGCATTCAAATCTGTAGGCCCTCAAGTGCAACACAAGAACACCCCTTCAGCCCTTTTGACACTTCAACGGGCAGTTGACCCAATGGAAAGATTGACGAAACTTTGCGCGATCACTGTCAAGTGCCAAGCCGCTCTGGGCACAAACCTTTAGCTGTGTCACACCAGAATTCCCAGGATGTGTAAGCACTCTCCCCGAAGGGGAGGCCTTTGAAGCATTCTTCTCTTCCTTACGTATTGGTCGTGGTCTGGCACACTGCCCCGTAACACATGCGCTAGATTGGAATGATTGACATTGCGCATGCAACATGTAACATCAACCCTTAGCCGTGCTGCGAAGATCAGTACCCAAGCTGTGGTCCCTTGAGCGAGATGAATCACACCTTCCAGACAAGTTATCCGCCAAGTGTGCGCCTAGGCCCTTTCCTTGTTTGCAAGGATGAGGGGATTCAAACAAGTTTTGGCGCTGCACAGCGGAAGCATGGCAAACGCAGTCTATTAAAATCGCCGGATTGCTTGCCATAGCTTGAAAAAACATGTTGGAACCATTGTGCTACAATCCTCACATTCAGATAGAACCGTTGTTGGTAGTGCTGCGACTGCGTGCAGTCATGCAAGCAACTTAAAAATACCAGCACTCATAACTGTACAAAACATTCCGTTCAGCGAGCGACCCTGTCAATGACAGGTCCCACCTTAGTAGCTGGACAACGGAAAGAACGCACTTGATCTTACAGATCGAAGTCTTCCCGCCAACTGTATGTAAAACTAGGACACGACAACGACCATGACGACCACTACTACTACCACGACTACTGCTACTGCTACTGCTACTCCCACTTCTACTCCTACTCCTAATCCTACTCCTACGCGTATGCCTACGCGTGCGCCTACGTCTGCTATGTACTACCGTGTGCTACTTCGTACTGAATAAAGCAAAGCTGCAGCCTCTTAGGGCAGGGTGGCCCGTCATCTTCAGGTCATGAGCAGACATCCTCTCCTGCAAATGCCACGATCGTCAAAGAATTGGAGCAGCTTGACTCAGGACCGTGAAAATCAAAACAGCATTTCTTTGTTCAATTCAACCTGGCCACTTGGTCACTTGGACATACCTGACAACCATGTTTCCTGCAATGACCAGCAGAAGGAAAACAGATTTTTATTTTATATATATATATATCTAAAAAAAACATGATTAATTATTTATATATAACATTATAAAACCGCTTAAGGCCCTGAAAAAAGAAATCGAAACAAAAAGAACTACTGAATGGTGGACAGCGGATGACAGCGGGCCAAAGTCTCCTGAGGAGATGGGCGTGCAGGAATGGATAGCCTGGTCAGCTCTGGTCTGGCGCTGACCTGAGATGTCAGAGGGATTTTGGAAATGATCAAGTTTGGACAAGTTTGGATGCATTTAGAGGTTTGATATGATATAATCTTGGATTTCAATGGATGTCCACTGCAAACCAAAATTTGAAAGAATGCAATGCGTGATGACAATTGGACGTAGTTGGTTGCAATTGGTTGCAATTGGTTGCAATTGGTTGCAATTGAGTTTGAGACCTTAATGGATTACTTGGCTACTGCGCGAAGGCTCACCATTGTATCTCGAACTCTGAGGAGGGGTATGTTGTGGATTCTGCGACGCATCGAAGCCGTCGCAGCATGCGATGAACTTCCGGGGCCCCCAAGACATGAGAACCGCCATTCTGAGCTCCCCAGCGTGCACATGTTGTCCTCCGTCCATATTGCCGTTCGCGAAGGCCTTGACTTCCGCGGAGGTGCGCCTCACGGCATGGTGAGGCCCATGTGCCCATGACCCCAAGCTTTCCACAGCTTCACATCTTGCCGGTGGGCCGTACATCTCCCCACTTCAAAGCGCTTCACCAACCAATTTTGCCAATTTTTGCCAAGTGAGGAAAATTGAAAAGGGAGATCTCTTGTAAAAGTGCATGCGGTTTACATCTTCTTGCCAAATCTTTCAGCATCTTTCATCTCTTTTTGCTGCCTGTTTTCTCTTGTTTCCACTTCTTGGTTCAGTTCGCCCCTGTGTCGCCTCCTGCTTCCGCAACCATCTCTTCACGAAGGTGACCGCTCAAAGCCTGCCAAGGATGGCAGACCCCATCGGCCAGGGCAATGCTCTTCAAGAACTTTGCTGTTCATCATGAGCCTCTTGCTCCATCGCACCTGACGAGGTAGACTTGGTTCAACATGATTCAAACAAGATTATTTAGAAAGGGAGCCGGCAACGTGGAACAATCAGCGCTTGCAACCACATAAGTAGGCAACACGTTGCAGCGGCCTTCACTGGCCTTCCTGCACACCACAGCTGTGCGCGATCGCTCGCAAGGCTCCAAACTTGGGTCCTTGAAACGACGGAGAGCGAAGGAATCCGGAGGAACCTGCAAATTTAAAGAGTGAATTGAATTAGATCAGTATACAGTATATAGAGAGAGAGAGAGAAATCTGATAGAATTATTTTGAATTCGTCTCTTTCCGCCATGATGCATTTGACCAGCAAATTTCAAATGACATACCTCACACAAACATCACACGCTCATGACCTACCCAGCTGCATCTAGGCATCGCATGACGAAGAGAACTAGGAGCAACCACATGAGAAGTGGGAGGCATGGCATGGACACGATGACGCCCAATGCTGCCAGCCATAAGGATCCTCTCATGGGCTGTCCCTTTACCTCCCCCAACGGCCCCCTCCACCAAGACGCGCCCCCAGACATCTCCAGACTATGAACGAGGTGCGTCATCTTTCAGAAACCACATTGCAGATCTCGAGTGCTCAATGTCTCCCAGGGCCATCAGTCAAACGACTTGTTCACTGCAGTATGCTGTCCAAATGATGAACAATGATGAACACTGAAGCCAAGAAAATATCACATCGAAATATGTAAAGTGTATATATATATATATTTATAGTCCTCTCTGTTCGTCTCAAAAGGTTATATCCAAATATATGCAGTAAGAATATATAAAATCAAATAGCAATGTGAAGTTCTCCATCTTCGTTTCCTGGCGCTGCACCTGGAGGCCCTTTCGGGAGGATTGCCGAGCGGCTATGCCGGATCTCGGCCGGAACCTCAGGAGCCTCGGCTGATTTCCAGATTTTTCCAGCGCCAGATTCGCACAGTGCAAATTTGTATAGAAATCCAAACTGGCTCTGTCCAAGGGAACTAGATTCACTGGATTTGCCTCACCTCTCATCTGCTTTCATCTCGTATCATCTCTGTATCCGGAAGATTTCGGCCGATGGAATCAGTTAGACATCCATCACCTTTAGCTTGCTTCAATCCCTGATCTTACCATCTGTTCTGCTGCCAAAGAGCCTCTTGTTCCAGGCCTGCGCGGACTTCGATGTCACTGCATGTTGCTACCATCCCTTGCCAACATCTGCTACCACTTGCCACTGACAGATTCACGCTTCATTGGAATTCCTGTGGAAAGTCACAGCTGCAAATGCACGCCCCGCCCTGGACAGCAAATCCCTCAGGGCTGCACATCATTTCGTGCACAACACTCTTGAAACATCTTGGTACTTTTGCCATCTCCCAATCCCCACAAAGCCACACTGCCAATCACTGCCAGCCTGCCAACTCTGGAGTTACATGCGAGACAGACACATCGACCATGAGACCCTGAATCGAAAGGCGAAGCAAACGGACTGGTTCATCATGCTCAGCATCTCTGATTTCAGCCACAAAGAATCATGCTGACCATGCAATCCAAATGCTCGAACACAGATTTGCAATTCTCAAGTTCTTCACAAGAAATGCTTAGACCTGCGACTCCATGCGCCCCCAATGACCCAATGTCTCCAGACGTTTGAGCCCTTGTGACACGCTGCGGAGACATCATCAGCACCACGCTGGCGAACACATTCCAACCATGTGTCCGCATCCTTCATACAGGGGCCAAAACAGCAAAGCCATACCAAAATAAGAGGCATTCTCTTTACAAATATTCTGATCCCTCCTACTTTAGCTTGTTCATGCTTGTTCCTCAGGGCCTCGCGAAAAAATTGGCATGTCGCACTGGAAATTATCTAGAATCAACAACGAATCAATGCTGAAGCCATCTGTCAAAAGCCCACCGAAGGAAATCAGCTCTTCAGGGGTAATCTGCGCTCAAAGCTTGGCCCAGCTTGAGCCCCCCGCTGATTGCAACGTGTCGGCCAAAGCCTGCGACTGCTGCAGCAACCTGGGTGACCACACATTTGGCACGAATTCCTTCATGTTCCAAGCTTGTGAGGCCTTGTGAATTGCAAATCTTGAGGCCTTTACCGATTGGAGAGCTCAGCCGCTTTCAAGCCTGGTGAAGCACCCATTTACCGACACAGATCAATCGGATCAAGCCGACCAATCCGACCAATCCTCTGTACCCAAGACATCCCAAGGCCTCGTTCCGAAATGATCTCCGTACAGCGCATGAGGTCTCGGGTGGCATTCACCGCTGGCCTGGCTTCAGCTGTTCCAACGTCTTCCCGCATCCCACCGAGCAAGACTTCACATGGACCGTGCCTCGTCATACCCTGTGCGGTCTTGATCTTTTCCAACAAGGGCACCAGGTCGGAAGGGACATTCACAGCACACCTGCTTGCGAAAGGAGCTACAGGCTCATGGCTTGCACACAACCATTCAAGACCTAGGAAGCCTACTCTCTATGCGGCAGTGAATGAACATGTAACGAGTCAAAGTCAAAGTACTGTTCAAATCATTTCATTATTATTAATTAGTCAAAGTTAAAAATAAGATATTTTCCATATCTTTCCATATACTTAATGATTCTTTCTTTTCTACAGTTGAAGAATCAGAATGCAACGAGCGCCATGTGACCACTGGAGGCCTGGCTACTGCAGATGCTGCTTGAGTAACGCAGTGAGTGCCTTAGGATGGCAACCAAGGCCTGACCATGGCTAACCATGGCTGTCCGTACCCAACTACCACGGTGTACAGTGACCAATGGTAGGCAAATGTATGCAATGATAGGGGCTGACCAATGAAAATAGGGACAAAATGCGTCTGTGATGCTGGTGGTGTATGATCAATGTCGAGATTTGACATGTTTCAAACGGTTGTGAATGGACTTTTATAAGATCGGTTAGTTGATCAAGCTTAGTCAACATCATTCAAGCTACCAAATGTAAGGGATTGGAATATATATATATATATACAAGCTGAAAAATGAAATGATAAATTAACAAAAATAATTTGGAAAAAACTTCGCAAAACATCAGAAATGCACGTGCAGCATGCAGGTGACCGCAGCCTCTGAGAACACCTCCTAGCTGCAATCGTATGAATGCCTCGAACCTTATGCTACCTTTAACCTTTCAACTCCGTAGTCCGGAGGTAGCACCAGATCCTCTTGCAGCTAAAGCAGCTCTCCAGCAAATGGGTACCACACCTGAAGCTCTGAAGAGCTTGACGAAAGGATGCGCTGCTGGCCATTCTATGCCCATCTATGCCTGAGTTTTTGAATTTTAATGTTGCCAATGCCCCTGTAACCGCCTGTAAGACTAGAACATGAACGAATATGTCGAGATGAAATTCAATGAACATGTTCAAACAGAACATGCATTTCAAGTGCCAAAGCGTGGACTGACATGTTCAAATCTCTTTGGGGCCGGGTTGATGTCATTTCGTGGTACAGCCAATGCGTTTATGGTTAAGTGGGTTGATGTGCAGTGCAGGGTATATTGGGGCTAGTAGCTCTTTCTCTTTGAGCCCTCGCCGCTCGCCTCAATAGTTGCTGCCACGTTCGCGTGCCACATGCTGCCTGGCTTCTGGCTTTGAAGTGCACAAAGCGTTGCCAAGACACGCTGAACAAAGCGCCGAATAAGACGCGATCAATGCAAGTCAAACCTCACATTCCCAACGACCCATCATGTCAGCTAGTTGCGGGTTGAGCTTAGCCTAGTATCCCCATGCCGTTGCCGTTGCCCCATGCCGCCTCTTCGGCTAACCGTGCAACCTTCAAACACATCTCGGCGCCATCTAAGGCATGCCTGTGCTGGCGCAACAACCAAAATGATCTCAAGGTTGAAAGGTGAGATGTCATCATTCATCATCGTACGTTGGAAACGACTCGACGCTATGAGAAAATTGTCAGAGAATAAGAATCTGCAGTAAATTTTCAAGCCAACATGCAGCACCTCTGACAGAAAATGAAGCCACTATTGATGTTTGAAGTTCTGCCTTTTATGATCTTTGAAAACAGTTCAATAGTAATATGATTCGTATTCAATCACTTGCATGACGTAATCCACGTCCTGCATTCTCTCCAGCTTAGCACCAGGCTCGGCTTGACGGGAGCAGCTCTCCACTGGAATTGCCCGCACCACGGCCTCACATCAACGTCTGAGCGCCGACGGATAGTCCACATTGTCTGCGGTTCCAGGCAGTTCCCATCAGTTCCCATCACGTGCATTCAATGATGCAGTCCTTTGCTTTTTCGAACCTCTCCATCGTCCGAGGTTGACGTGTTTCTCCCAAATCCTCTCAGATTATCCTCAATTCCTTCACGCAAATGTGATTAATTTTGAACCCCCCTGGCCCTACTTTTTGCCCAGGCATCTAAGGGTTTGCCCTAGGTGGCCCTGTTGGCCATGTGGATTTCCCACTCAACCAGGGTTTCTTGCGGGTTCATGTTGCTATTAGCACCTAGCAGGACCTAGCACCAGTGTCGCGGATGATTTCCGTTGGTCCCTTGAGGTCCTATTGCTGACGAGCATGGCCCCGACTGCAGCGATGGCCTCAGCATCTAAGGGTGCTGCGGGAACCTTGGTGCGTTGCCCAATGTCCCAAGGCAACGAAGCCAACTCTTTCGGCATCTTTCGGCAGAAATGTTCAGAAATGAGATGGGTCTTTTGTTTGAGAACGTCCTGTTTAAATTTGTTGATTCTGGATTCCGTGGAGTAAATTTGAGTCATTCTATGTCATTCTCTCATTGGTTCTCAGATGTTCTTAGTGCCAACTCCTTAGTTCAATGGGGCTCACCCTTTGGCCATGCAGCTCCCGTTTCTGCCATGGAACTGATATCCCACCAGCATCACTGCTGTCATCATCTTCATCTTCATCACTGTCATGGACGCTGTCGGATGCGAGCTCATCCGAGGATGAAGCTGCCTTCGCGATGCTTCTGTTTGTCTCAGATTTTTTTCACAAAATCATCAGCTGAACGAAAATTGCAAACGGAACCCATGCAACCAACTTTGGGCAACACGAATCGACAAAATCGTGCACATATCAAATCACAAAATGGCCCGCTTGGCCGAGATCGGCCGCACCTCTGCCAAACTCGGCCGCACCTCTGCCGAATCGTTGCTATCGACCTGGCAAGTGCAGCAAGGTGCTCCACTACATTCCACCGCCCACCTCTTCAGGAAAAGCCACAGGCGTCCCAAGTTTTTTGCGCTTCATCCATCTTCATCCCAAACAGTTTCTTCGGGACGAACCAATGAAAAGCCTTGAAATCCTTGAAACATCTTGAAACTGGAAATGTTAGCCCCTCGCTTTGCGGTGGGCTCCTCGCTTTGCGGGGCTCACCGGACGACCATGGATTATCACTTTGGCAGGGACCATGTGGATCCATATGGAACAGGACGAGGTTCAGCCCACAACTCAGCCTTCGCACACTGCAAAATTCGCCCTCTCAGCTGGCATAGCTTTGGGACAAAGCTCGATGTTGCTGAAAGTCTGCGCAAAACTCTCCCAGTCCATCCAGAAGAGTCCATCCGGCTTCTCGTCAACCTGAAGCTCATCTGCCAGGTCTGGATGGGCGGTCCACTCCTCGCTCTGGTCACACCAGGGCCCATTCCACTCCTTTTTGTTTCCCCAGGGGTTCCTGCAGCAAACCAGCTTGAAGCCTTTACATTCTACGGCGTGGATGATCGAATAGGCATGCCCTTCCACCAAGCCATCTTGACGTCTGTGTTCGCTCTCGTTGCCATTGTGTATGGAAGCCGCCAGCAAGAAGTTTGCCCGGTCAAACTTTTCCAAGTTGCTCCACATTGCATCCTGATCATATCTCTCCAAAGTGGAAGAGCTACGGGACGAGCCAAACGAGATGTGAGAAGGGAGAAGCATTTTCCTCTCCTTCCACTCAATGGGGTCACGGCATCTGGCAACTTCATGGCCACTGATGTAACAAGAGAGCCAGCCCTCGTCAGGACCTTCGCCTTCCAATTTTTTGAAGTGCACTCGGTATCCAAATTTTTCCAACTCCTCAAAGACAGCTCCCTGGCTCAAGCGCCCGAGCTTGTCGGACTCCAAATCGCAGTCTTTGCGCACAATCAACCCCCTTGAACCAGTGACATCCCATTTGGGTTTGTGCCTTTCTCGTTTGAACATCTTCACATCCACAACGCCAGTCATGCAAACCCAAGCCATTGCGGAAAAACCACCGGATAGTGCCTGGTAGGATCCAGCGAACTTTGCGAAGGCCTTCTCCATCAAGACTACATAGAGTTGCTTGTTTGAGACGTTCGCAAAAAGTGTGACTGCACTCGGCTCATACCATTTACGAGGCTGGCAAGGGATGTAGTCATCGATCTCCACAACGGTCCAGCTGTTCTTCGTCCAATCAAACAGTTTGATACGATATTTGCCATCCTCTGCCAGTTCCTTTGTCTCAAAAAGGTGATCTCTGATGAAGTTTGGGAATTCTGCAACACCGGCGAGCGCTGCAATAAGCCAACAATCGCCAAGGGCTCCTTGACAAGCATCTGCTGGCTCCACTGTGGAGAACAAAGCTGGAGGCGTTGTCAAATCTTTGGCACGAACCCACTCACAGTCCTTCTTCTTGCCAAGGCTTTGCTCATTGTGTGGGAAGGAGTCATCACTCCAACCGCTTCCGTCTTCCCAGTGAGGTGCCTTCCGTGCAGGGTCAACCTTGGTTGCGGTCGTGGTTCCGTGCCATTCGGTCAAGTCAGGGGAATACACTTCGGTTTTCAGAGAGCTCACCAACTTTCCGGTTGGCCCATTTTTGTCACAGAAGTTGGTCCCTACTATCCATCTTTCGCGTTTGCCCTCGTATGCTAGCCATGTCTTTTCCTCTTCATTGTAGTAGACTGGTCGGTCATGGAACGTTTTCTCAGTTTTCAAAAAGCCACCAGAGCAGTTGCTCCATTGCGTCTTCATGTAGATGGCCGCCGCCGCTTTGACACATTTTTCTTCAGGAGTTGCAGGCGGGGCCAACTTTGTAGACATCCCTTCTTCCTTTCGGAAGTTGCCTCCTGTGTAGACATGCCAACATTCACCACAAAGGTGCGGAGCCCTGTTGGTGTGAAGTCTGGCACTGGCCTTCCAACTAGTGCGCACAAAGATCTGCCAACGAGCGTGCTTCAGGTTGTAAAACAGGTACTTGCCCTTGTCGGCGTTGAAGAACACTGGCCGGTGACCATAGAATTCATCTTGCTGCACATATTCGCCATTGAGGTCATCACGGGAAGAGCCATCTATAAGAATTGTCAAGCAGCTGTTACCTAGATTGCTTCCTAGTTTGCTGACATCCTCTGCAAAGACCCAACGCAAAAACTCCTCTATCTGCAAAGCTCCATCGCCGTTGGCATCAGCTTTGGCCAACAAATGATCCACAGCATTGTCATCCCAGTCGTCTGGGTCCAACGCCCTCAAGACTGCAACTAATTCTTCCCTGCAGATTGAGCCATTCCCATCCGCATCAAACTTCTTGAAAGCTTCCAGGACAGCATCCTGCTCAGGCATTTTCCCAGCAGTCTGCCTTTTCTGGATATCTTGAACTATCTTGAACCAGAAGCTAATTTCAGAGTTTTGACATGACAGTGTTTTCTTGAAAGCATTTCATAACAAATTGCCTAGAATATGGCATAGCATTGACGTGGTACGGTGCAGCTACATTTTGGCCAGGGCCAAATATAGAAATATGATTTTAAAATATTGTATATGTATCTAGTTATCCGTCGATCTTTCTAGATAAATGGTACACCAAGAAAAGGAAGTGCAAGCCAAAAGCACGCCTCCACCGAAGTCGATGTCGGAGCTTCCGGATCTGGGACCTTCGGTTCCTCAAGTAGCCACGAAATCATTTACCCAAATTCAAGCAAGAAAAGTACAAGTAGCATGGGAAAACAAAACGAAAACAAAACCAATACATATATATATATGTAAAACTCTCAAACGGCCAGATTCTTCGCAGCCGCAAACCACAGCATATCTTGACTTTTTGGTGGGTGCTGCAGTATCTTTCGCTATGAACGCATGCATTCAAAAAGAGGACGCAGGATTTCCTTGCCTTTCTGATCTTTCTGATGCTTCTCCATTGATTCATCAATGTGAAAACGCTTAGGAATTGGCAGTTCGATACATGTGTCAGGGCGCTTAACCAGTCAGTAATATTTACCCATCAGTTATTGTCGCCTTTCTTGACCAGTTGGATGCGGTCATTATTGCTGATCGGCGACCTGCTCAGAACAGTCCAATCACAGGTAATTTGGGCCCCTTGCTGTCGTCTGCGGTGCAGGTTCAACACTGGCTTTTTCAGTCGAGTCTCCTCACATTGTGCCGGGAAAGAGCATCTGTCAGAAGGAAGTGTGACAAAATTTGACAGGAGCCAGGTTGGGAAAAGGATCACTTGACACGAGGTAAAAGGATCAGTTGACACGAGATTTCATGTGTGGAGATATCATGTCCAGCAAGAATTGTCATACTTGCTGAAGCTCCTATTCTGAGGATTTCTGAGGCACAAAATGCAAAAAGATCATTAAATCAAAATAGATCACTCGCGCGGATGCGCTCCAAGGCACGTTTGGGCCTGCGAATCCCTCCTGGTTTCTTGATGTCTCCGCTCTCCATCCCTCCATTCCCACCTCCTCCCTTCCATTCCTCCCCCATGCCCTTGTTTCGCCGAGCCAGGGGACTTTTACAAGCTGTGCCTCTTCAAATTGTTTTGTTTCTTCAGTATTTCTGAATGCTCCTCCGTTTTCTTCCAGTTTTCTTCTGCGTTCTTCTGTTTCCATTCACTTTTGGCATTTTTCAATGGCCTACTTCCAATCGAGTGGCGATGCCAGGGCCCGGGGTCTCACAACACAAAACTTTCCAGGTAAAAAGTTCCTCATTTCAAGTTTACTAAGCTTGAAGGCACAGCGACTGAAGGCAATACGCACCTTTTCCTACCTGAAACTTGGGAAGAACGACTGTGGCAACGAGTGTGGTCTTCGGTGCGTTAAGTTTCAACTCTCCTAAGCCGAACCCTCCAAACAATAGTAGGGATACATCTTACAACTTACAACCTTCTAGCAACATGGTGAGAGAATAATGCCTAATCAATGGCTAGATCAGTAGTGGCCAATAACGGCGAACAACCAACAATAGCCAGAGATCTAGCAACACAGCACTACTTAGAGCACACTACAGCACTAAGATTGAGCCCAGGAGGCAAATGAGCCGGTCAAATGATCCCAAGTTCTTTTTTTGCAACATCTGTCCACCTGACTTGGCACCATGACTGCAAAATGACTCAGGGACCGGCAGACTGTGGACAGTGTCCCGCTACTTAATTACAATGGAATATGTATGTCATTGTATGTCTAATAGCAAGTGAAAACGCCAGATAACAACCAAATATGTGTTACAACATGTACTTTAGCCAAAAAACTGAATATATCAGCCAAAAAGATCCAAAAAAGCTCTTTCTGCAATTCACGATCCTGTTTGGCGATTTTCCAAGCTGATGCCGCAGAACTGATTCCACTGACCTAGGACCTAGGATAGCTTTACCCCATAGGTACTCCCTTCTACCCCACATCAAAACGCCGCAGAGCTGACAAAAACTGTCCTGCTCCATCTAATCCTGACTCGGTCGCTACTGGAATTTCTGCCGCTGCCGGCGCCGGCCCTGGCTGTTGCACAGCCGCCTCGGACTTTGTTGTCGCTGCCTGCGTTGGAAGAACGACCCCCTGTGGGGTTGAAAGGCTGTGCGGAATTAATTGGAATATATTGGAATGCTATTTCGCAACTTGGTCATTGCTGGTCCCAGATCAGTTGGAAAGCCACAAGAGTCGACAAGATCCTTCCTGTGAAACGCATTGCCATTTTGCCCTGCGGAGTCCGATACCCAACGGGGTCCCAAACGCAGCGGGAACTGACGCGTCTGGAAGCTGCAAATGCAACATGCAATTTCCTTCGGAAACTCATGCCACACACACAAAGCATCAACCATGCCACACCCACGAAGCATCAACCAAATTAACTAATCCCACTGCATGCCCTTTAGATGATTTTACATCCTCTATCTTCACTCATCTTCACTCTATGTTTGCTCAAATTTCAGTCCCATGCGCGCAAACAACGCCTGGCGTGCTAATTTATTCGTGGGTGTTGAATGATTTTTCAAGACCGTAGAGGTCAAATGTGTCAAAACGGTCACCTATGTGACAGCTAGCTGGCTATCCTGGCGAACAATTGTTGATGGAATCACGCCAGCTGTGGCACCTTTGGCCACGGCAGTGCGGCAGATTTTTAGAACAAAATTTTGGCAAGATTCTACCACGTTTTGAGTCTTTCCCAGCGTTCCATCATTTCCCCTGCTTTCTCATGTCTCGCCGGTTTTGATTTGCCAATTTTTTCCTAGATCTGCCCATATCTGCTGCCTACTTGTCAGAAAGGTGGTGCAGAATAACCGGGAAATCCTGCCATACTAAGACTACACGCACCGAGAGGAGTAGCTCAAAGTGGCCCCAAAGTTCCCACTCTGAGAGCCATCTGGCAGAAAAATCAACATCCGCCCGGACGGTCGTAGCGTCTCATAGCAGCGTGCCTTTGCAAGTCACGTCACTGAGCTCAAACAGGGCTCGTTTGTCTGCTCATGCCTTTTCCGGCGGCGCGAGTGCCCAGAAACCTCGCCAATCGAGGGAAAAACCATACCCAAGACATCCCAAGACCCAACGAGTCACCCGCAAACAAAAAGCGGTTGTTTATCATAGCTTTGTTGGATTGCGTTGGCCAATATGTTCTGTCATCAACTCCATGCGTTTTTTTCCGGAAGGCCAAGCCACTGACATATTCGCGTCACTGGGAAACCCTCTATGCCTGTATTCCATACTTAGACTACCCTAGCCTGGCGGTCCAGCCATGCACTGCGTGCGTCCATAAATAAATTGTGATAAATTGCGCATACAGGATGGATGAATGGATTGAATGAAGGAAGGAAGGAAGGACGGACGGACGGATGGATGGATGGATTGACAAATGGATTGGCTGATATAGATTTGCACGAAATACGTATATAATGTATATACCTTGTGTGCGGGCCCAATATGAAGGAATGGACTCCCATGGCTTGACGGGGTGATGTCCTGCGAGATGGTACGAAGCAACGTGTGATGATATGCTATGCTCAAAGAAAAAAGCCTTGCAAATCCTTGCATTACATCCCATACACCGCAGTTTGAAGCCCGTGTGCTACGGTACGAATGCTTGAAACATCTTGAAACAACACTGATTTGTTGCCAGGGCGTCCGAAAGCTGGCACAAGGCAAACCAATCTAACAGGGCTCAATATGGCTCAATGATCTCCGTGCACCGAAGATGAATTGCACACTCGCAAAATGACTCAGCATGACTCAGCATGAGATCTGATACCGCGTGCCAGTGCAAGGCTTCAAATTTCAAGCTACGAATTCTACCATTGTTCACCGGCCACCGTTAGTTCACCAAATAGGCTCCAAAATGCAGGCATGAAACCATTCAAAAAACATGAGTTGGAAGTTGGAACGCAAACACGACAACAAACATCAACTCCACACAGAACGTTGTGCAATTGCAATTGTACCTATATTAGTTGCATGTCTCGCTCAATATTGTGTGACACGACAAAGCATTGACATTGCGTATGCGCCAGCAAAGTCCCCAGTAAAATCCGCCCGCACCGAAGGTGCTGGAGCGTGACTTGCG
The DNA here is from genome assembly GCA_009767595.1 of Symbiodinium kawagutii. Classification (NCBI taxonomy): domain Eukaryota; class Dinophyceae; order Suessiales; family Symbiodiniaceae; genus Symbiodinium; species Symbiodinium kawagutii. The sequence continues at coordinate 589,464 of VSDK01014170.1, forward strand.
GAGCCATAAACAATCTGTTGGTACAGCTTTAGCTGGGGGGGGGGGCCTTTATTTGTCTAGAATCCCTTGTTTTTGACGTTTTTTGAAAAACGACTCTTCGGCGAGATTAGTCCAACATCAGGCCATCATGGGTCCAACATGGGGCTAACATGGGCTCAACATGGGGCCAACATGGGCCTTAAGATAGGCCAAGATGGGCTCAACATGTGCTGGAGATCGGTTAAACTGACCCTACCATGCGCCAAACATGCGAGAACATGGGAACAACATACCCCTACATCTGGCAAGAGCTGCCCGACATAGGGTTCAAGGGCTCCAACATTCGCGACACATACGCCAAGCTGTCATGCCATGCTTCGCACATGCTCCCACTGACCTCTTGACAAGCATTTTTTGGCTCAAAACCCCCTGTTTTTTCATGTTTTTTGTTAAACGACTGGTCGGCAAGATTGGCATGACAGACCCTCATTTTCGCGCACCACAGCTCCAACATAGGCCCAACATGGCGCTCACTTCCACGCCAAGCTGGGCCCCAGGTGGCGAAGATCGGCCTAGATAGCCTCAACACAACCCCTGGCATGCGATAAACCTACGCAACATAGGGTCCCCTGTTTTTGACGTTTTTTCAAACTTGCCTTTTCGGCAAGTTTGGTCCAACATCATGCCAAAATGGCCCAACAAGGGGCCAAGAAGGGGCCAAGATGATCCCAAGATGGGCCAAGATGGGCCCAAGATGGGCCAAGATGGGCCCAACATGCGCCGAACATGGGCCAAATGACCAAACATGCGCCCAACATGCCGCAAGATGGGCTGCCCGACATGGCCCAAATGGCCCATGCAGCGCATCAATGTTTCCCAATAGGCCCCACCGACAATGACGGACAAGCACGCCAAACAGCGCATTCACTTGACACCACATTTTCGGGCGCACATGAGTGCGCTTCAGCCCAAGGCCAAAATGTAGTGATGCGGTCCAATGTGAGCCCAACATGTGCCAAAGCTTGCCCAACATTTTGAGCCACAAATGAGTGCGCTTCGGGTAATCCAACCTTGGGCCACCATGGGGTGGAGATGGTTCCGATATGGTTCAACGATGTTCAATGTGTCTTGCAGCACCTGCCCTCATGGACTATCTATGGTGCTGTACTCTGCATTCCACGGTGCGGGCGGCCCTAGCCGCGAAGCGGCGCGAATAGCACCATCAGTTGCTTTGATGGTTCTTGGCATTTTTGCATGGACCGTGTGACGCTTCTCACCACCTCCCCGTGCCAGAACTAGGTCGAGCAACAGGAGGTCCTCCTTGTGGACCTTGGTCTTTTTGACTCTTCGGCGCCTTCCCTGAATCACCTTGCTCTCTTCCAAAGATGATACCAATGTCCTCGCAAAGCAACCAAATGCAACCAAAAAGTGGACCGAGGGACTCACATGCAACTCACATTGCAAGATATCGCACCAAGGAACTTGAGCGCTTCTGCAACGTTTTTCACGTCGCACTGCAGGCAAATCCTGGGACAAGCATGAGAAGCTGGTTTTCACATGGCACGGTGTAGAGATGGGATGATTTCATGAGCAGTGAAAAATTGTAAGCCATTAGTTAGTTACTGGATGTTATTGGCATTTATTGAGTTCTATCATAATTCTATCTATTTTTGCTTGATATTGCTGCATATTGCTGCCAAAGGTCTGGTCAATAGCTCGTGCCGGGCCTTTGCACCGGAGGATTCCATCTATGAAGTCGTCATAGGTCACCATGCCTTCACCTAAAAAAGGGCCAAATTACTTTACTTCGAGTGATCCCCACCATGTCATGTCATCACCGCTTGTTAACTCCACTTTTATCTGACATTCTCTCCGGCATACCTTCTGACATTCTTTCAGACAAATCTTCTGACATTCTCTCTGGCATACCTTTTGACATTCTTTCTGACATCCTTTCTGGCACATCTTCTGACGTTCTTTCTGACAACTGTCTACTCGGACATTCTTTCTGGCAAATCTTTTGGCATTCTGTTTGACATCTCTTCTGGCATTCTTTCTGACATATCTTTTGACATTCTTTCTGACATACCTTCTGCCAATCTCTCTGACATTCTCTCTGACATATCTTCTGACATTATTTCTGGCATTCTTTCTGACATATCTTCTGACATTCTCTCTGACATTCTTTCTGGCAAATCTTCTGACATTCTCTCTGGCATATCTTCTGACATTCTTTCTGACATGTCTTCTGACATATCTTCTGACATTCTCTCTGACATTCTTTCTGGCATCTCTTTTGACATTCTTTCTGACAT
>VSDK01014170.1:592866-607841 GCA_009767595.1 Symbiodinium kawagutii
GCAGCCACCACTGGCCGCAGATGGTCGCGGTTGAGGTCCGGCAGCCACCACTAGTCGCGCTTGGTCGCGGTTGAGGTCCGGCAGCCACCAGCTGGCATACATGATCGTGGTTGAGGTCCGGCAGCCACCACTGGTCGTGCTTGGTCGTGGTTGAGGTCCGGCAAGCGGAGGAGGAGAAGAAGGAGAAGGAGAAGGAGGAGAAGGAGAGGCAGTCAACTCTGATAAAATCTAACAACCCTCACCTGACAGGTGGGGAAAAAGCAACATCTCAACACCAATGGCCTGGCCAAATCATCCAATTTTGGGCTTACGCCTTCCCCAAAGGCAAAGTGTTCGTGTTCGAAGGGTTTCCGCATGTGATGCGATTCTGCCTCTCTCTCTCTATCTCGCTCTCTCTCTCTCTCTCTCTCCCTTGCGCTCTCTCTCTCTCTCTCTCCCTTCTATTTCTATCTTCACATGTCTCTGTCCTTCCTGCAATCTGCTTTGTTCATTTCATGGTGTTCCTTTCCACGTGTTCATTGTCTTCATAATATTTTTTGCGTTTCCTATCTATCTGTTACTTTTTCCATCAGTTTGTTGTGCGTTCTGTTCATTCCATCTCTGAGTATGCAACAGAGACAATCTGTAAAACAATATGACTCGAGAGGTCGCAGGGGAAGTGGGTTCGGCTTCGGGATTTGTTCCACCCAGAGTCAAAACACGGAGCTTTTGCTGGCATTTGCATCGACACCAACGCACACCACAGCAATTCTTCGTAACTCCGCTAGTTGCAGCATCGGACATCGGAAGCGTTTGCGCATCGACGCACCTCTTCCATGTTCCTAGTTGGTCTTGGTTTTTCCACGGTGTCCAAACATTTCCAACCAAGCGTGTATCTGGCGCCCAAACACTCACACAAACCTTGACAGCACACCCACACCAAACCTCTCGGCTACAATTCTTCAGGTTAGGTTTCACGCTTTCACGGGCGCAAGCTTAGTCGAATCATTCACGCCCGCAGTATGGCAAGGAAGTCTAGCAGAATGATATCTCTCTCTGGCCTTTTCTGGAGTCAGAGATGTTTTCTAACCATCGCCCTGCTCATGAGCAACTCCAATAGTCGAAGTTGCACGACTGGGACCTGACTCTGCAGATCTTTTGCACTCTATCGAATTTCATCCAAGTCATTCTTTCATCCGCCACCGGTTCAGTACTCCATTTTCCGCCGAAGTGACCATTCTGGAGAAGTTGAAACAAGGCTTGGCCTTCGTTGACGTCTAAATCCATGCTTTGCAGGTACGCTTGTACACGGGGGTCCATGAGCAATTGTGTCCTTAGGAGAACAGCCGGCTGCGCTGAAACCGTGGACTAACATGATATATCACGGAGACTTTTGGTGTACTCTGGTGCAATCAATCGCAGTATCCTCTGGGATTTCACCTCAGCTCACCCGGTCCCTGTTTTCACTGCCGAATCACATTTCGTCCTCTGTGAGCAACCCATCGCCACTGTCATCCATTGCTGAAAATATGCCTCAAAAAGATCGGTGGGACATGGTGGGACGCCCTGACCATCCATGACCACATTTTTTCACCAACATTTCCTCCTGCATTTGCAGCACTGAAGTCATGGACTTTTCCCTCCTTGGGCCAACTGAACCGGAACCGAGTCAACTCCCAGTGTTTTCAAGCTGCGGTTGGGTTGAGAACTGTTCGGGGTCTTGCTATGTCTTGCTCCTTGGGGTTTTAAGCTTGGGATGGTAGTTTCAGTGTGATTTTTGGTTCTTGTAGTGGTGGTCATTTTGATCACTTTGCCGTGACTCTGCCACATTTGAGGGTACTGTGACTTTAGTAGCTGATGCCATTTGGAGCCGCCATCTCTCATTCGCACATTAACGGCGTCTACTCGTTGGCATCGGCGCTTTCGCCATCGTCGTCGTCGTAGTCGCCGCCACTGCCGTCGGCGTTGTCCTCTTCGTTGTCCTCGCCATCCTCCTCCTTGTCGTGGTGGTGGTGGTTGTTGTTGTTGCTGTTGTTGCTGTTGTTGCTGCTGCTGCCGCTGTCGTCGTCGTTGTCGTTGTTGTCGTCGTTGTTGTCGTTGTCTTGCTCTTGTTGGTGGTGTCGGTGGTAGTCGTGGTGTTGTTGCTGTCGGGGGTATCCTCATGCGCACTGTTGCCGTCGATGTTGGTACTGGCGATCATGATGGCGTTGTTATTTGCAGGACCTTCGGCGATTAAAGTGATATCACTTTGAAGCCAATGCCTCTCTTGTCATTTGCACGATGTTCCCAGCTGTGTTGAAACAGAGACACGTCTCCTATCACAAAGATTCACAAAGCACATCCTTCAAAGCACAAATTGCGCCAGGCATCACTGAGCAACTGCTAGGCACGGCAAAGTGAGCAAAGCACCAGGCAATGCAAATGTGGCCAGAAAAGCATTGAAGGCAAAAAAGCATGCAAAGATCATGAAAAGCTGCGTTGTTTGAATATGTTTAAGCTTTCCTAAAAGCATCTCAAAGCAATGAACGATTCAAACTCAACAACCTTCCATGGCGATGGTCCTCATTGAAAGAATCTTTCCCGACATGATGGCTCAGCATGATGATTCCACTGCCACCTGCTGTCACCCGCTCTCACTTTGTGTTCCAGGTACTTTCCAATTTTTTGACATAACGTGCGTTCTGCAAAAGCCGCTCTTGCACCATCAGCTCTGCATCGTTGTTCGCTGCTTCGAGTGTCTCTCTGAGAAACACCGCGGTAATTATTCTAATCACCTGAGTCAACAAAAACCTGCAGGAAACATCGAGAAACATCAAGAAACTTGCTATTATTTGCTATTCACTTCATGTTTCCTGCTCATTAGCATGAACTATATGCCACATGGGCATTGCCAAGGCCCAGCCGGAAAAGTATTGGCATGGACAAACTGCGCAATGTCGATGGAAGAAAGTGCACCGACAAAAACAACGCAGGATAAAAACAACTTCAAAAAATATTCAAACCAGGCTTCGGCAAATACAATGAATGTGACATAAATCGCGTAGAAGACCATAAATCTGTGGTCCACATCCTCCAGTATTGGTCCTCACAGGTCACATCTTCAGATCGTGCAGCTTTCTGACCAATGAGCCACCGCTTGCCAGCAAGATCTCATGGCTGAGGTGTACACGTGCCCGCGTGGGCCAGTTTCCAGCCATGGTGATTTCATACCTCGGGCGTTTTGCACAGTGCCCGCCTTTCCCTCACATTTTCTGACGTTTGCATATACACATTAGCGTAGACCTATGATGACCAATGATTGTTAAACATACCATCAATATCCATCAATAAAGCTAAGACCATCTGAGCCATGCTGAAAACTCTGATGGATTTCAAGGTCGTAACGAACTGCTTACGCACATGCTTACGCACTGCTTACGCGACTGTGTGTTTTGCTTACGCGGGGTCATGTGTAGCAAGATTGCTTAGGCAGAGCCTACGCGAGGGATGTTTTGCTGATTTCCTTGTGATTTGCACAGCAATTGCTTACGCGCAACGCTTTTTGTTTTGATGTTCTCATTAATTGTATTGGCTACCAACATCTACCGAGTTGCTTACGCGGAGCAACTTCACTCAAACTTGCTTACGCGGCCTTACGCCGCTGCAGCTTTTGCTTACGCGAAGGCTCCTTATGACTTGGTTCTTACTTCACGATTCATGGGAGGTTTTTAGCGCAGCTCATCTAGAAAGCCTGAAAACTTATCATAGGTCAACATTCCCATGTTTTCGTGCCGAAGCCATCCTGATTATAGGAAACACATCAGGACAACTCAAACTACTGTGACTGACAACGATTCGACACACATGGGGTCGCAGTACGGTCGTAGTACGGTCGTAGTGCGGTTGTATGTGGCTGCGTGAACGCCTCGAAACATTATGAAACATTCAGGTTGTGGCGATTGCTACCAAGGCGGGGGTTGGCGTCAGGCCGTTTGCGCCAAGGGGCATGGTCCACATTGCCCTGTAGGCTGTCCCTCGGCGCGCAAACGTTGGAAGGAACTTATCAACCGTCACGATGAACGAAACAAAACATCAACCATGGCATCTGTCTGTACATTTTCCTGAATATTATATACATATATATTGTCTTTTTTAAATTTATTTATTTATGTATATATATATATATATTATGTGTATGTGTGTGTGTGTCAACATATTCGCCGTCGAAAAAATACAAACACAAAATAGAACAACATACTCACATATACATGACATATACATCACATATCCACCACATATACATCACATATCCATCACATATCCATCCCATATCCACCATACAAAAAAACAATGGAACAACCGCTAAAAATCGCAAGAAACCCTCAGGAAACAAGGCTACTGGTAGCATTCCCAATGCCCTTTTCAAGCTTCCTCACACTGCATGGTGACTACTGGAAAACCCACTTGACCATTGGCCTTTTAGGTGCATCACATAGCCAGGATTTGCGGAAAACCAATGTCTTTGGCAGCTACTGCGTTGTGACTCAACAGGAATCGGCAAAAAAAAAAGATCCACAACGATGTAGTGGCAACATCTATGAACTGACAAGTACCCATCGTTGTAGGTTGGTTCAGTAGCCTCAATCACCGTTTTGGATTTAGAACGAAGGTCCTAGAATGTCCCAGGTCTAACTCCTTGGCCAAAGGTCCATAGTAAGTCCACACCCACACTCGGGACTCCATCGGATTCGCCGGATTGATGATGAACTCTTGCAGCCTCGAGTCGTGTTTCGTCCGCTCACATGAAGCGTCAGCCGGGTCTGTTCGTAAACGACCCAGATTGGTGGCTTCCTTATCTGTCCATCCTGAAAGTGGGTTAGGACATACCATGATGTACCATGGTTGGGGGGATTCGTTATGTTCATGTTGGGGATGCTTAAGGGGATAAGAACTTCGAAGAAATACCATGATTTAACCCACATTGACCCACATTAACCCAGGCAGTTGTGGATCGATGTTCGCGAAACCACGCACGCACAAACGCCAAAGCAACAGCGCTAACCAAGCCCTCCAGGCGCGCATGTCTCCACCCCACGGGACCCCAGCGCAAGCGTTTTGCCACAGCTTCGCATGATCGACACGCACTTCTGCAGAGGTGTACATTCCGACAGTCCCGGCCACGCCACCCTGCGGCCTGAAGAAAGATTTAGAAACTCGAGGATTGAAGCTGGTTGGAGTTTCCTTGTACAAGTTTTTCCGCATTTGCTTGCGCACCTGTATCTTAAGACCTTTAGGACCTGCGTCTTCATACATGTGTCATATGATCGCATGATGATGATGATGATGATGATGATGATGATGATGATGATGATGATGGGAAGAAGATGTTGAGAAGGAATGATGTTGTGATGAAACTGCGATGATGATAAAAGATAGAAATTTGATCTTAAAATGGTAATAAAATGCTGATAGGGAAAGCTCATGATGAGAAGATGTGGAGCTGTTGGGAACAGCAACAGTCCATAGTACTAAGTGAGGCTAAATAGTAACAGCTTATGGCGTTGGCGAAAGAAACACGACGTCAGAGCTGGCTCAATATAATCAACCTAGCAGCTCACTAGGACCACTAGGAAGCTGTTCTTTGTGTAGCATGCCGAAAACGCCAGAGATTCCCATTTCATCCCCATTTCCACCTGTGCAATTTCGTGTGCATATGCCCTTGCCCTTGCATTTTCTGGATCGGATCTGCATTTTAAACTGCTTTGCCTTTTTTTACACAGACTTTGCCCAAAGCTGTCACATAATGCAACCAGAGTTTTTTGCAACGTTCATTGTCAGTCTTGTGAGGCGGCCACACGCTTTTAAAATTGGAAGCTATTAGACTCACAGGATCCCAGTCCTTTCAACTAACTGCCGAATCGGACTTGATGCTGCCTTTGGTCATACTGTGCAATCTCCATTTAGCTTTACATTTGCCTCGGAGTGCTTAGCAGAAAGCAATTCAAGTCCTGATGCATTCTTGTTGCAAATTGTCTTCAGCCACAAAGTCGTTTAGGATCGACGCATCCTTGCAAGTATCGATAATGTGCAGATTTTTTCCCAAATGAAGAGCACAAATTGTCCATACTGAATCATATTGATCCGTATCAGTCCTTAATCCATATTAATCCATCTTTAGCCATGCTACTCTAAGACTGGAATCTTAATCCATGCTCCAGATTCACTTGCCCACATGACTGGATTGTAGCCGCGAAACAAGTTGCCCATCACCAAGCTGCCCATCATCATGCCTTGCGAGGCTCTGCAGCTCATCCATGGACAAGGAGTGGATGTTACTTCGTGATTTGTGCCAGTTGCGACCAGCAACGACCAATCTAACCCAGCATACCCACGCATTTCCAGGGGCCAAAAGAAACAGATGTTCGAGATGCAGCTGCACAAGATGCTCGCAGCTTCGCATCTCACGAGTGCAGTGGGGTGCAGTTTCGCGCCGTACACATCCGTACACTGCAGAGTAGGATGAGTTACTCAGCAGCTTGGAGAAACAGACAGTTGTAGTTTTCTAACGTATTCTAATGTTGTCTACTGGTTATATCTGGATAGTTGGCTTGCATTGATAATTCAGGTTGGTTGATACTAGATTTGCTTCTTATTTGCTGATTAGCGAATTTGCAAGTTTGCTGCTGAGTCAGTGAGTGTTTGAATCTTACTCACAGTGCCAGCTTCTTAGGTGGTTCGTCACTTAGTAGCTTGGCGAGTCACTTGGAAAGTGCCTCTTTGGTTGGTGTCAAAAACGCACTATTGCTTTGTTTGAAAGGGAGGTCAGACTGACAAAGCACCAACGGAAACACAGTTGTAAACATGCCATGTGCCGAACATTGGCACGATATTTAGATCCAACATGGGCCCAACTTTGAACCAACTTCAGAGAACTTGAGGCTGACACAGGTTGAAGCAAAAGAATAGCAAAAGAATTGAAGTCTAAAATGAGGTTTCTGGGCTTGAGACTGCCCGAACTGGGAGACGTAGAGCCGACAAAGGATAGTCTGAATGCAACCGTAGTGGCACAAAAGATTCCCCTCAAACAAACACAAGCAAATGAGTCAAAGGGCCAATGAACAAAATAACTAACAAATCTGAATATGGTACGGTACGGACTCACGGAGGTGGATAAACATGGATAGACTACAGTAAACAAATTGCAAGCTCGTGAAATGTTGAGATGATATACAAATGTGGCGGCAGGTACTGTAGTAAATGTGGCACGTACGCATGCGGCATGCTGTGCAGCTCATGACATTTGATTGCCGTCCAAACACACGCACACATCTGGCCACATGTCTCAATTCTGCCGAGTTGCAAATGCCGAGGAGGGCCATTGACCAAGCCAGTGAAGGGAGAAATGATGAGCACGCCTGAACCAGAAGGCGTAGGCCTCTCAGGGCAGGAGGCACCGACGGGACACAGAACTACAGTAATAATCGAAAAACATAAAATACAAGTAAAGATAGTAAACTCTATAGAAAATTGAGCGAATAGAAGAAATTTGATAGAAATAAGGAGAGTTCAAAGTTTTCATCAAAGAACAAATGAGAGCAACATAGAGCAAGTCACAATGTTGTAACAGCGAGATTCTGAATTGAGCCGTAGCCCACTAAGCCATTGATCTTTCAGTAATCACCTGCAATGTCACCTGACACGCCACCTGCAACGTCATCAACGTCCTGCTCTCGACCTGTACCCTGCCACCCATCCCACCTCGAAAAAGCCGCAAGGTCCTCATCAATCGGACTGCTCTGGCCTGAGGCAACCCGGGCGGACCCTGTGAAAGGCAACTGCTTCCGTGCTCCCCTTGACACGCAGCTTAGGCAGGGGGAAATAATGGGAAACACTTGTCATCACTCCTCATCACTTATCTACATGCGAACTCCTGCGAATCCAAAGTTGCCTGTCAATCTGTCATTAGCCGCCTTTCATTGAACCATCTTGTATATACCTGTCGCGATCTACCTAGTTCAGTATCTATCCATCTATTTCTGTCTATCCATGTATCTGTCTGGTATCTATCTGCTTTTCTGCCGTGATCGTCTGTCCATCTTTCTTTACATGTTCGCTCATGCTTTTCTCATCTGATCCATGGTGTTCTGCCGTTTGTCGCTTGATGAATTTGCTTATATCTATCTATCTATCTATCCATCCATCCATCCATCCATCCATCCATCTATCTATCTATCCATCCATCCATCCATCCATCCATCCATCCATCCATCTATCTATCTATCTATATACACACCTGTATATAGTTATTTTTTAGAACAAGTTTAGTTTGGTCACTCGGTGATGTGGCAGTCATTTCAGTCGTAGTCCACTCCATTCATCCACCAGTTGCCAGTTGATCTCCTACGCATGTCTAAACCGAAGTGTGTGCGTGCGTGTCGTCCGCATACGAATGTATGCGATGGTATACGGATGTACGTACATGCGTAGGTACGTCCACCTCTCTCGCCAATTCAAACTAACAAAGCATATCTTTGACATTCTTTGACATTGTGCAATACTGGAAATGTCTAGAAAACTTGATCCATAAGTAAGTCGACGCAGCGAAACAGATCTACATCATTTGACATACATGCTCATTTGCAGACTTGGCAGCAGGGACCTCCCAAAGGCACAGCATGTGTAATTTGATGTGCGGCATGTTTGCACTTGGCATCAAGATAAGTGAAAGAGATTGAAGGAGACTCAAGGGACAGGTGGATGGGGCGTGGGCAAGGAGACGCAAGGAGACGCAAGGAGACGCAATGAGCGGTGCTATGCCACGCAGCACCTAGCGCTGGCAAGCAGCCAACTTTCCAAGCCGTAGCAGGCGCAAAATGTCGATATTCGCCGTGTCCCCCATGAGGGGCGCCAGTATGTACAGGTCCACCACCGGAAGAATCACCAGCACAGTGTCCTTGGCTCAGAGGATCTCAGAGGTTGGAACCTACTGATGGAGCCCTGGAGCCCTGGAGCTAGGCAAACTGTGACAAGGTGCTCCCAAGTTAAAAAGGTTCTTGAAGTAGCTGCACCTGAAGCACTGTGATCGGTCCCACGCATTCCCACGCCATATGAATCAACATCAGCTGTCAAATCTTCTGATGACCCACATGACTCACATGACACAGGAGCATAATTTGTTTCCTCTTTGAAGGCCATTTCCCTTCTTTCACATTGTCCCTGGCCTCGTGGCCCAAGCACGCAGCGCCAATTCCACAGCAAATATCCAGGTGAAGACATGCTCTAGCACCTCAGTCTTTGTCACCCAGCAGTCTGCCATTTCTTGATTTATATAAATCTCGGATGAAATGCGGACACTTCTGGCCATCTCTGTCCACAGTCTCAATGCTTGCCGGGACACCGGGAAAATTACACTGTCTGCGCAGTGCCAGGTCACATCGGCCTCAATGGTGACCTCAATAAGAGAATGACAGAGAAAGAGGACACTAAGAGGTATAGAGAATAGAAAAAAAGAGTCGCACACAGAATATAAAAGAGAAAAAGGACAAGAGAATAGAAAAAAATAATAGAGAATAGAGAAACAAACAAAAGAAAATAATAGAAAAGAAAATGGGGAATACAAAGAGAAAAGACAAGAGAATAGAGAATAAAAGAACAGCAAAGAGAATAGAGAAAAGAAAACAGAAAAGAGAATAGAGCAGAGAGAATAGATAGAGACTATTTAAAGAAACAAAACAGAACAAAGAATAAAAAAGACGCCAGGGAATAGAGAATTGACAATAGAAAAGAGAATAGGGGACAGAGAATTGAATAGAGAACAGAATCGACAACCGAAAAGAAAAAAGAGAATAGAGAATAGAACAAAGAATGGACACTAAAGAAAAGAAAAGAAAATAGAATATAGCGTAAAAAAACAAAATGAGAATAGAGAATAGAAGAGAGAAAAGTGATTCATGAAAAGAAAAAAGAGTAGAGAAAAAAGAAAAAAAGAAAAATCAACAGAAAAGAAAATAGAGAAAAGAGAATAGAGAATCGAAAAGAAAATAGACAACAGAGGAAAGAGACTACACTAGAGACAATCTAAGAAAAGAGACTCGAGAATAGCGAAAAGAAAAGAAAACAAAGAATAGCAGAGAGAATAGCCAAGACAATAGAGAACAGAGAATTGGATAGAGAATAGAAAAGAGAAAAGGGAGTAGAGACTAGAAAAACAAAATGGAAAAGGGCAAAGAAAAAAGAGACAAGAGAATGGAAAATAGAATGGAGAATAGAAAAAAAAGAATAGAGAACAGAGGAAAACAGAATAGAGACAAGAAAATAGAGAATAGACAATAGAGAACAGAGAATGGAGAATAGAGAACAGAGAAAAAAGCGAGAAGAGAAAAAAAAAGAAAAGAAAACAAAAAATAGAGAAACGATAAGAAAAACTGGAAAAAACAAAAAAATACAGAAAAAAACACAAATCGAGAATAGAACTCAGAAAAGAAAATACAGAACAAGAAACAAGGAAGAGAATAGAAAAGAGAATGGAGCACAGAAAAGAGCATGGAGAATAAAGAATAAGAAAAAAAATAGAGAATAGACCAGAGAAGATCGAAAAAAATAGAAACAGAAAAGAAGATAGAGAATAGAGAAAACAATCGAAATAGACAAGAAGATAGGGAATAGAGAGAAGAAAAGAAATAGAAGAGCAAGAAAAAAAGGGAAGAGAGAAAAGACTAAAAAATAGAAAATAGAATACAGAAGAGCGAGTAGAAAATAGAAGAGAGAAAAGAGTTTAGAGGATAAAAAAAGAATAGAGAATAGAAAAGAGAAACACAATAATAAGAGAATGGAATAAAATAGAAATTCGAGGATACAACAGAGAATAGCGATCAGAGAATAAAGAATAGAAGAGAGAAAAGAGAAAGGAAAAAGAAGAGAGAATAGAGAATAAAGGATAAAGAAAAGAAAATATAAAAGCGCATAGAAAATAGAAAAAAGAAAAGAAGATTGAGAATAGAGAAAAGAAAAAAGAATGGAGGATAGAGAACAGAATGAAGAAAAGAGACGAGAGCAAACAATAGACAATTGAGAATGGAGAAAAGCAAAAAGAACAGAGAACAAAGAATAGAATAGACGGAACAGACAATAAAAACGAAAAATGGGAATAGAGAATGGAGAACAGACCTGAGAATGGAGATCACCGAATAGAGGACAGAGACTAGAGAACCGAAAGTAAAGAAAAGAAAATAAAAAAGAAAAAAGACAATCAAGAATAAAGAAAAGAATAGAAAATGGAAAACAGAACAGGGAAGAGAGAACAGAGAAGAGAATAGAAATAGAAAAAAAAAGAAAGAACAGAAAATGAGGTAAGAGATGAAAAGAGAACAGAGAAGAGACCAAAAATTCAAAAGAGAAGCGAGAATAGGAATTAGAAAAGCAAAGGAAAACAAAAAATATAAAATAGACAATGCAAATTATATAGAGAATAGGAAAGAGAAAAAAGAAGAGAAAAAAGATAGAGAATAGAAAACAGAATAGAGAATAGAGAATAAACAAAAGAAAGTAGTATAAAGGAAAGAACAAAATAAAATGAATAGAGAATAGAGAAAAAGATGAACAGAAAAAGAGACTCGAGAATATGAAATAGAAAAGAAAATATGGAATAAGGAATCGAGAACAGATAGCGGAGAACAGGGAATAGAGACTTGAACAAAGAATAGAATAGAATAGACAAAAAAGAACAGAAAGAAAAACAGAGAATAGAAAATAGATCAGAGAAGGAAAAATAAAGAAAGAAAAAAACATAAAGAATAGAAAAGAGAAGAAAGAATAGAGAGTTGAACAAAAAATACAACAGAGAATGGAATAGACAATCCGCCTGGGACCACCGGAGGTGTGGACCTCGCGTTTGGCTGTTACTGCTGGCTGCTGCTGCTTTCAGATCATCTACAGCAGAGCGCTTCTTTCCTACAATCCTTCTAACAAGCTATGGATGCTTGCCATACCAGGCTGGTTTTGTACGTGTTTACTTCGTCGGCTTAGCAAGCCACGTCCTTCCTACAGCAGCAGCCTACGTCCACCCAGACTGGTTCTGCGCGTGTTTAATTCGTCGGTTTCGTCGCCTTCAAAGCCGTCGCACCACCGACAATGGTTTTTTTGCCCACCGCAAATGCTGCCCATCTATATAGCCGGCCACGTCCTTCCCACAGCAATAAGTTTTGTTTTTTTGCCCACGGCAGAGGACTCACATCCATAGCAGGCCCCGGCCTTCCTATATAGCAGCAGGCTATGTCCTCCGAGACAAACTGGTTTTGTAGGTGTTCAATACGTCGGTTTGGCCGCCTTCAAAAGCCTCCCAGCACCGACTGCGCTTTCTTTTGCCGACAGCAAAGGCTGCCCATCTATATAGCAAACCGCGTCCTTCCTACAGCAGCAAGCTATGTCCACCCAGACTGGTTCTGTACGTGTTTAATTCGTCAGTTTGGCAGCCTTCAAGAGCCTCGCAGCACCGACAATGCTTTTGTTGCCCACGGCAAAGGCTGCCCATCTATATAGCCGGCCGCGCCCTTCCCACGGCAACATGCTTCCTTTTTGGCCAACAGCAGAGGATTCACATCTATAGCAGGCCACGTCCTTCCTATATCCTACCTATATATTGCACCTAGCTATGTCCACCGAGACAAACTGGTCTTGTAGGTGTTCAATACGTCGGTTTGGCCGCCTTCAAAAGCCTCCCAGCACCGACTGCGCTTGCTTTTGCCATCAGCAGATGCTGCCCATCCATATATAGCAGGCCATGTCCTTCCTACAGCAGTACGCTTTGTCCACCCGCACTAGTTTTGTACGTTGTTGTTGTTGTTGTTGTTGTTGTTGTTGTTGTTGTTGTTGTTGTTGTTGTTGTTGCTGTCTCGGTAGTAGTCGTGGTAACTTTGCTGCCATGTATTCTTATCTCTGCTCCCTACCTCGCTCTGTCAAGTTTCGGTGCTCCCCGCACCTACTGCCTTCCTTGAGTGGTCACCTGCTCATGAATCACAACATAATCATGCGTGAATCCTGGGTGGATTGCGCATCTACTGAACACAGCTCCTAAGCAAACTCAGGCTCGGATCATACCTGCATATTCCTTAGGCTCCTAAATTCTGGATTCAAGAAAAATGTGTTTCAAACACTCGCCCCTGAGTAGGGTCCAAATATCCTTGTGGCTTTTGCATGGGACAATGCTTTTCCCATTTATCCTACCGCATAGCCATCATTCTCGTGTCATCTCCTGTCAAAGCCTCCCATCTCAGACCAACGCGCCCGTAATGAACCCGCACACTGATCCCACGAGGTACGCCCTTGTTTTTCCTGTCTGCGTTTGGCAGAAATATACTCAAGAAAAATCCCACCTCGGACTCCTCGCCAAACCGCCCCCCATTAAAGGAGGTCGGCGGCACCCGGGCGCTAGCCCAGTCTATAAAGAACAGAAAAGATAATAGAGAATAGAAATTGGATCAGAGAATAGAGAATAAAGATAGAGAACAACAGAAAGAATAGAAAAGAGACGAGAAGAGAATAGAGAATAGAATAGAGAATTGAATAGAGAAGGGGAAGTAGAATAGAGAATAGAATAGGGAGATCAGAGAATTATAGGAAGGGAAAGTGAAGAGCCTTTCTTGTGCAAGTCAATTGTGATCCAAGGTGCACCGGACTCATTGCCAATACATTCCAACTCCATTGCCATCGCTGCTGAATTCCTCGCTATGACCAATTCTCACAGCGCCGTTGACGAGTGCTGGGCCAATGGTTACTGTTTTCTATCCATATCTACGTGGTAATTCACTTACTTGTCGACATGGTATGACTTGCTTTTCCTTTCACGTCTTTCTTCTTCCTCTTATCCTCTCTGAGGTCCTCTCTGAGGTCGTCTCTGAGGTCCTCTCTGAGGTCCTCTCTCAGCCTCTCTCCGCTCACCAGCGTGCGCCGTGCAACCCATGTCGTGCGACAGTGCAACCAAGTGTCAAAAGGACTAAAACACCCATGACACAATCCAGCCACGAGTGCTCCGCCTTGGCGCAACAAAACCAAGGCCTTCAAGGCGTTGGTCGTGACAGTCTCTGCCTACACCGAGGTGTGTGGTCCCTGTAGGCGTGCTGTGGAACTTTCATGTACTTTCAATGTTCAGAAAACTTGCTCAGTGCGTACAGCCTTCGATCCCGAAGATCGAAAGAGTCTGGACACTTGACTCTGCAAAGCGAGGAATCAAGCGTCCGAAGTCTGGCACCACTATTGCTAATACCGATACTGCTTTGTTTGCTGCACTATTTCACGCTGTCCCGGGTCGGACCAACATCCTTGCCCTTCTTGCTGCTTCGGCTCAATATTGCCCAAAATAGTCTTAATCTTCTGATGCTGCTCCATTGATTTCTCATCCGGTGAGCATTGCCTCGCTTGGGCAAAATTGTATCCACGACTCACTTATGCGAAGAAAAATCATGAGTTCGGATTGAAGCACCTGCAGCGACATAGATACAACGCGGGGAAAGATTAAGAGGCTTCTTTTACATGCACATACACGAGTCACGAAAATGTAAAAACGTACGCGTATGTATCTGTATGTATGTATGTATGTATGTATGTATGTCTGTCTGTCTGTATGTATGTATGTAAGTATGTATGTAATGTAATGTAATGTAATGTAATGTAATGTAATGTAATGTACTGTACTGTAATGTAATGTAATGTAATCTAATGTAATGTAATGTAATGTAATGTAAAGGTATGTATGTATGTATGTATGTATGTATGTATGTATGTATGTATGTATGTATGTATGTCTATGTATCTGTATGTATGTATGTATGCATGCATGCATGTATGTATGTATGTATGTGTGTATGTATGTATGTGTGTATGAATGTATGTATGTATGTATGTATGTATGTACGTACGTACGTACGTATGTATGTATGTACGTACGTACGTACGTATGTATCTGTATGTATGTATGTATGTATGTATGTATGTATGTATGTATGTATGTATGTATGTATGTA
>VSDK01014170.1:617433-635075 GCA_009767595.1 Symbiodinium kawagutii
TGAACCGCTTACACGGCTGCGGCACTCGCTTGGTTGTTGCAATTACCTGGCTGCTACACCTACATGGCCGTCGCGCTTACTTAGCTAGCTTGGCTGGTACATGATGATGTTGATGATGGTGATGATGATGGTGATGATGATGATGATTGGCCCCTGCGAAAACATCACGAAATGTCGTAAAACGCCGATAACTCTTGATGTTTTTGACTTGCCAACGAGCGTTTCACCACAAGGCCCTGCACTTTTTGCACATCTCATCTTCTACTAACTAGTGTCTCGACGTCCTCAGTCTTTAACGGCTGTTTTGACTTGGAAGCGCAAGCTTCGCCATTAGTAATTCAGCATGCGATTAGCAACTCTTTCGGCCATTGCATTCCGACATGGCTATGGTCTTTGGTCGGCCCTTGGCAAAGCAAGCGGCGCATATCCAAACACTGTGTGGGATGGCCTACTGGAAGCCACCCTGCGGGACATGGATGAATGCGTGATTGCTTCCATTATCTTGGAATCGCTTACCTTTAGCAAGGCTGCGTTGTCTCCATACTTGGCGCTGATTTTTGCATTCAAATCCAATTTTGCCAATCAAGCCTGCTTGGTCATGGCGGTCTACGGGCTTAGAACCATCAACAGCATGGAAATGTTTTCTGCGGCGGTGGAAGCCACTGCTGCCCCATTTCCAGAATAAAGGTTTTCCTTTGGTGGGCCAGCGCTGGCTTCTCTCCTTTTTGGCGATTGCTCGCAAAACATTTTTGGCACTGGAAGAACTAAGAGGCAAAGTTTTCTGGGAAGTTCTGGGCCCCATCTGAAAAATATTGTTTCCTCATTGTGAGGTTTTGGCATTTTGAAGCAAAATATCAAGCGCACAGAAAGCCCTTTTGGGAGCGCTGCAAGCCAAAACAACTTGACTTTTACAGGGTCGTTGGCACCTCTCTTCGGGGCATCAGCTCCCCAACGAGGGGCGGGGGAGATTTGAAGCCTTGGCGCTGTTCAACATGGCCTGGGGAGGCCGTGGGATCTTTTGAGAACGCTGGCAACATCGCAATCTTTGCGTCCTCCCATCCAATGGTTGACGCTGCCAGGGCACAGGAATCGGAGTTTCGTTGTTCGGGGGAAGTAGTACCACGTAGCGTTCGCCTCGGAGCACGACCCCTTGCCAGTGTTGCGGGCCTCTCCATTGCAATATTCTTTGCTGACGACACCCCTGCGCCAAACTTTAATAGGTCGGGGTTTGTTGTTTCCTTCGCCAGTTTTCAGTTGGAGCCCTTCTTGGGTCCAGACAACTATTGGTATCCCTGTGCGGGTAGCAAGCGCTTGTATCAAAAAGCGGTTGGCCCAGAAACTTTTGTTGACGGCTTTTCTCAGGGAATCATCGAGATCTTTTGGGGCGTCCTGGCCAGCCCTTTGATATCCTTTTTCGGTTTCATCATGGCTGTAGAAGGCTTCATATTCCTCTTTGCGGGCGGGAGCCGCTGGACAGCGTTCACACGGAGTTGGGCTGCCAATTTCACAAGTTTAGCGTCATCTTCGTTTTTGCCGAGCGCATAGCTATCAGCTTTTGCGACGGCCTTAAAGAAACAGTTTCCGGCGCCACCTGGGTCACATTCTGTCCATCCTGCGGCCTTAGCCGCTTCCAAAGTGTCATTTGCATTCAATTGGTGACGGCTTATGTCTTGGTCAGCGTTTCAAGCTCATTGCGTTTGCCTTTCTCAGGCAATTTTTCCTCTGCGCTGGCCTTGGCAGCTTCTGCAGGAAATTTTTCTGCAGCTTCAACCTCCTGTTCTGTTCAAGTCTTCTTCTTTTCCTTTCAGGAGCATCTTCTGCAGGCTCCTCAGCTTTGGCTTCCTGGTTTTTGCCTTACTGAGTGATTTTGGCGTGGCGGAGCCGTAGTGTGCACAAGTACGTAGTACTGCCCATCTTGATAAATCAGCATGTTATCACTTCCGTGCGGAAGGATAGCAATGAAAAAACCAGACGGCAATGCCTCTGCGAGTGGAGTGTCTGTGCGCCAGCTTGACCTCACTCCATTTTTGAGCTTGCAAAAATTCCAAGCAGCTTGTTCATCCCAGCTCGCTGGGGCACCTTGCAATTTCCAGCGGCGCTTGCCCTGAAGAGGTTCGGCATTTGGCTGGTCGATTCCTAGGTCATGGGCTCCTCCTGACCGGAACGCTATGCTTCAGGCGTTTCACTCTTTTGTTTTTCAATCCACTTGACTGGCCCCTGGATGCTGGCCCAAATGAATCAGGAAAATGACTTCGGACCCGCTTTTTGCTACAATAGCTTTGGCAATGTCTGGTCGCAGCCGCGTGTGTCCTATTTTTCAGGACTTGGCCAGTTTTGCCCCAAGCTTTTTGCCACGTGCCCCCGGTGATTTAGGCCCTTAGCAGTTTTCCATGGGGGCACATCAGGCAGGATTTTGGTTCGCGAGCCTGCTGGTTCGTCTGTAGGATTGAGGGGCAACAATCCTCACAGTTTCCTTCACGTCCTTTTGGGCAGGATTCATTTGGGCTTGCTTGGGCGGTTTTGGAGAAGTGTTGGCAGTGAGCTGCTCGTATGTAATTTGCACTGGCTCAAAAATGGCAGCTTTGTTGCTGCCTTGAGCTCGGATCCACGCTGCTTTTTTGGGTGGATTGGTTGATGGTGCATTTGCCTTTCCACACAAGTGTCATGGGGTGAACCACCCATAGGCCTGCACGACATCAAAAAATTTTTCATCTTGGGCCCAGGTGACCTCCATCACGTTGCCCTTGGCTTCTTGGTTTTCTTGAATCATCGTCACGTTGCCCGTCATGCAAGAGATCATCGGCCTCAATGGGAATGGCGGTTGTTGTCCGCTCCAACTGAATGACGTTGGTGATCTTTTTCCTGGTTGGTTTGCTGGGCGCTTCTCTTGGGAGGAACACCTTGCACTGGCCACTGTCTTTTTGTGCGGGCCACTGGTACCATGCGCTGTTGTCACTTTGCTTGGCACTGGGCTTTTGCTCATTGCCTTTGCCTTTGTCAAGCTGAGCAACGCCTTAATCGCTGTCTGGCTTTGCATTGCTTGGTTCCTTGCTTGGTTCGCGTTGGCCTAAAAGAGCCCTAAGGGAACTTTTCAACTCTCTCTTGGGGACCACACCTGCTCGGACCATGTTCAGGAGAGCTTCCACACTGTCCACTAGTGCGGGAGCATTGTCATCTTTTTCTTGGTTCACTCTCTTGTTTTTGGAAACATGAGAGCCGGGAGGAGGGGCCGGGGGCTTGCTTTTCTCAGTTGTGCTTGTCTCCCGTTTCATGCCAACACAGTCACCCTCATTTCGGTAACAGCGGTCAGACTGACATGGGCTTGGGAGGGCGGTTTTTGGTTTGCTCAATGCTTGTGCTAAGGCGCTTTTTTTTTTGCTTCCTAAGCAACGTGCCTAGCGACCACCCTAGCTTTTCTGGCCCAAAGGGGCAAACGAAAACAGTGACCAACTTGCTGTTTGTACTTGACGTACAGTTGTTGGCTGCTTTTGTACCGGGTGTGTTTGCGCCGGCTCTTGCTGTACCGGCGCCTACCGCAAAATCTGCATGACCAGATAACTTGGATGCACACGAGTGGGGCGCGGAAGGCAGCATCAGTTTGGCTATTTTGTGATTTCTTAGGTCTACTTGGAGTTCATGGATGGTCCCAGACAAAAGCTCCAGCGTAAACCACAACAAGGACCAAGAAGTGCCAAAGGCTATCGTCAGGGTCCAAGGGTTCAGCTTCAAGCATGTATTTACTCCGGGATTCTGTATCGGCAACAGGCCGAGAGGAAGGCAAGGGATGGTAGTCCACACCAAGCACAGGGAACACTTCAACTGTTGCATTTGCATATGCACTTGAACTGCCCATGCCAATCTGTTGCTGGTTTGCACTACAAGCAGTCATGGCAGTCACCAACATCGCACACCACAATGCTTTGCGGCATGCCTTTTGCCACCCACCTTTCGTACTACGTACGTGTCGTAGCCCGCAAGCTCCGCGAGGAGGAGGTAGGCGCAAGTCGCCACAGCAGCGTGCACTTTTGCACATCTCATCTTCCGAACGTCTCTCGAACATGTCAGTTTTCTTGACGGTTTTGACTTGCAAACACGCGCTTCGCCACAGCGAGGTGCAATTTTGTTGATCCCTTTCCCAACTGACCTTCGCACCCGCCCGCTTGACCAGCCTACCTTGTTGAGCGTCCCGGAGCACAAAACATGGAAAAACACAGCACGTCGCACACTTCCAATAATTTGTGCACACACATCTTTTCTGTTCTCTGCTTCAACTTTCCATAATTCGGACTTTTGACTTCCAAACTTTCTTCGACAGCGTTCAAGTTTAAATTGTTTGTTTTCAAGGATCATCTCGTCTTCTGACAGCAAGCCATCGCCACTTTCATCCATCGCTTCAAAAATGCCTTTGACAATTCAGCAGCTAAACAAGGTCTAACAATGGAACAGGGAAACACTTCTTATCGTCACATCAAGACTTTCAGATTCTACTGACATAGGAAATTTCCAAGCCCTCATCACTCTTGAACACTCTCACCAACTGACCAACAAAATCTGCCGCTGGGTTTTGCTCGAACAGTCCCCGTCCCATCCCGTCCCCGTTCACCGTAGGGCCTTGAAGTTTTTCTACGAAAAGAGAGTTTTTCCGCATCCGCTCTTGGATCATCACCTCCACATCATTGTTCGCCGCCTCGAGGGTCTGCGATAAAAAGATCGCGGTGATCACCCTGATGATCTCAGCGGAAGCCGCCACGCTGATTCAACGGCAACGCTCAACCAGCTGCGTTTGTTGAATCCAAAGCTGTGGTGCTGCAACTGCAGCTGGTTGAATGGAAATCCCAGCTCTCAGCGCATAGAGAACCTTGAGCACCACAAAGTCTAATATCCAATAATAGCAATAACAAAAATAACAATAATAGTAGTAGTAATCACAATAATATACCATTCAAAAACCCAAGCTAAATGACGGATGTTGATCTGAAAAAAACGTAGTCAACTAGCTGCTTAAGCTAAACTAAATGAGATACATTTTTAAAAAAATCACGTAAAGTGCAAAACGCATGCTCAATGGGAGATTCGCATGCAAGAAAGTTAGGTTGAGCGCTGCTAAAAGCAAGCTAAACCGAGTTGTCTGTTGTTCATGAGCTTCTCTGCAAGAGTTTCTGAATATGTTCGAACTTGGTTTGCAGAGAAAATGGCAAAATCTGAGCGATTTTACCGAAGAATTTGAAAAGGAAAATTGCAACCTTCAAAATGACGTTTCTTTGAGAAAAAAGGAAACAATTTGAGATCTCTGATTTAGCTTTTGTTGAGCTGCTTTTTTTCTGGTATGAGTTTTCCAGTGAAATTGAGATTTTTGAGTTGCGCGTGTATGGGAAGGGCTGGTGAACGCAAGCTAACAATGTATACATGCTGCAACGATTGGTTCAACATCTAATAGGTCAAAACATGCCGACTTCGGGTTTCTTGAAAAAACTGCGCAAACAGGATTCCTGTGTATTTTTCGAAGGTGGCAATGAGATGTCCCTAGGCCCTCTCCAGGCTATTTCTGCAGCAAGAGGAACTTGGCTCCCTGCTAGCCCTTGTCAGCCTCCTCTACGCCGCAGCTGCAAAAGCAATATATATTTAAAAACAGTGCAAACATTTATATACCCCCCAAACAAGAAACATGTGTAAAAAACATCACAAAAGAACAACTGATCATTCAGCATAGCCCAGCACCATGAAAATAAACACCGGACCCCAAGACAAGCATAACTAAGCACACTAGAAACAGCTACAGTACCCTATAAAACCAAAGGACCAACCTCTGACATTCACTCCGAATGAGTTCACTACAAAACCAACTCTTACATGTGAACACGCAGAGCATCCGAATGCATCCAACATCCGACGGCAGGTGTCCGTGTAAAAATTCAATCTCATCACCCACCACTCCTGATTTTTTAAGGAAGTTTCCGAGATGGATTTTCAATAAAGTCTTGATTGATTGAATGCAAATTTCTGGACTCCCACATCTTGGTGAGGCGGCCGTTTGCCGCAAAGGGCTGCACAAAAACAGAAAGCCACACATCACATGAATCTCAACCATCAGATTTTTTCAGCGTCAGCATCGCTAAGCCCTGCACCGCAAAAACCACAAAGGTGACGTAGCCGACAAAGAAGACAACATAAGCATGGCTTACGTCTTCCAAAACCTGACTCGAAAAGATTCAAGATAGCTGCTCACAGGGATGAGGGAAGGGCCGCTGGCCCATTTTGGTGCAAGCATCTGCAAGCGCCGAAGAAAGGCACGGCATAGGCACCAGCGCGATCCAGGGCGGCTTCAAGCCTCTACCTCCAAAGCCGAGGAGCCGGTCGAACTCGTAAGGGCCAACTCCCGGCCATGGTGATTTCATACCTCGTCACATTCGCAGCAACGTGGCGCGCGGGTTGGCAGCCTGATTTCATAGCTACTGTGTGCTACATCCCTTGAACGTTCAAGGATCCCCTAATGAAGCGTTGAAAGTGCTCCCTGGCACCGAGATACATGGTATAAGTTGCCCGATAGGCCGTGCCGTAGTAGACCCAGATCCATTCTCGGCTTTCCAGCGGGTTGCCCTCATCCATAATGAAATCTTGAAGCCTTGGTAGTCAGCGTCCCGTCCGCTCCTGTACCTAGCCCTTGCATCCATTGCTACTTGCACGTAAGCAGAAAACCGGGGTAGCGGATGTGGAAACATCCGCAGTAACCCCGACGATTGGGGGTATGAATCATTATTGATTCTGCCACTTGATCTATTCATTGCCTCCTTTTGGCCGGGTAGAAAACAACTTGCCTCATATATTTACATATATTCTTCATAAGAGCATGATCCATTAAACGTGTTTGATGTCTACATTTGCATCATCTTGCCACGTCCCTTCAGCATGCATGCGCTGGACCACCAGCGACCGCCTCCTGCTCCAAATGCCAGGCATTTTCCGTAACAAGCAGAATGCAGGCAGAATGCAAGCAGAATGCAAGCAATGATAGCAGATGCAAGTAGATGGGGCATAAATTAGGTGTGTGCATGTGTGCGCGTTGCACCCCGACTCTCCTAAATACACAGAAGCTTGACCAATTAATGACCGTTCATGACCATTTGCATCTTTCCCCTGGTTTTCTCCTCTAAACATGAATGAACATTCTCAAATTTGCTCTCCAAACTGTCAGAATTTCAGGTGTGTTTTCTTGGCACTGGAGCATTTCCATGGGTTTGCCACTCAGTCCCCTCAATTCCAACCATTTCAATTCAATGATTTTCTACGTTTGCCCCATGTTGCCCTTCAATTTCCTGAAAACAAAATCTCCTGAAATTTGCCCGCCTTTCACGCCCGCTTTCCACAAATGCCTCTTAAGATAAGTCGACAACGCACTAGGGCAGTTCTGTTCTGTAAAGGTTTCCCTTGTAAAGCGCATGACTGCTCCCAAATTCGGATTTGCATATGCATGCATGTGTTACGAAATACACCCCGCCCGCCCACCCACCCGCAAGAAAAGTAGGAACTAAAGGCACGACAAACTGTCCGGGCAATTCAAAGATACGAAAAAAACAAAACTAAACAACCATGCCAAACATGGAGTCACTTGAGCGATCTCCAATCGAATCCCTGCTGTGAAGGCCTTGCCTGTCTGAATATGGCACATGTCGAGGCACAAAAAAGCGATGGTAATACCACCCATCATCCTCAGAACGCTGCAGTGAATTGGCAGGCAGTACATTTGCCACATGTAGCTACAGCTCGTCTGTCTTTCTGAACGCTGATGCAACGGATGGCTCCGGAAATGGCTCCTCGCTGTCTCTCTTCCCTCGCCTACGAAGATCCTACCTCTTGCATCCTCTTAGATTCTGGCTCCACTGTGCCAAACTGTGCTTGCAAGCGCTCTGTGCTTTCTATTGCTTTCTGGTTTGAAGAGCTAGTCCAAGCGAAAGACAAAGACATCCAAGCAATTCCAAGCATTCCAAGCAGCATGCACAGGGACAGCAAAACCATGGCCCAACCAAGAGCTGGAAGAAAACTCGTACAGGCTGCAACCAGCAAACGTAGACCTCCAAACACACGGCAACTGCGGCATTGGAGCTTGCTGATGCTTACCATGGAAGCTCGTGGGGATTCCTATTCCGAGGCCTCGAAACATGCGCGTCACTCGGACCAAACGCACCACACGGGCCTTGGTGGCAACGGGGTGGTCAGCATATGTCACAGAATCCCATCGATGTGGCCAAACTGATCTAGACTGACTTTAGGTGGAAAATGTTGTAACGAGGGAATAGATGAGGAAGCATCCCCGAGATTCCCCGAGAGTTTTTGATTGTTTTTGCTCTTAACTTCCCTTATTTGTGACTTTTGAAGGTCCTGTCCCTGCCGGTACTTCCTAAAGCAAGGGCCACTTCAGCTGACTCCTGCTTTCGTGACACCAATTCAACCCATGACAATATCTAACATCCAAGTACATCTAAGTATATCTAACGACCGTATCTGAATCTTGCGGAAGATAGTGTCCTGCAAGGATCATGAGATTCATGAGACATGAGAAAAGGTGTGAAGTTGTCCAAACCTCAGCCTTCCGGATTTCCTCTGGGTTTCCGAGCCAATTTGAATACGCGAAGCATTCGAGCATTAGCTTGACCCCCTGTCAAAGGTTGAAGGACATAGAGGTCCACAGAGCCTGCGAAGACCTCCGCCAAGCACCAACACATTGCTGTTGACGCTGGTCGTGAGTGGGAAGCCGGATGATCATGACATATCATGCTACAAAGTGAATGACATGACTAAATCTAAATCGTGATTATGCAGCTGGTGGGCATTCAATATAGATACAGTAGATCAAACCAAAAAAAAAAAAAAAGATCAAGATGGGCATCGGGCATCACTCCGAGGGACACAACGACAGGTCTGAGCTGTCTCGGCAGCCATCCTGCGAGCCAAGTTTTTGCCAAGAAACCAAAAAGGTGTCGAAGGCGTTGAACCAATCCCACAAGAAATCTGACCTGTCCCAGCGGCTCACTGGTTATATGTTCACATCTCACTGTCAAACATGATCATGGTGCCAAAAAAATTGAATTCCGGAGGATCACCTGGCTCTACTTTAAGCAGCTAGCCTTCTGCGCATCTTCAGGCCCCAACTTTTCGAGTTTCTCGTGTTTAATTTGCTCATTGGGTGTCGCGGTGCAGCCCCCGCCTACCCCTCCATATCCGCCAACAAAGCTCCAGCAAAAAAGCAGCGGTAAAGAGATGCTCCGTCACCTTTGTCCGGAGAGAATGGAACAAGAAAGAACTACAGTATGGATGATCCAAGGTAAGCATACTACGATTCTTTTTCCTATGTGTGGACAGATAGAAATGTAAATATGTATCAATAAATCAATTTGAATACCGATGTATCAAAATAACAAGATAAGAAAGCAAACAGGATAAAGCAGGAAGGGGATGGAAGGGGATAGCAGGGCAGAACAGGATGGAGGGGTCTCATCGGGCCTCTTGAATTCTTTCCGAGATTGGGAAGCTGATGAGGTTGCTATTGTCTGAAGTCATTTCACTTCAAAGGCTGAATATAGTGAAACACTGCCTGCTGTTCGCTGTGACCAGCTTCCTCACTAAGGGGCGCACGACAAAGAGCGGCCTTGCATCTTGGCACTCCATGCGATCTTGGTTCCCAATGAAGGTACTGGCATATGCTCCATCACATTCAAGCTCGAAGGCGATCAGCAGCACATTCCTTGGACAGCGAGCTGTGTAGCCCACCACGGCCCAAACTCTTCCTGCACGCACTGCCAAGTGCCAAGATGTGCCAAGTATCAACAGCACTCCTGCACCAGCAAAGGCATCCAGCATCGGCGTCTCCTCAACTCGTGGCACATCATAACCAATGAATGACCTACTGACCTACAAGCAATGAATGCTAAACTATGATGAACTATGAACAATGATGAACTGATAAGAGTAGCATCTGCACAGCAGAAACATGCAGGAAGTCAGATGCATCCTCTCTATTTGGTCTCCTCTGCTTGGACTTCTTCATCTGGTAGCACACTGTTCCTACCAAGGGCCCAAGAGATTGCCGCGGCACTTCTGGCCTGGGGACACCTGATGATTTCACGACAACTAAGAAAGCTCTAATGAAAGCTCAATGTTTTCAGTTCGAATTCATTAATGAATGTACCAGTAATAACAATGCACTAATGTATGAAAATGAATGATAATGAATGATAATGAATGAAAATGAATGTATTCTGAATTTTGCTCAAATTTTTCTGCGTGTGTTTGCACCAAACTTTTGACATGCCGGTCTCCTCCTGGAGGTCCCAGGCTTGTTCCTAACGGGGCGGCATCGCATGGAGATCTGCATGCTGTGAATTGCTGTGAAATCCTTCTACTTGAGAACTTGATAAGGAAAAACCTGGCGGGCTCAGTACTTGACATCTGCGAGATGGTTCTTGGAAATTCTTTAGCCGGTATGGCATGCTAAGTTGCCATCTGCGATTGGCAAAGTTGGGAAACGCAGGCAACAGCACACTCTGCTCGCGACGAGCAGTTATCTCAGCTGAGAGTCTTTCGAGGGGTCCGATCAGATGGAGCAGAGACTTGGTACTCATACTCCACCTCTAGGACCTCTCCAAGCTGCGTTGGTGACTCCTTAAGCAATAAAACAGGCATCAAATGGCATCAATGTGACTATCAATTGAATTGAATTGTTCTAGTTATCTGGGGGTTCATCTAGTTTCAACGTGGGCAAACCATGGTAAACCTGTTACAGTAAAACCTTCGATAGCATGGATAAACTGAGAACTTGAGATTGAATTGAATTGTTCTAGTTATCTCGGGGTTCATCTAGTTTCAACGTGGGCAAACCATGGTAAACCTGTTACAGTAAAACCTTCCGATAGCATGGATAAACTGAGAACTTGAGATTGAATTGAATTGTTCTAGTTATCTCGGGGTTCATCTAGTTTCAACGTGGGCAACCCATGGTAAACCTGCTACAGTAAAACCTTCCGATAGCATGGATAAACTGAGAACTTGAGAGCAAAGCTCTTCAGAAAGCGCTCACCCGATGCCCACCTCTGATACGCCCTCGATGCTCAGCACTTTCTGCACTTTCTGTTCCTGTCACAGCTGAAGCGACCCATGGGCTAGCTAGCTGCACTGTTCTGTGCCCAAATGGCACCTGCGCCGAATGCAAATATTGACAACTGAGCAATGTGCAATGATGCGCAATGCACACATACAAACACACCACAGTACACGTCACAGTACACGTCACAGTACACGTCACATCATCACTACATGAGTGAGATATCAATAAACTCCGCGGACAGCGTCATGCGTTTTCACACCGTGAAGCAAACAACCAAAGCTGCCGACAGTGAAGGCCTGGCCTACAGGCTCTACAGGCGTATGCTCTGGGCCCTACGGGATCTATGGGCTCTACGGGCTCTATGACGAGCCCTAATAAAAAAATTGATGCAAAAAAGGATGGCTCCAAAAACCTAGGTTTCTTATGGCCAGTGTTCCGTTGTCTTGTTGTGCGTTGAGGTTTCACATGTCAGTTTAACATGGTAACATGTTTGATACTGTATCTTGTGTTGGATCTGGGGCTGTTTTACGTGCAAACTTGCTTGGTCGGCAATTGTTTAGGAGTTCCCCACCTGTCAGGTGAGGGTTGTTAGATTTTATCAGAGTTGACTTCTCCTCCTCCTCATCCTCCTCCTTCTCCTCGCCGGACCTCAACTACGACAATGCACGCCGAGTGTCTGCTGCCGGACCTCAAAGATGTCAGAAGATATGTCAGAAAGAATGTCAAAAGAAATGTCAGAAAGAATGTCAGAGAGAATGTCAAAAGATATGTCAGAAAGAATGTCAGAAGATATGTCAGAGAGAATGTCAAAAGATATGCCAGAAAGAATGTCAGAGAGAATGTCAGAAGATATGTCAGAAAGAATGTCAGAGAGAATGTCAGAAGATATGTCAGAAGACATGTCAGAAAGAATGTCAGAAGATATGTCAGAAAGAATGTCAGAAGATGTCAGAGAGAATGTCAGAAGATATGTCAGAAGACATGTCAGAAGACATGTCAGAAGAGATGTCAGAGAGAATGTCAAAAGATATGCCAGAAAGGATGTCAGAAAGAATGTCAGAAGATATGTCAGAAAGAATGTCAGAAGATATGTCAGAAAGAATGTCAGAAGAGATGTCAGAAAGAATGCCAGACAAAAGTGGAGTCAACAAGCGGTGATGACATGACATGGTGGGGATCACTCGAAGTAAAGTAATTTTTCTACTGTGTTTACAAGTGAGGATGAGTTCATTATGTTCATTATATCATGGGTCGAAGGCTAATCATTGACTTTTTCCTGTCCCCTCCCCTGCTCCATCCCATCACAGCTCAATCTCATCTCAACATATTCGAACAGGTTCTCTTGCTGCCGATTTCGTTCATTAAAAATCCATCTGGAGTTCAGAGCTTGAAATTGACCACTGTCCAGCAGCGAATCCTTTTGAAGCATGGGATCTTTTTGCCCGGTAGAAAGAAAGATAGATAGTAAGATCGGTAGACAGGTGGGTCAGAAAATAGACAGAGAGACAAACAGACAGCAGACAGACAGACAGACAGACAGACGGACAGACAGACAGACAGACAGACAGACAGACAGACAGACAGACAGACAGACAGACAGATAGATTGCTTGCTCGATACATTGATAGATTGATGCATTGATGCATTGATATATTGATAGACAGACAGATGGATAGCTAGATTGACAGATTGATAGAAAGACAAACGGATAGATTGATACATTGACAAATAGATCGGTGGATAGATAGGTGGATAGATAGATTGATATATTGATTGATTGGTAGATGGATAGAAAGATAGAAAGATAGAAAGATAGAAAGATAGCTAGATAGCTAGATAATCAAATTAGATTAGATTAGACTAGACTAGACTAATCTGCGTTAGATTAGATTAGATTAGCTTAGATTAGATGAGATTAGATTAGATTAGATTTTCCTAGATTAGGTTAGACTAGATTACACTAGACTAGATTACATCAGATTAGACTAGACTAGACTAGCTTCGATTAGATTAGATGAGTTTAGATTAGGTTAGCTTAGGTTAGATTAGATGAGATTAGATTAGATTAGATTTTCCTAGATTAGGTTAGACTAGATTACACTAGACTAGATTACATCGGATTAGACTAGACTAGACTAGCTTCGATTAGATTAGATGAGTTTAGATTAGGTTAGCTTAGGTTAGATTAGATGAGATTAGATTAGATTAGATTTTTCTAGATTAGGCTAGACTAGATTACACTAGACTAGATTACATCAGATTAGACTAGACTAGACTAGCTTCGATTAGATTAGATGAGTTTAGATTAGGTCAGGTTAGGTTAGATTAGGTTAGATTAGATTAGATTAGATTAGATTAGATTAGATTATTAAATTAGACTAGATTACACTAGACTAGATTACATCAGATTAGACTAGACTAGACTAGCTTCGATTAGATTAGATGAGTTTAGATTAGGTTAGCTGAGGTTAGATTAGATTAGATTAGATTAGATTAGATTAGATTATTAAATTAGACTAGATTACACTAGACTAGATTACATCAGATTAGACTAGACTAGACTAGCTTCAATTAGATTAGATGAGTTTGGATTAGGTCAGGTTAGGTTAGATTAGGTTAGATTAGATTGGGTTAGATTAGATTAGATTAGATCTTATTAGATTTGATTGGATTCGAGTTGATTAGGTGGGGTCGGATTAGGCTAGGCTAGGCTAGACTAGATGAGGTAAGATAGATAGATGGATTGATAGGTAGATAGGTAGGTCAATAGATAGATTGATAGATTGATAAATCAACAGATTGGTAGATTGATAGATCGATAAATACATAGATGCATGGATAGATGGAAGCTCCGTAAGACTATGTAGCAGTCATCTCCCGATCCTGTTCAAGTCCCTACCCCATGAAATTACTGCAGGTCCCACCGAGACCTCCGCCAAACAGAGCCATCATCAACCCACGCCTTGGCCCCTTGGCTGCGAGCTACAGCAGTGAAGCACTGCCGCCACACAATGCAAAGACACGATGCACAGTCGAGGCGCATTGATGCAACACCTGTCTGTTCGCAAATCGCTTCCCTGTGGAACCCAAAGACAGAGCGAAACCGAAAGCACGCAGCAGACCTTCAAAGAGGACGCGCCACTTGCAAAGCTATGAAGGAGTTCTACAGACCTCACGGGTTCCGCAGGGGCTCTACACCAGGCTCCGCAACCCGCTTTGTGCGGGCTCTGTTCCCCTGCCCTTCGCGCTCAACGGGCTATGCGGGCGGCCCAAGCCCTGACACTCAACCCCGACACTGCCCTGCTATGATTTGCTATGCCATTGCTGTGCCATTGCTACTCAACCCAAGGGGCCCAATCCTCAGAACAAATCGGTTCTCTCTTGAGAGCTGAACATTGCTTCGCCTCCTCTGCTTCAAGGGTTTCAAAGACTATAGATGGAGGATTGCTGCTGCCATCGGAGCCGGTGGCATCACTGGCCTGCCAAAACATGCAAGGTCAGACGGCTCAAAATGTTGATGTTCAACAAAAAGGTGCAGGCGGGCTCAAATTTATGAAATTTATTGGGGATGGCCTTTGATGAACATGCCAAAGAATGCAACAACAGCTTGTGGGGAACCATCACCTGCCATCGCCCATGGTTTGGTACACGTAGGAGCCCAAAATGATGGGTGCTCGCTAGATCACGCCTGCGAAATGGAAGACATTTTTCCGCGGTTCTTAACTCTTTCCTTAGAACACAGCAGCAAATGGCAGCGAAGCATAGTGACAAAGGTCTTCAGAGGTCTCAACCTCCACTGAAATCATTCAAGGACAGCCCCATTCCCCATGTCCCTCCCGTGATCGTGGCAACTGACTAGCATCTCGGTTTCAAATTGGGAAGTCTGGACTTGACATCGCGGTCCAAATTTGATCTAATCTGGATAGATTCCATTATTTTGATCGTGTAAATTTCATTCAATTCCATCGGATTCCATTGATGGAATTGAGGTTCCTTTCCATTCATTTCCAGGCGTCAACAGGGAATGATGGAGGCGGAGTTAAAATGCTGGAGCCTGGCGAGAAGCCTTCGTCGAGCTGCCTCGGATAACAAAAAAAACCTCCAGGATAGGAAGTTTGAACGCAATGAATCTCCAGGATAGGAATTGTGCTTATATAAACCGTGTTCAAATGACAGAGAAAGAGAGAGGAGAGGGAGAGGGGCTTGGTCCTTGGTTTTCATCCAATGTGTCACGGCTCTCAATTGTTGTGTCGTCGGCCCTTCCCATGCAGCAAATGCAAGGCACACGATGCATGGGCAACGTCTGGGAGCTGGAATTCTCATGTGCCGTGCAGGGTAGCAGCAATCGATGTTTGAGGTAAGCATTCAACTTGTGGCATGTTTATCATTTTTGGATTGTGGAGAAGTGTTGGAGCTGGAAAATCCCGCTCGTGGCCTTTGCTCGTTTTGTTGACACAGTGGTGCACCATTGGTTTACACATGTTCCATTCCCGCCCTACCGCATTCTGGCTACTGCCCTACTTTAATCCAGGATTAGGGACACCACTTCCAACCCAGCACCAGAATGCACATGCCCCATTCCACCTGGACTGTGCAGACTGTCTCACACGAACGCCCGACTACTTTGGCCATTCTAGCTGCCCGTGCTGCATGCGAACGGTGACTCCTCCAAAGAAGTCTTTGACCATTTTGACCCCGAGTGATAACATGCAATAGCTATCATCAACATCCATCAACCAGCTGATCTCGAGGCGAGCACTGTCGCAGAAAAGAAAAGCACGCCAAAGGTTGACAGTGCAGACATGTGCCACACAAAAAAGAAACACATGAGAATCAGAAGGGGAATCACTTGATGTTTGCCAGGCATTTTCTCGGAATAATGATTCGCAATGCAAATCACAAGCAATGAGGATTGAACACCATGCTTCGCCGCCAGCAAGCTACACCGTGCAGGGTTGGAGGCCTCCAATTGGACCTTCAATCACTTCAATTACTTTCCAATTGGATCCTTTTTTTCACGTTGTCGTAAATCCGAGCGGCACCAGGCTTTCTACCCACGGGTAGGTAGCGACCAAACTCTTCAAATTTCTCTGGTGTCGCAGACAAGCCTCCATCCTGGAAAGGTGGGCTGATACGAATCCACGGTCCCAAAACCCAATGACTGACAGATGGACATTGCAAAGAAGTGGAGACTGATGTTTCCAGCTCAAGTCAAGTGAGAATTCAATCCGAATTCAAATCTAAGTACTGACTCAATCTGACCATTACTGCGTGGCTTATAGATCCCTTGCTAAAAATATATTTTTAGTACTTATATGGTAAATCAATCATATCCCAAAAACACTAAAAACCTAAGTTAGTGGGTATAAGCCATCCAGATTAGTTTTCAATCGTCGATACTACGCCACACTAGTCTTCCCAGGTCCCTAGGCAGGACTTTGCCAAGTCGCCCTCGACGCCAACTTGGTCATAGATCGTTGTTAGAAGGGCAAAGGAGGACCAAAAGAATATCGTCCGATGGCAACAAGTGTCCAGCAAACTTGCTATGCCCCCCCCCTTGTATTGTCAAGCTTCAAGTCTCGTGCAAAACACGTCATGTCACCACCCAAAGCTTCATCTGCGCGTCCTTGCAGCGTTCGCAAACGAAGAACTTTGAGATGCTTCAAGGACCGATGGACATATAATGTGAACTTGGAATAAATTCGATATTTGATGATAATGATATCTGATTTGCATATTTGTATTATATTTATGATATCTGGATCATATCTGGCATCGATGTTGAAACGCTTTGCTGTGCCTCCACCAGCTGCTTCGCTAGCAACCATGGCAGGCAAATCCACGGCACCACAGCAAGGCAACAAAGCGTGAGCTCCCGCAATTGTGGCCGGCGATTGCTGACCCATGAACCATCCCTAGACTTGGAGCTGCACTTACTTTTGTTGCAGGGAGGCGATTTGCTGAGAATTCCATGCTGAGCATGCCCACTCGTAGTGCAGCTTAAGCCAACCTTCCAGACATGCAGATACTTCAAACCTGACATCACCTAGCGCACATAAGCAGGTGCAAAAAAAAGAAAGGCTGCTTTCCTTTTTCCAGTCCTGCACAGTATATTTCCTGTACACCACTTGCGTAGCTCTTTGCTTCGCTAAGATGGAGGATACATTGGAGGCGGAGGAACTTTGATGGCACCCTCGAAAACAATGGCTCTTCTGCAAATTCCGCACACTTTCGAAGAATCCTGGACAGTCAACGGATTCAGTGTGGGCAAATGAGGACCCAGAGCGTCACCAACCTCAACCTCCTTCCGAAGCATGTCCCGCTGTCTCTGAACCTCTTCTACCTCTCGCTTGAAGTCTGCTTTGGCCCTTGCAAGTTCGGTAGTTTTGAACTCCTCCAAGTCCTGGGCAGCTTTCTTCTTGATGGCTTGGACTGTGTAGTAGCACTCTTCCTTGACCTTGACCAACTCTGTGTCAAGATCTCTTGCGAATACAAGAAGATCATCGCGTTCACGCTCAAGATGCTGGCGCAGTCGACGTTCAGC
>VSDK01014170.1:635135-659156 GCA_009767595.1 Symbiodinium kawagutii
AGGTAAAATCCCTATTTGTGACGACGGCTCAAGACCAGGCTCTTTCTCTGCATCAGGTTCATTCCCGGGACCTTCCAACTCAAGCAAACGCACACGTCGTGCATCCGCCACTGCTTGAAGACCTTGTAGCCGGTCAAGCAGCTCAGCCTCACGCTGGCTGCTTTCTCGGAGTAAACGTCTCAAGGAAGGCCTTCCACCTTCACCGTCCTGCCCACCAATGTCCTCCAAACCTTTTGCTTCTGCAAAGAGTTGCTTCGCATCGGAACGGGCTAAAAGGAGTGCAACTTCTCCATCTCGCAGCTGGCCAGATAGTCTTCTGAGTTCTGCTTTGAGCTGGGCAACCTCATCTCGAAGCTCTGACAGCTGCTTTGACATCCGTTTCTTGTCATCTTCAAGTTCTTCAACCTTGTCTGTGAGGCGATTCTTCTCGACCGACAGAACTTGGAGCCTTTTTGCCTGATCTTCGGCCGTACCTTGCGAATCCTCAAGTTCTGCCATGGCCCGCTCGTGAGCTGCCAAGAACTTTTCATAGAGACGCTTGTACTCATCGCGGTCTGCTTCGAGGGCAGAACGCTGCTCCTCCCACTGGCGAGCTGCTTCCTCCAAGTCCTCTTGTGTTGACAGCATCTTGTTCTCAAGGTCGATGACCCTTGCTACAAGCACGGAGTTCCGGCCTTCAAGTTCAGTGGAACGAGAGCGTTCACATTGATACCGCCAGGAGACAAGGATGTCATCCTGCATCTTCCGCCTGATTGCATGCTTCTGGTTGCTGGCTGTGCGGACAAGGTATTCCTGACGTTTAATTTGCTGCTGGACCTTGTACTCATCGAACTCTGCTTTGGCAGCGAAGGTCTCTTCTCTTGACTGTTTTAAGGCTGATTGCAGGATGTCAATCCGATCGTGCTGACTTGGCGGCACGCGAGAAATGCATTCTGCAAACTTGTCTGCCAGCAATGAGTCCTTCACGAGCCAAGCATGCGACTTCAGGAGCAAGTCCGTTGCTTCAGTAAAGGCTGTGTGAGCCACCATGACCTTCCGCTTTAAGTGCTCAACCAGCAGCATTTGATCAAGCCTCTCTTGCCAAAGGGGGGTGCCCTGGATGACTCCATCCTTGGGTTCGGCTCCACTATTTGGTAATCCGTTCATGGCATAGAGCTTCTTCTCAGCCTGCATGCGCTCTCGAAACTCGGCATCATAGGCCTGCCAACCCCATGGGGAAAGCTCTTCCTTCACAGCCGTAAGCCACTTGCGCAAGTCGTTGAAAGTGGTCCGGGGATCATTTGGACCACCTTCGGCATAATCTAAGAGCCGAGACACCATTCAGCCTCAGCTACGCCAAATGCCATAGAGACCACCGCATGCTTGAGCCAAAATGATAAGCTTTGAATCTGGAGCACGAAATGCGGGCTGTGTTTCCCTTCAACATCTCCAACACCCAACCCGGCCCAACCCGGCAACGCGCTTCGGCCGGCCGCAGGTGCGGTGATTTTCCCGCTCGAAGGCTGGCAGGCAAGCTGCACTTCAAGTAAGGGGAACCAACGAGCAATGAGATGCAATGAGGCATGGGGCAAGCCCCACAATTTTAGACGCGAGTGCATCAAAGGCATATGAAAGGCAAATGAAAGGCATGTAAAAGGCATATGAAAGGCATCAAATACATTGGAATACTGCCATCGAAAATTCGTCAAGAGTCGTTTGTGTGGTTCAATGGAATGGCACCCCTGGCTCAAAAGGTTGCGAGAGACTCTATCTCTCTCCCTCTCTCTCTCTCTCTCTCGCTGTCCCTCTCTCTCGCTCTCTCTGTCTCCCTCTCTCTCTCTCATCTCTCTCATCTCTCTCATCTCTAACTCTCATCCCCCTCTCTCTCTCATCTCTCTCTCTCTCTCTCTCTCTCTCTCTGTCTCCCTCTCTCTCTCTCTCTCTCTCTTTCTCCATTGCCATCTGTCAAGACTGCCAGCGGCAGTGGCGAACAAGCTGAAGACATATTCCATACCAAACCGCGGGCATGTACTTATTGACTGAAAACCATCTACTACTGCTCTGCACCTACACATTTCACGCTAGGCTAGGCTGCGCGACAAGAGGTTTTGAATGGAACGCCACCTACCCATTCCTGATTATCCCTGGGGAGTTCTTCAATAATGCACGAAAACAACTGAGTTCTCCTTGGCTCGTTGCATTCCCCCTCAGCTAAAACATGCCCACTGCATTGCAGTGACAGGATTCTGGCTGTAAATCATTTGGAATGTCACAAAGTAAATCATTGGTCACACGTGAAGATTTCATCTTCAACTCTGCTGCAGTATGCCGCAGGATAGCGTCTTTGTTAATAAATTGACTCGGCCGGGTCCAGACTTTGGAGCGAGACAAACCGTGCCACATGCACCTCTACATCCTCTCTACATCCTTTCATCCTCTCTACATCCTCTCATCTCTCTACATCCTCTCTACATCCTCTCTACATCCTCCACTTTAGCTACAAAGTTCTGTATGGCGTCAGCGCCAAAAGCATCCAGCGCCATACATGAAACCGAGACGGGTGCTCACAGACTAAGTCAAAACGTAGCGCCCGGATAGGGTCATCTGCATCGCCGGCAGTAGCCTTGAACCGCAAGGCACCGGCACACGAAGCGGAAACAGAAAGTTCATTAGTCTCAAAACAAGGCTTTAATGAAACTTTAATGAAACCTGGCACTGGTTGGCTGAACAAAAGAAGAGTTTCAAGACCTGCGGAGTGTCTGGCAGGTCTTAAGAGGCTCGCGAAATGACAAGCAAATCAAACTCACGCTGGGATTGTACAAGAAAAATACGAAAATGCAGGTCAAACATCGCACTCCAACTAGGCGTTCGAGGAGGCTGCAATCCAAACCATGGAGTATGTGGTGAAGAGGGTCAAAAAAGCGTGCAAGAGATTGGATTGAAGGTTGTTTTGCAGTGTCTCTTTTTTAATTTCCCCAGTGGAGGTGCACCCTCGCTTTAGGCCCCAACATTTATCCAGCCAAATTTCCTGAGTACCCAGGGGTGATGGATAATCTTCGTGGGATAAAATTCTAGGCCTGAGTATGAGGAACACCCCAGGATCAAAAAAAAGTCACAATCAAAATCGGGGGGTTCATGTTACCTTTTCTCCTGCATAAAGTTCTTTGCCCCAACCCATGCTAAAACGACTTCAACTAGAAAGCACAACCATCACCACCATCACAACGAACAACCAAAATGGCACATATGATACAACTGTGAACCGTTCGAATTTGCCATGGCAGTGACCCCGCACAACCAACATGAGCCAACATGAGCCAAACACAAAGATGTAGGACCGATTATTTTGTGGATAATTTTCCTAGATCCAAGGTCATAGATTTTAAGAAACCAGTTGGCTAATTTTCCTACCTAAAAAAATCTAGCAGC
The DNA here is from genome assembly GCA_009767595.1 of Symbiodinium kawagutii. NCBI lineage: Eukaryota > Dinophyceae > Suessiales > Symbiodiniaceae > Symbiodinium > Symbiodinium kawagutii. The sequence continues at coordinate 638,544 of VSDK01014170.1, forward strand.
CTTGAGGTCAGGAACTTCAGCAAGGCAGTCCAACCGGGGATTTCTAAATGTGTCAATTCTTCCTGTGTGTCTGTAGTGCCTGTTCATCCATCTTGTCTGTTTATTTGCCTCCAAGCGGCGTTAGCCCGTCCTCAATGCTCCGCTTTGTGATTTTTGCGGTACGTTTCGGTACGGCATTGATTACCCCAGCGTCGCTCAGCAACTTCGTCAGCTTCCTTGCAGTTTATCACATCGCATTAGCATGAAAACCTTCCACTGACTCCACTTGTGAATGCCAGCACAGGGCCTTAAAAAAGCGTTCCTTCACATGTCTTGGCTTGCGACATTACCCCACACTAAGGTCACCCCAATGCGGAAAAGTTTCCCTATCTCCTCCGCAACATGTTTCACGTCGTTGGCGACCAGAATCCTAAAGCTAAGGTGGAGCCATCGAAGCTTGAATAGAGTTGAAAACACCAAAGGTCCATTTGTACTCAAGAGCTCTGCGACTGGTTGACTGCAGCTTGAATTGGCGGGCCGAATTTGCTGAATTTGCTGTTCTAATGACCTGTGACGGTTCCAAACTGCCCACCCAAGACACCAAAGAACCAGTGGTTGAAAGCAATGACTTGTTGACCATTGTTGACCTTTCTAACGCAAAAATGATATTCAAAAAACGCAGCCCCCCCGTGACCCAGAGTGGTCCCCCCGGCGGTGGTAGTGGTGCTGGGGCTGATGCTTGCTGGTGCTGGTGCTGGTGCTGGTGATGGTGCTGGTGCTGGTGCTGGTGCTGGTGCGGGTGTTTGTGGTGCGGGTCATTGTGGTGCTGGTCATTCTGCCCGTGCTGATGATGGTGATGATTGTGCTGATGATCGCGATTGTGATGATGGCAAAGGTCCTGGTAAAGATTAGGGTGGTGATTTGGTGATGACTTTGACAATCCAAAGCACGGATCACTTCTTTCCAAAGCACCCGCTCCCTGCAAGACAAAGCACTGATCTATCGCTCGGGCAGGGCCCTTGCATCTCAGAATGCCTTCAATGAAGTCATCACAAGATATAACTCCCTCACCTTGCACCAAACGCATCCACAATGCAGCTAACAAAATGACAGAGCTGCACTCTTAAACGGTTGGACTCTGCTTAGTGCTACAGGCAACGGCGGAAACACAAAGTGAAGAGCAGGGGCCCCTTGTGACAGAATATTCTAAGCCTTCTGATCACGTCAAGGTTTCTAATGAAGAAACGCCAAGGTTTTACCTCATGCCTTCTGAAGGTTTTGGATCCGTTTTCTCGCCAAGCCGTCAAAACTGAACAGTGTGTTCCGCGTTGATCCAAGTTGCTGTTCTGCAGGAGGCGGAACAGAGCAGCGCTTTCCTGCAACTCAGACTCACTGAACTTCCACAAGGCGCGACAGCAATTTGTCTCCAAGTTTCCTTCACATCGATTTCCAAGCTTTCCAGATAGACCTGCACACGAGGGTCTCGCATCAATTCAGTCCTCGGAAGCAACCCCTTGCATCCCCTTCCCAGATCCAGAATTGGTTTGTGAAATTCTTCAGTTCAGTCCCGGAGAAGCAGTCAAAAGCACATGCGGCCCAGCAAGAGCTATCGTGGATTCAGTCTTGAACCCTGAAATGATTTTCCATCACTGCTATCCTCTACTTCAGCATAGTTGGCAGTAGGGCATTCAGGTTTGCAAATCGCTCCTAACCTGACTCTGCACTCCAAGATGCAACTCCTCTTCGGTTAACACTCCATCTCCACTCTCATCACAAGCTTGAAAAATTCCTGACCCAAGCTCCAGCGGCCGATAGGATGCCGATAGGCACATGCAATGTGAATGATGGGAATCGGCTGAAATCAAACACACATTCGGCCAGCCGGCCAGGGGTAGGTAGACTTGGGTAGACTCTCACACATTGCAGGCAGCGTCCAACATCCCACGACGCCCCCACTGCACCTTCCAGCTTCCGTACATAAGTTGTCTTCTTGTGCAGCCGGTCCTGACCAGGGGAAATCCGGGAACCTCTGAAAGCGGTCAAGGTCCCCGAGGATCACTTCGAACCAGATGGTGGAGGTTTGGTTCGGAGGCGTTTCTTGGCAGGGCCAAAAAGATGCATCCCCTCAAGAAAAGAATGCTATTTATTGGTTGCGGAATGACAGTTACATATAGTTACATAATGTTAAATATTGTTGTTCAAACAAAACATGGCATAAGTACAAGAAGTACCGCAAAAGGCAGCGGCAACTTCCAAACTAAATTGCCTATAGGAAGAAAGGATTGGTTGAGATGATGATGATGATGACCATGACCATGACCATGACCATGACGAGGACAAGGACGAGGACGAGGACGATGACGATCACGATGGCGATGACGATGACACGATGACGATGGCGATGGCGATGACGATGCCGATCACGATGACGATGACGATGACGATGACGATGACGATGACGATGATGACTATGACGATGATGACGATGACGACGATGACGACGATGACGATGACGATGACGATCACGATCACAATGACGATGACGATGATGATGATGATGATGATGATGATGATGATGATGATGACGACGAGAATGATAATGTCTTGGCATTGATGATGATGATGATGATGATGATGATGATGATGATGATGATGATGATGGTGATGATGATGATGATGATGATGCTGATGATGAGGATGATGATGATGATGATGATGATCACGATGACGATCACGATGACGATCACGATGACGATGACAATGATGACAATGATGATGATGATGATGATGATGATGATGATGATGATGATGATGGAGAGAATGATGATGATGATGATGATGATGATGATGATGATGACGACGAGAATGATGATGATGATGGTGATGATGATGATGATGATGACGAGGATGATGATGATGATGATGCTGCTGATGATGAGGATGATGATGATGATGATGATGATGATGATGGTGGTGATGGTGATGGTGATGGTGATGGTGATGGTGATGATGAGGATGATGATGATGATGATGATGATGATGATGATGATGATGATGATGTGATGATGATAATGATGATGATGATGACGAGAATGATGATGATGAAGATGATGATGATGATGATGATGATGATGATCATGATGATGGTGATGGTGATGGTGATGGTGATGGTGACGATGACGATGACGATGACGATGATGACTATGACGATGATGACGATGACGACGATGACGATGATGACGATGACGATGACGATCACGATCACAATGACGATGACGATGATGATGATGATGATGATGATGATGATGATGATGATGATGATGATGATGACGACGAGAATGATAATGATGATGATGATGATGATGATAATGGTGATGGTGATGATGATGATGATGATGATGATGATGATGATCATGATGATGATGATGATGATGATGATGATGATCTGTCCCTCTTCGAATTGCAAAACCCTCAGCTATAGACGATTTTGTCTTGTATCTCGCCACAATTCTCACAACTACCTGCTGCAACTTTGCATAAGTTCGACGCTTGTCTTTCAAACTTCCTTTGATAAATTGAGCCCAAATGACTCTGAATCTATGCCTTAACTTATTTGGCCTTCGGAACATGAAAAAAAAGTTGCTCTACCCATCCTTACAGACACTGAGCTGCCTGGCCATTCATTTTAGATACGTGGAAGCAACGAAGCAACTGCAACAGACACAGGAAACACAGGAACTGGGCGCTCTCCTGGACCTGCATCTCTGCATCATTGTTGGCTGCTTCTAGCGTCTCTCTCAAAAAAATAGCGCTGATTACACGGATGACCTCAGCCGTCGATAGGGCCGAGTGCTGCTAGTCTACGATTGGGCTCCCGTGCCCGTGATACCCCTTGGCTTCTCAGAACGGTCAAGACATCTTTCGACCGCCAAACTTCGATAAACCAAGGGCCCGACTGCAAACACCACCTTGCTCGATGGCATCAAACAAAAATGTCAACCAAAGGACGACTCTTCTGGCTACACAAACGCAAACACCACATGTTGAGCATGGTGAGCAAGCGACGAAAGTGATGTAAAGGAAGTAGAAAGCAACATATCCATGCCCGACCTGTTCAAGGACCTCAGCTCCCCGCTGCACCATGGAGCAAAACAATACAGTAGCAGTTCAATAGCGAGTCCATGCAAGCCACCAGTCCATGTTCGGCTCACAAAACGGAAAAACTATACAATTTCGCAGCGCCTTTGTGCCAAACAAGCCACCGGACGTGCATAAACTGGCCAATTTCCTGCGCTGAAATGAAGCGGTTGCGAATGCTTGCGAACCGGTAGGCGAATGCTGCGTCTTGCGTTTCCCAAAGCACCCCCTCCCAACAAACGCAACAAAAACAAAAAAAATGCTTATCAAATCTTATCAGCCAGGCATCCCGCAAAAGTCATTTCAAACCTGAGTGGGCACAAACAATGAAATCACCCAAGCACACACAAGCCTGAGGACAGCAACAACACAATTTCCTGGATTGCTTGGGAAGCATGCAGGGGGCATGCGGCCTTTACGCACACACACACAAACACACACAAACACACACACACACACACACAAACACACACAAACACACACACACACACACACAAACACACACATACGCCAACGAAACTATGTGCAACAGTGGAAGCCAGGGCTGATCACCCTGGTGTACATGCATACAAGTTGAACAACGCCTTCTTCCAGCTGTAGTTGTTTTCTTCACCAAGCTGGGTTTTGGTTAATGTGGCGAATGGGCTGGCCCAAAGACATTCAATGGATCCACCAGCAGATTACCACCACTGCGTGCAGGCATGGACCTGATCACGCGCTTTGGGGACAGTATAGCTTTGATGTGGGTCCGGTTTGCCATATCATTTTTCTATTCAGCTACCGAGCGGGCTGCCTCCTCCTAAACAACAACAACAACAACAACAACAACAACAACAACAACAACATCATCATCATCATCATCATCATCATCATCATCATCATCATCATCATCAAATTACCCCGGCATAGGCCCCAAATTGCAAGTGAATGTCGCCATTTTTTACTACAGTAACACCACCCAATCATGTTGACACCGGCACCCACCCAATCATGTTGACACCGGCACCCCCACCCAAACACGTTAACACCGGTACCCACCCAAACATGTTGACAACAGCACCCACCCAATCACGTTGACACCGGCACCCACCCAATCACGTTGACACCGGCACCCACCCAATCATGTTGACACCGGCACTCACCCAAACATGTTGACTCCGGCACCCACCCAAACATGTTGACACTGGCACCCACACAATTATGTTGATAGCCGTCCCTGTCTCGTACGCTTGAAATAACAACCCCAATAGCTTCGTTATCTGGGAAAAATATTTCATGTTACGGGCATGTTCACTAGTCAGTTATTCAAAGCTCCAAGTAGCAGCAGCACAACGGGTATCCACCATAATATTTTTCACAGCACCACAAATCCGAATATTCCACAAACCAAAGCAGACCTCCCAACAAACAAAACAAGATCCATAGGACAAACCAAATATCATACCATACACATCATGTACATAATACACGGGTTTTTTTAAGAGGAACCCGCAATCTACTTGCTTTGAAGCATCATGTATGCCAAGCGGCATGGTGTATATGGCTCTGTAGGCAGTACCATAGTGCAGCCACATCCAACGACGAGTGTCAATGCTCGCATCTTCATCCATGATAAACTCCTGCAACCTGCGATGGACTCAGTCTGGAACAGTCTGGGCAGCGCTACATCCTGGAGAGAATTCACGCCAGTGAAAGAACTTCAGTGATGGAGGAACCAGGGACTCCAGAAATTGGCCACCAATGGTGTCCTTGCGCGAGCTACTTTTGGGGGAGAAACCAACTTAGGGGAGAAACCAAGAAAAACTGTTGCAGTTGCCCACTGTGAAAGCACGCTGAGCGCCCAAGCAGGTTGCCCATGAAAAGAGCGCCCATCATCATGAAAAGCCCGAGGAGTGCCATTGACCAACCTGACAGCAGACTATGATCCCAATCGATCCCATAATCCATGCCTTCCAGCCTTAACGCTTCCGGACTGCTCGCAGCTTTGAATGAAAAGCCACGGGACACGCTGATTTTGCCATTACTACATTTCTCATCCATATCCAAGTGACAAAGTGACGGCAAAAAGGAGCTGCATGCTTTGATCAAGAGCCGAAGTCCTGGCAGGTCTCCAAGTAACTAGCCAAAGCAGATTGACTATCAGGTTTATCATCTTATCTACCGGACCCTGATAGGTTTCTGGAAATCATGCATTGTCGTATTTTCAGAGTTTACTGCGCGTGGTTTTTGTTGTTCCTGAGAGCCAAGAACAGCATGGGCTTCTAAAAGAATGGCGCTTGGGCCAGTTGCTTCCTTCAAGCTTATGCAAATGAGGCGGAGGAAAGTTGGACAAGGGTACTGACAGTCAGTGAATTCTCCTCGGAAGAGTCGAAGCGCTCGAACAATCCGAAACGCTCTGACCTCAGAAGGACGCTCCCACTTCACTTCACGAATTTTGAGCTGCCAGCGGTGCTAGTGCCATCCTGGTCCAATGACTCAGCTCAGCATCGCTCAGCTGTTCACTAACTTCACCGTGCGCAGAATACGCAGTGACGAGGTATTGTTGAAGTTGGATGATGACACCAATGGGGTCAAGATGTAGAGGTCAACACAAGCAATGAGCACCAATGCCTCGACCATTCATCGCAAAGAAGTGCACGGTGACTCTTACCGACTCTAACCTTTCGATCTATTGGCAGGTGCCAAACAATCTCCAAGGGACGGTATCAAAAATGTTCATGGCTTCATGGAAGTATTTGCGCCCCTCTGTAGCGACGCGGTAAAGCAGTTCCAAGAGGAAAGCGATTGCAAAGCAGTGCTCAAGAACCTGAGGTTTGCACAAAGGATGGCATGGAAATGCACGGAACATTGACAGGAAAATGGTGCTTCGATGCGCTTAGAGACATGCTTAGTCATGCTTTCTGGAAGCTTCGCCAAGGTACAACGATTGCCGAGGCAAAGCCGCTCCAGGCATTCTGAGAAATGATCCCTGATTCGAAGCCAGATTCATTTCCCTGGCACTCAAGGTCCAGAACCATGACAAATGCATTCCTCAAAAGCCGCGCTTGAAAAAATGAAGACGTGTCAAGACTGTTGACCGTGAGAAAAGGAATCGCTTAATTAATCTCAGTACCCACAGTGCAACTGCATGCAAGTGCACGACAACGATGAACGGTACAGTAGTAACAAATAGTAACAGCAGGTCCGAACAGGAAAACAAGAAAACTTTTCTGGACGTTTCTCCGCAATCCCGAGCCACAGTAGGACGAGAATTCCGATGCAAGTGTCAAATCCATTTCGTCGCTCCTCCAACATCACAAAGCCCCGCAACTTCCCATCACTACGTTGCTGCGCATTTCGACCATAATACTGCACTAGGAATGCTTGGAATGGAATGGAGCAAAGAAAGAGCATGCCCCAAGATTTCCCACCGAACCGACAACTCAAATCACACCGCAACAAAAAAGACCCACAAAGATAACAAAAACCCCCGAAGAGACAAAGCATCCGCTTCTACTTTAACTTTAGGCTTTCACCGTCATCATCAGCCCCTGCCATCGGCGTGTCAGGCTCTAGGAATCGCCTGAGCCAGCTTCAGGTTGGCAGCGGCGGTTGACTTTGCGTCGGGCTCCAAGGTCGTCTTGCTCGTGGAGAGATTAGGTCTCTGCCTGGGTCCAGGGATCTCTGCCAACATGGGGCACTTGAACAGTTCAACTGGAACCCAAGATAACCCAAGCTGATCCAGGCTGGTGGCTTTGCTGAATCCAAATCATGCAAAAAACACCAGGGACCCGGCCGTCCTTTCTCCGCTGACTCACTCAGCTCACTCGCCCTTCCAAGAAAAGGAGGGAAGCTTGAAGCTACCGCGATTTCGTTTCGTTAGATCTTAAGCTAGGGATCTTTCATGTTCTCTCTCTGCAATTCTGCCATGGTTACCGCCCTGTTGGCACAGGCACAGTCAGGAACCAGCTGTTAAAAAAAGGTCCAGCCCCAAATGTGCTGAAAGACTATCAGCCTCATATTCGACTCACCTTGCCATGATCATAGAGCCCCCTTCAGATCCACCAATTTGTACAAACAGGCAGAACCAATTGCATCCATCCACACCTCTCATCTGCGTCGGCTTCTGCTGCACCAGCAGCGCCAGATTCGTCGGCTGTACTCGCTTCAGCAAAAGGAGCGCCCACACTGAAATTGGGAGGAAGCGTCGATCTCTGCGGTGGAAGGGGTACTGTGAGGGACACACGCTGCGGCGGCGAAACAACCTGCAAAAAAAGCAGGTCTGTTGGAGAGATCGACTGTGCAAAAATCCCTGTGCGTCCATATGCCGAAACCGCTTTGCTCTAGATCTTGCTGTTGCATCTAAGAGAACAGGAAATGCGAACAGCCCTGAGACTGGTTCTGCAAAAAGAAAACCATGGTGACTTGTATCAAATAAGAAAGGGCGAGAGTTGTTTGTTTTTTTGGTGCGGCGACCGCGAGATTGGGAAAAACGACTAGGAAGGTCCTCTTCGGTGATTTGCCGCTATACCAAGATTCGGGTGTCTGTTTGGGAGAACTGAGCCTGAAGCACTACCAAGCACATGTAAGGAGTCCTGGGTTGTATCTAACCAATCCAACTTTAGCCTTCTCACTTGGACCATATCTGGGGCACATCGTAGGTGTTGCATTGAAAAAATACTTGTCTCCAAGGATCTGTACGGTTGGCTCCGACTATGGGTCAAACCGCATCAAACCGCATGAGCTTTTGCGTTCTCATGCATTTTCCATATGTCAAAGTTTATTTTTGTAGCCTGGCTGGTGTGCATAGAAGAGAAATTGCAACAAAAAACCACCGCCATGAAGCAACCCACGATCAAACAAACCAATTGCACATAATTGCATGTTTGTGGCACATCGTAATACATCCAGCGGCGAAGGAAGTGCTAATTAAGCAAAACTCCTGCTGAGGTTTGTCAGGATTTTTGTAGAGTTGTGACCTAGGACCTAGCAATGTTCGAGAGTGAAAGTTGGAAGGCAACCCCAATCAGTTTGCTCACATGCCCAGAAGCTGCCATGAAAGAGGAAGCACATAAGGACATGAAGGCATGGAAATTCAAAATTCTCTTGGGCAATCATGGGGTCTGTTCATCAAGTAGATCTGATATGATCTGATCAGCGGGCCGCTTAGACACTTGACCTCTCCCAATCCTCAAATGATATGATCGTAGAACAGCTAACAACGAAGTTCTCCGACCTCTGGTTTGATTCTGGGCGGTTCCCGGTTGTCATCATCACTCGGCGGAGTTGGCTGCTTTGTGCATCTGACCAAGGAGAGCGGCTGCAGAGCGTCCGAGCGGGGTTCCGGAGCCTCAAGTTGCACCATGGCATGGTGGCCAAGGAAGGTCATAAAGTTGATTTTTTTTTAGCTCAATCTTTATTTTAAACAATGGATTTCCAGCTTAGTTTTCCAGTCTGGCAAGTTCAAGATGCAACCTTCCACAAGTTTCCCGGTACCGGCAAGGATGTGCCAGGGATGCCTATCCACGTCTGTGACACCGCTTTGGTTCCAAGATTGCGCAAGCGCTTGCGCCCAAGAATAGGATTCGGTGGTATCCCTAACCGCAGGGGCAAGTAGCTGGACAAATCTTTTTTAACCACAACCTCGTGGAACTTTCCGGGAACTTGCTCTAGGAACCTGCACCTCAATCACCCGGAAACTTCCGGAACCTTGATCTGCCAACTGCACCGGAACTTGCCGGAACTTGCCGGAACTTGCCGGAACCTTCCAGAACCTGCCAGAACCTTGATCTGCCAACTGCACCGGAACCTATCAGAACTTTCCGGAACCTGGACCTGGGACCTGCACCGGAACACACCGAAGCCTATCTGGGCTGAAGACCCCATTAGCTGACGCTCTTGCGGAGTCAAATGATCAACCCTGAGAACCCCAAAAAAGCTTTTTTTTGCCGGGGAGCTTAGTATCTGAAACCCCCGAGCAGCTGCTTTAAAACTCATCTTTTGAAGACACCTTTCTTCAAAACTGGACCCAATGATCTGGTATGCCGACAAGTTTCCAATTTCGGACTCACGGAGCCCTCGGCATCAAAGCAAGTGAACAAAGATGAACAAGAATGAACAAAGAGTCCTATGAGCAACAACATAATAGTATATCCTCCTCTCTCTTTCTTCTGTACTGTTTTGCTATTAGGCTGTGTTTTTCTTTCTCTAGTCTCCTCATCTCTCCTCTAGTCTCCTCTAGTCTCCTCATCTCTCCTCATCTCTCCTCATCTCTCCTCATCTCTCCTCATCTCTCCTCATCTCTCCTCTCTTTCGCTCTCCCTCTCTTTCCTCTCTCGCCTTTGTAGCCTTGGTTTCTTGCAGCAGCGAAAGGAATGACAGAACCTATCGGAGTGCCGCCCTCCAAGGCCTGCCTTCTTCTCCACTCGTGGATTAGGATCCCACCCAGCATCAGACGACAGTGAGAACTCATAGCTGTCGTAGTGTCCATTGCTTTGAATGGGATTCCTCGAGGCGAGGAATGGGGAAAGCGAACGATATTGCATCCACGTGTGGTTATTTACGCAAATTGCGAAAAAATGTCAAGTACGGTCAAGTGCCGTTTAGCCAATTCACAGCATCGCGATGCAGCATCGCATCATCAACAACAGGCGGTTGCATTTCTTTTGATTGCCCAATGCCAGGGCTGCCAGGGGAGGATACGACAGGGGACCTCATTAGTTTGCCACATTGGCAATCTATCCTCATCAAAGGCGCTCCATGCTGTCCCTCTCTCTATCTCTCCATCGCCGACACAACCAATTTGTAGGCTGCTCATCATTCGACGAGATTCTGCAGAGACGCCAGCAGCTCCTGCCGGTGAATTTCGACAACTTCTTTGAGCTTCTCATGTTGCTTCTGGTTCAGATCCAACCTCAGTCCCACAACAAGTTCTGCGCAAACCAATCACACAGAAAAGCATGGAGAAGGTTCACTGGCGGTGATTGAAACATCCTAAAACTACCGGACTACTGGACTGCAAAACCGCGATTTGCCATGGCACAGGTGGTTGATCAGGGAATCCAAAGGCTCCTGAATCTTGTCCGAATACAAGCCATCACCTCAAGGCCAGCCAAGGCTTCTGAGGTCTCAAAGGCAAGAACTGTCAAGAACTGCTTCACTCTGCTCGGCACTCGGTTTCTGTGTCGCCCACTCATATTGCGCAGCCCCGGCCCCTGGTTGCCTTTCCCACCTTTGGCGGGCAGACCAACCTCTTGACCGTTTAAAAACAAGCGGGCCGTAGATCGGAAAACCAAGGTATGGAGAAAATTTGAAGGCAAATTTGTCAACTTGCAAAGCCAACTATGACTCTGTGCTCTGGAAGATTCCGACTTCTTTCAGATATAGCAAGCATGCTCAGTGGTTGCAGCTGGTGGCGACTTCTCTCGACTTCAGCTGCACTGTTGACAAGGAGAACCACTGTTCATTCTTTGCCGTGCCCAACCTGTTCTTTGTATTTCTTTGTTGCTTCTTCTCTTTTACTTGTTCAAGCACCCACTTGAGTGAGCCGAAAGCATGTTCGGAGCGACTCTCGCATCTCTCGCCAGTCTAGAGACAGCAACTGCGGGCCAAGACTTCTGTTTCCGATGCTGGAAGACGTTAAGCTTAGTCATCAGCAGCAGGGATGTCAACATCATATGCTGAGCTCCATCCTTCATCTGCTTGCCTACCTGGATCTGAAATACATTGTATATGTTCTCTGTCTTTCTTGTATAGTCGACTATATTCCATTCTCTATTTTTTCCCTTTTAATCCCTTTCATTCTTTCCACAGTCTCTTTCTCTCCTCCTTTCCCTGTGCGAAGTTGCAGGGGGGTCTGGGACCTTCTCAGCCTTGTGGGCCTTGTCATCCTCTGGTTCCACCCTTTCCTTGGAGGCATTCTGCCTGGCAAATCTCACATCAGCCGGAACCAAAGAATGCTGGAGCGCGAGCCTGGTCTCCATGATCCGCTCGTAGGCGGCTCGAGCTGCCTTCAGCGGCTTGGGCGACATCTGAAGTCTAGTTTTGGACGAGTTTTTGATTAGTTTTTTGACTAGTTTTTTTACTAGTTTTTGACTTTCACATCTTCCACTATGCTGAAGTATTGACATGTTCACATTTGACTAACATATAATTCGAAAACATCGAACTCATGTGAACTTACTGAGTTCAGAAATAGTGCAGCTCTTCCGTCCTTGCCTTAAACTGTTCCGCATTGCCACCCTTGTCTGGATGTAAGCGCATCGCAGCAGCCTTCATGCTCGCCATATCACTCAAGCGCATGGGTATGTAACCGTTCCTCCCGCCCAACATGTCCAACTCAGCTACGTAGTGCTGCTCAAATGCCACATTGGTCGCAGGCAAACCTTATAGGCTTTGGTCAGGTCAGCATCGGAGATCTCCGGCTCAACGCCAAGGATAGCATATGCCTGAAACTGGCCCAGCAATGAAACGACGGATGGCAAAAGCAGGGACAGAGAGAAAAGAGAAGCGAAGAGAAGAGGAGAGGAAGAGAGAGCCACACACGGCCACACCGCTTGGTCAATGAAGTGGGGCCTCGTGATTTTGGAGGTGCTCCAGCATGGCCTGGCACTGGACTCACCAATGATTTTCTCTGAAGAGGAATCGATCAGAGCACCAGGAGTGCTCTCAAGGACTCCTTCCAGGCATGGAATCGCCTTCAACTCATCCTTTTGCCACGAGAGGTCCAGCAGATAGCGGCTGAGCTGCTCGTTCTGCACCTTGGAATGTTGGATGCCAGTTATTCTGGATTGCTGTCACTACAGAAACAGGCGTCCACAAACACACAGTCCAAAATGACACCCCCAGAACAAGCCATTGGTAACCATTCCCAATACCACTGAAAGTTGCTCAAATCAGCAGCTGTGCTTTTTTCACATTCCAAAACAGCTCACTGATACGTCTCCCATGCTGTGCGGTGTGGCCTCCAGCTCGTTGGCCGAAAGCGCCTCTCGGGCCTTCACCTTGGCTGTTTTCATTTCTCCGTGGGATCCCGCATCTGAATCTGTGTGCCATGGTGTTGCCTTCAACTTTCATGACTTCCATTGACTTCCGTTGACTTCCAGGGTTCAAGCTGCTTCCTCATCACCCCGCTGGAGCTCTTTTTGAGCCAACCGGCAAGCCTTTCGCACATTTTCGCGTCGCTGAAAATGACTATCCAATCTATCCACAAACTCAAGCGTTTCTCCATGTTTCTCCATCCACTTCACACGTATTTGCACTGCAGTAGTTTGACCAATTCGCCTGCGCAGCTGTACCACCTCTGGGCACTGTCTTGACATCCTCCCGGGTGAGAACTTCCGCCGTCTGACGCAGGACCTCCAAGTCGCAGTGCACCTGTGGGGAACACGCACTTTCACGCAGCTTCACGTCAGTTCAAAGCCTCTGATCACGACTGGGAGTCATTTCAATGTGCTCCAGGTTTAAACCACGCACCACATCACATACAGCATCATGCCATCATTCGTGTTTGAGATTTGGAGAGTTTCTCATCATGGGATGGAGATCTGCCCATTGCGCAGCTGACTCGCTGAGATCTGTGCCTGCAGAAAATGAAAGAGGCCTCCAAATTTTCGCCTGCACTCCCCATGTGGGAGGTGCAACCAGTGATTCAGCTCGACAAGCTCTTTGCTGGTGTCTGTCTAGGTCACCATAAATGCTGGATAAGAGCCGCCAAGTGAGTCACGAACTGCTGCCAAGCTGTTAGATCATGTTAGGTCCCTTGCGCTAGACTAAAAGCTGTGGGTGTGGACATGTTTCTTCAATTTTTTTTGTGCCTGGACATCCACATGGTTCAAGACATGTTTTGGACTGGTCCAATGAGAGTCCAATGCAATTCATCTCATCTGTCCCCAAGGCACGTCACAAGACTAGGACTACTGTACTGTCCAAGCGCCGTCCTGGGGCACGACACTTTACCCCAGCGATAAAATCAGCCAAGCTGCTGCGGATGCGCCTGGAAACACCATGACATGGACACGCTCAATGAGACGAAATGCCATGCAGGCTGCATATCGCACAATGCCCCGTGCAAAATCATTCCAAATCAATATCTATCTATTTAATCTAATCTAATCTACTCTCATCTAATCTAATCTACTCTAATCTAATCTAATGTTTTTTCTTTTTTCTTTCGTATCTATCTATCTTTCTTTCTCTCTCGGTGTTTGCCTTTAAGACCTTCCGAGCCTCAGGCTCTGGTTTTTCCAAGGCCGGCACCTGAAGGCATTGTCGCCGAAACTCGAAATTCACCACCTCTGCATCGAAGCTCCCTTCTCGGGCAAGAACCTCACGAGGTCTCAGGAAGTCTCAGGAAGTCTCAGGTCTCAAGAGGTTCCAATGGGATGGGCTCTGCATGGGCTTTGCATGGCTCACCTTGCGCTGAGGACCCTGCTCCAGCCGCATGCTTCACAGCCCAGCTGGGAGATGATGTGCTTCCAGCCTCAGTGCAACTTGCCTCGTGGTGGGTGCTCCATCCCACATCGTGCGACATCATCCAACATCAAGGCATGCTACAACAAGCGGTGTATCCCGCTACATCCTAGATACCATTAGCATCAAGTAGTAGTGTAAGTAGTGTATCCCTGTCATCTCTGATTTTCCACGATGACTTCCGTCCCCATGATCTGCTTCCACCACGGCACATGAAGCAGCTCTGTCGAAGCACCCTGCGGATGTGCAAAAATGGAAAGTCCGACCATGAATCAATGGAATTGAAAGATACTAATCACAAATCATTCCATCCGAAAAAACGTCCAATCATAGATCCGACTAGGTCAGAGCTCCATGCCATTGTTGACTTACTTCACTCCGTTTAGCTGCCTTCCCTGTCCCGGGACCCCTAGGCAAACCAAACGCGATGCCAACCCGTTGACCTGGCTGAGGGCTGCCAATCCACCGCACAGCGCGCCAAGGCAACCACCCAGGCAGCTGCCTGGACCTGCCATTGGGACTCCCAAGTGGATCCCTTTCCAAAGAGAGCGGACATCTTTCCAAAGGGGGGAACCACATGGAACCACGCTAAAGAAATGATATGAAATATTATGAAATGATGAATTGTTTGGGGATGTTTGGGGGAGATTGTATGGGTAATTGTGTGGATTGTGACCTTGTGATGTTTGTGCTTCTTTCTGGCATGACTGTCATCAGACGTCCCATTTGGACGCCCCAAACTACAGCAGCCAAGCAGGTCAAGCACCCGCCAGACTCTTGGGAAAGGAAATGCAATTACAAACTGTTCTTGTTGTTTTGCATTGTTTTCATACTTGTTGCCCTCGACATGGCTTTTAAAGATTGATCATCTGACGCATGCTTATACGGGGTTGGCATAGTCTCGTTCCAAAGAGTCCAGTCATGTCCAGAAAATCCATGGTCACAAGCACTTGAACTCCTCTCACCTCCAGCTTCGTCAAGACCATAAAGCTCAACGGTTCCTTGCACTATCTGCAGCGTCCAGGGAAGATTCACAACCCACAGATCGAGCATTCGTGGCTGATGCCAAGATGATGAAACATGAAAGAGGTACAGTTGAGACATGTTGAGACTGTATTCAGATGATAGGAAAGATAAGGAACATAATATGGGAACTGTACACTCCTTATCTCTAAATTTAGATGCTTGGCATTTGGACGGCAAGCTTGATGCTGTCAAGGCATCGTGCACAGCATGAAGCATGAAGCATGAAGCCCAGGTGCGGCTCACTTCGCGTTGTGCAGGAGCAGCACAAAAGTGGCCTCTGACACAAAAAAGCCACGGATAGCCTTGATTGAAACATATGAAAAAGATGAAAAAGTCACGATAAAGCACGGTTCTGACTCCAACATGGTAGCAAAAGATCGCAACAGATTCAAAGAAATAGCTATCATGATATGTTATGATACTGTTGTCGAAACTTGATTCAATGATAAATAATGACAGCATGTCCAGCACAGCAGCAGGCGCTTTCGCTTCTTGACACCGCACGGATTGGCGTCTTTAAGGGTCAGGCCACCCCTGTCCTTCTACAAAAGTCTCTGGCAGGAAAGGGTTCAAGCGAATCAGGCATCAACAACAGAGGCTGTTGCATCGCATTGCAGGGTCAAGATTTGTTGGTTTAACTGGTTCCTGTCATTTCCTGTCAGGCACCGAAACTAACTGCCTCCCTTTAGGAGGTCGAAGTGCCCAAAAATTTGACCATTGCAAAATAGGAAAGCCATGGAAATCCAATACCATCCTATGCCTGCAAACGCCAGAGTCTTGTAAATTGGAGTGAGCTGTGTATAAGTTCAACTACTTTTCTACCACGACGTGGAACTTTCCACTTCATTAGATTGCCACAAAAGCGAACGAGAAGTTTCTGCTCCGAGGCCCCAAGCATGTTGAGCCCCCCCAGAGCTTCACGAACGGAGCAGGGCTCATGTCAGCCGCTTTCAGCATCCGATTACATCCACTTTAAGACGAAGCGGAAGCTGATATAAATTGTGGAGACTATCGCTACTCCCAAACCTCAGACCAAATCCACATCAAGCATCACGCAATGTCGGCATTGCGATGCGAAATTCAAATGTTCAACCCATCACTCGCACGTTCCACTCAGACAAGCTCAGTTGAATCAACTTCTGCGAACGAGATACCCCAAAAGAGCGAATAGCCCCTCTTCTGATCCATTGGACCAAGTCCTGATTGGTTCAAAAATGTTTGAAGCCAACCTTCAAACATACACGGCCGATCTCTGCCAAGCTGGTTTTCCATCAAATATTCTCAAATCACTTAAAGCCCACCACCCCGGCGCCTGGCACAACTGGCTTGTTTTCTTGGTCAATGAAGTTCATGCCATACATTCCGGCCAACAGTTGCCTGGGCCGACCCAGCAACCCTAGCAGAGGCTTTCTGACCGAACATGACTGAACCAAGTGGATTCAAGTGGATCCAAGTGGCATCGGCGAGGTCATAGTGGTGACAAGCGCCAACACGTAGAGCACCTCCGTGTCGAGGTCAAGTGGTGCAGGGAACCAATGAAAATATCGTGACCGTGAGCTATGAGTAAGATCAGTTGTTGATTGCATCGGTCTTTAGATTTTGAAAAATCGTTTGCATTTCATGTGAGGCTTTGCTTCCATCTGTTTCCCCATCACGGTTCCCCTTCATGTTGAGCGACCCCTTGCTGCTCGCGATCACGGAAGCTCCGCACTTGGTCTCTCAGGGAGTCGCACACCTGGGATGCGGTTGCCACTGGATGCCACGTAGATCCATGGAGGGCCATGGAGGGCACTGGAAGGGAAGATCTCAGGTCACAAGATCTCCTGAGTGCCTGACTCCAATGCTGCGGCTGATCTCTTCCAGGTAAGTTTCCAAATGATCCTCCACATCCTCAAGATATTGAGTCACCTCAGGTGCCATGACATGAGAACACAGAACTGGAGGATTTTGCCCTGTGCGCCGGTCAGCCAGCGAAACAAACTGCACACACACAAACCCAAATTCATTATTTCTGCTGGCACCTGATTGGTAAAATGTGCTAAAATGTGATAAAATGTGTACTCATCAATTTGGGGAAGCGCGCGGTTTATGGACCCAGCGTTGCTTCCCTTGCTTCTGGAGCTGCAGCTGGGCAGCATCTGCCTCGATGCTCTTATCGTGGATCATGTGCCGGACAACCTTTGCGAGACTTCCCCGTGCACAAGTATCACAAGTCATAAGCAGAATCTCAAGTCATAAGCTATCCCTTCAATATCGCAATCATATGCCATCACGCTGTTACAACGTCCCCTCAATGTTTGGCCATGGCGCTCTGGTCATTGGCCGCACCTGCTGCAAGGGTTGATACCAGTTTCACATGGACGAAAAGTCTTGCAAGACTCCACAGAAATCGGCTGGCTGTGGGTGGCTAACGTGCAAAGAATAAACCGGATCAGTGTCCCGACCTTCCGCTGCACCCACTCTAGCTCTACTCGGGTCCAGAGAAGTTTCTTTTCCTCAGCACCAGCTCAACATTTCCAGACACCGCACCATACCTTGGCAAACGCTCCAGACATCTCCAGACCAAGATGTGCCAAGCATCTACATCATTTTCCGCCTTTGATCGGCGTTTGGCAATATGCGCTGCAAACCTGCGGTGCCAGCACACAGGTAAAGTGTAGGGAACCGGTGCCCGTCAGAGTCCGTAAGGAAAATCGATTATTGTTGACACGAGGACAGCTGAAATCTCTTCCAATTCTGTGGGGCCATGACAAACGGATGTCGCTGTGCTGAGGTTCCGGCGGTGCCACTTGAATGCAAAATATACATGTGTAAAGTGCAGAATCATGTACACTCACATGGGTGTTTCATGGTGTTTCTCAAAACCATCGACCCCTCTCTGCGTGTTTGTCTCAGGGGTATGTTTCGGGGGTATGTTTCGGGGTATGTTTCGGGTATGTTTCGGTTATGTTTCATGAAACATGTCAAAGATTTGGGCAGTATTTTTCCGGGTATGTTTCGTGGGTGTGGTTCGGGGTATGTTTCGCACCAGTCGCACATGCAAATGGGTATGTTTCGGGGGCTGGTCATAAAAAGAAATACCTACATTTGTGCCAAAAGAATACCACGTCAAACCAAATCGAACCATGACATCCAGCTTGTGCTGAGGCACCACATGAGTCTGGCCCGAAAAGCAGACAAAATCGGCTCCATCTCGTCAACCTTGGATTCCCAACCACGAATCGAGGCGCATTGACGTCGCTGGGGATGGATCTGTCGAGGCCAAGCGGCGATCACGTCAACAATTCTCCACATCAGCCATGCAGCATTGCCAGAGCGCAGCATGGAACTATCCTGCCGGGGTTGCTTGGTGGACTGCTGTTGCACCTCTACCCTTTGCATCCCTTCGCCCCATCCTGTGGGCCATTCGTGCAATTGAAGATTCATTGATGTGACTCACTCTGCATGAATGTAGCCGTGCGCGAGTACAAAATAGAAATAGATGAAATAGCACAGGTATGTACAAGACAATGAGTCAATGATCTGAAAACATGCGGAAGACTGGGCTCCCATTGGCTCTCCTTCTGAATCTCTTCCACAATTCCGTCGAAGGCTTCAGTGGCATCGTCATCGAAGGTGCTCGGATCAGTCTCCTCCTCAAACTCCAGCTCTGCACTGGGAGTCCTGGCAAGCTATGCCAAGCTTCCAAGCGCGTTTGATCTCAGGCAGTGAGACAGAAGCAATTACCTTCCTTGAAACCTGTCTGCATTGCGTAAGTTGTCAATGCCAACTCATACTTGTGCAGTTGTCGTTTTGTATCATTCTACCACATCATGTGTGAAAGCATTCTTACTTACATGGATAGAAATATGATGAACACACAGATGGATGATAATATACAATATGCTTTAATATGTTTTAATGATGTATACGGTATACGTGATGTGATGGCTCAAGCACTGACTTTGCACAGACCACAAAATGACACAAGTGGCAACCTCGCATTTCCCCTCGCCTCGGAGACAAGGAATCCTCTGCTTGGCTTCGGACGCTCGCTGAGCCTTCTCGTACAAGCCTGGGACACAACAGGTGAAAAATTCCGAGCATCTGAAAGATCTGAAGAAAGATCTGAAAGTAATTTTTGAAACAAAGCGAAACGATTCCGAAAGCCAAGTCATGACAAGTTTCCATGGAGATTGCTAAAAACTTCTTCTGGCTTGGACTTACTTGAGTAAAACCAAATATATCTCTCTCCTATGATCAACTGTTTGAATGCAATCATGCCATCGTCCAATAAAAAGCTAAACTTTGACCCCTCACACCAAGACTGCAGGACGGCCCAAAGTGTCACCAGTTGGATACCCAAGGCACGCCCTTGAACTCCGGAAATTGCGCCGCCTCCGGCAAAACCTGACATGACAAGCTTCGCTTGACTGTACCATGTTGGCAATCCGAAGGCCCGAACTGAACTCAATTTGAAAAAAAATAGAAATCAAAGCCGCCAGCAAACTAATGAAGCGAGAAAATTTTGTGATATGAACTGAAAGTAAACGACATCCAACTCCAGTCTCCCTTCAATTGTTCACCTGATTCAGGCCTTCTGCCGACATCATGCATCGGGAACGCATGGCTGGTGTTTTCAATGTCATTCTCATGGTGAACCATCCAAACGCTTTGGATGCTGATCCTCAGTGGAAGTTCTGCGTCTTCACTGTGGCACGCGATTGAGAAAGGCCTAGGCCATCCTAGGCCTATCATGCTGCAAAGCCGATGAGACATGATGAAACATGATGAAACCATTGGACAAGGGGATTGAACATGCAAAATATGCAAATCAAAAATCAGTAAAGCCAGCGCCTCAACAAAAACCCCTGGGATTGCCCCTATCCAAGGCTCAGTGTGTCAAACTTGGGGGCGCCTGCGATAAAAAGTGCCAGGCGACCCTGCCAGGCGCATGGACATAGCGCTATGAAGTTTGTTGTTTGATGAGGAGCCTCAACATGATAAGTACAGACAGGTGAACCATGGATATCAGCTCTTCCG
>VSDK01014170.1:684776-695937 GCA_009767595.1 Symbiodinium kawagutii
AGGTGAACGGCTGGAACGCAGCATGTGACAGAGCCTTGGCAGTGTCGGGATCCCAGCCTGCACAGGTGTTTCCGGAGTCACTCTCGATCGAGATCGCCAGAACCGCCTTGATGCCGTCGAGCGTGTAGTTGGCGAACAAAGCCAAGTGGTAGCCCGAGCTGGGTGGCATCACTTGATCTCTTTCAGTGAGCACGTTGATCGAGCTAGCCGCATTGGCCATGATCTCGGAGACCAACCATGCCTGAAAAGGCGAGACCATGCGATCATCCCTCTCATCGATCATGATGATCGAACTGTCCTCAGGATCATTCTCGTTGGAGTCGATGTGAGAGATGAACCTGGGGAGCTGGACCTCATAAGGGTTGTGAGCCACATTCGGCTGACCTCGAGATCCAGCTGAGCCATAGCCGTAGCCTGAGCCACGAGATCCGTAGCCATAGCCTGAACGATCTTGTCGGGGCCACTGAGCCATTGCACCGGGATTTGGAGGGGATAGAACGCACCCAGGCCCGACAAATCCTGAACAGGAAAAGATCTTGAGCCAAAATGGCATACAACCAGAACTGGTGGTTGAACTGAAATGATCAAAGGGAAGGGCGATAGCCCACTGTATAGAAATATATCGAACGATAAGATCACTCGAGCTGGGTTGCGATGATCTACGATTGACCCACTTATCCCTGACCAACCAGCCGTTGATAAGTGAACTTCTTGATACCCAGGGCACACTAGGACCAAATGGTTGCTTTCTTTTACTTCCAGTTCTGTGGTAGCTTTCTTCTTTTACCTGACCCTCCCAGAATCCTCCCATTGTTTCCTTGTCCCTGATCTTTCGGACCAGGCACTGCTCTCCTCTTTCCTCACAACGTCGTGGCTTCCCCCTCGTCGCATTTTTGGCGATTTGGAGTCAGCCCGGTGCTGCTCCCCGAGCGTGGTACCTTAATTGTGGACACCCTGAGGTTGACTAACAACTGCCTTTGACATTCGCCAAAACTATATATAGCTCTAATTCTTAACTTATCACAAGCCCAGATAAGCCAATTGTTTACTGTGATTTGAAATCATCCGCATTCATTGATGATTCATAATGTATTCATTAATGATTCATTGGTGTCAATTGTATCACCAATTCTTCACCATCAATTGTCTCAAGAAGCGGACAAACTCAAAGTCTCCCAGCTGAAGCTATTCCGCTGACGAGGCACTGCAAGAAGCTCTTCCTCGGCCGCTGAGTGTTGGGGTGACCACGGGCGAACAAGCTCAAGGAATCTCAAGGAATCTCAAGGAATCTCAAGGAAATATAGGATTTGAGGATTTTGAGGGGGAAAGAATGAGAAAGAATGAGAAAGAGGGAAACTTGTCATCTAAGGCAAGGCTCTCGCATCATCTTCCGTGCATGCCTCATACTTGCGCCTGGGCCACGCTTGACAGCAGTTTGAAGTTCTGCACGATATCACGTGATGGTTGCACTCTGGTGACCTCACAACTGCAGCCAGTGGCACATGGCATGCTCCAGCGTGACATCGAAGACAGCGTGGCTCTCCGAGCCGTGAATCTCGTCCAAAAGCCGCCCACCACAAGTGCAGGCTAACCTCGCAAGCACCTGGCATCCGTCCACCAGGCTTCTCGCGCTAGGGATTCACACGCACCATGAGGCGTGTCATCACAGCGGCCACTTAGGTTTTTGGTCAAGTTATGAACGGCTGTAAAATCAATCAAAATGAGCAGATTCCGAGAAGGAAATTGAGCAAGAAGGAAATCCCTTCCGGCCTCGCTGGATGTCGGCTGTGCCTCAAGTGCAAGAATTTAACAGACCGTGCATTTGCTAACAGACATTAGAAGACCTGGTATCCTTTCAGATCTTCTTGGGAATTGGCAAAGCCCGCGTTGAAAGAGAAAGAGTGCTGCCATGGAGTCTAAACACCAACATCAAGTTCCACTGCGGGCACGTTGCAACAGGCACTTGCAATGCTGCTGCCTCAATGGACACAAACAGGGCAGCTTCGCAATGCCAATAAAAAGCCAGCTCAGCAGTCATAAAATCCCTTCGAACCCGATTTCGGCACTGCCTAGTGCAAATGTGCTCAAGCAACATCAAACATGAATATAATATATGAACTTGTAGTACCTAGATGATCTTTGACGTACCCACAATTGCACGTGATATGCACGGAATTCTTCCGGATTTCCTCTGATCTTCCCATGCGCTGCGCAACCATGGCCACCAGCTTCCACCGTCCGCCTTCTCGAAGTGCGGAGAGGCATCTGGAGAAAGCAGTGGCTCATCCAGGCGGCCGCGGACATCCATATCCGTACCCTGTGCGAGCCCAAGCAAGGCCCATGCAGCTTCCAATGGATCGACCATGTTACATTTGGCTGCAGGTTCATGCAGTTTCTCATGGTGGAATCTTTTAACAGACTTCTCTCCCCACTTTTTGTTGACAAGCTCACTCACAAACCCAGAAAACAATCAGAACAATGACATTCTTGCTCTTCACAATCAGCCCTAGCAATTGAAAATGGGACGTGCACTTTGAAGTTCATAGTAATGTGGAACCAACTCGTCTTAGGTTTAAGCAGGCTGTCTCGCCAAAATGCTAGCAGACCGCACAGCAGCCACCCCATCAAAATTTGACTCCACCACGAACATGTAACACCAAAAAAGCATCCACGGGACAACCTGACTACCCCATTCAAAACCAAACCCGAGTTCAAGGACCACCTGTTCCAAGGACAACATAGGACAACTGGAGAATTTACAGATTGCTGAAACATCCACCATTGCCAGGCAACAGCCGGAAAACTCAATGGTGGCCTTCTCGAGCGGTACAGGTTGGGACATTGAACCGCTACAGTTCAAAGCACAAGTGGCCGCGGATTCACAGGTCCCTATGACAGCTAATCAACCGTGAACGACTTCCAAAGGCAAGATTTCAGCGATTTTAGTGCCTCAAAAGTTGAACGAGCAATCGGAGATTGCAGGACCAAGGTCACATCACCAAGCTGATTGAAACAAAAACTTGCAACAGGAATCGATCAAAATCTCTGCATCTGAACATTTCAAGATATGGAACTGATTCCCTCTGTCTTCAGCGTACTGCATTTGCAACCTAGGTCCTTCTGCATTACTATGCTCTTTCAAACTCTTTCTGTTTGTGATGCATGTATGTGCGTCAGATTGTGTAGGCCGATAAAGAGAAAGAGAAAGAGAGAGAGAGAGAGGGAGAGAGAGAGAGAGAGAGAGACAGATAGATAGATAGAAATGTACATATATGTATATATGCACATACACGGCGTGACCTATCCAATCCTGTCCATGCCCCATTGTAATGTCGCCTCGAACCATTGACTCCAGAACTTGCGCACCACACATGGCGTGCGATATCGCACCACCTAGCCATGCACCAATGGCCTGAGTTGTCGGAGCTGATGCTAAGTCCAAAAGCACAAGATCCGCGTCGCACGTGTGACCTGGTTGTACCCAAAGAATACGTTGCTTGGGTATACGTCGCTTCACTCACTCACACACCTGTCACAAGAAGAAGCGAGTATACCCACACTTCAGTCAAGCTCCCTTAATCCATGTCCAACAAATAGACATAATTTGCAAACCCACATTACCCTGGACAACAACACTTTGTGCAGCCTCTCCATCAGCGCCAGAATCTTTAAGCTTTGGTCCTTCACAGGCAGAAGTGAACCAACGGGTGACCATCGTAAGGAGCCACTGATGCCCGGGCTTCCCACGGATTTGCCCTATACCGAACGTATGATGCAACCATATGCAAACGGGATTGAAAAAAATAGCAAGAAAAACAGAGATGCATTACGCAAACTGCATCACTTGGAGGCCAAGAAAGTCGAGTCCTTGATCACCACAAGTGAAGCGCCCAAGGTGTTTTTCCCATGCAGATGTCAAATCTGCAGCGGCAGACCTTGCTCGGCTCCTGGCAGTGGGCCATGGGATGCAAAAGCAGCAGGTCTAAGGGGAAGCCCAACATGACCCGGGTTGGCATCCGCTTGGCACTACCAAACGCAAGAAAACAGAAGATGACAAAGGGCGGGCACGCGCACACATTTTGCTGAGATAATTCGGTCAGTACACAAGCAGTGCCTCTTGGAGGCGTGGCATCAAATTCGCCACAGGCCTGTGTGCGTTTTGTTCATGTCAGGTGTCTTCGGCTTGTGTGGTGTACGTGCACGATGCTTGGGAGACATTGGCTTCACGAAGGCACGGCCAGCAGTGGTGAGCAATGTCTTCGGTGTGGAGATCTGGCGAGGTGGAACCTCCTCGGCCTTGGGGCTTGGGAAATCATCCCGTCGGACCTCAACGGAGCCTTGTGGGGCCAACAAAGCCGGCGCCACTTGGCTTGGTCGACGGAGAGAGCCAGGCATCACAGGATCTTCGTGGTTGAAGCGGAGGTGTGCTGGAGCCACTCGCTCCTTCCGGGCTTGTTTCATCCCATGCTTCCCATACCAGTCATACATCCGGTCTGCATGGTTCACCCGCAGCTTGTGCTTCACCTCCTCATCGATCCGATCGTCAAGGGCAAAATTGGTGTCCTGACACATGGTCGAAACAAACTCGACTGTGGTTCCGGAATGTTCCTGAAACCCAACTGCTCGGAAAACACCCATGAAAATCCTGAAATCTAGGATCCTGGTGGATCTCATGATGGATCTCACGGTGGATCTCATGATGGATCTCATGACTCATGACGCATGATGGATCATGGGTGACTCCGATTGACTCCGTGGGTGACCCCAAATGGCTCCTGCAGGAGTCTCTTCACTTGACGGTCCATCTCTTTGCGCCAGGCAAGCCGCGCATCCACCGAGGGCCCATCAAGCAATCCCGTGCTCGTGACAGGAAGCGGACGGTTGTCCTGGTGCACTTGGTATCACTTGGTATCACTTGCTTAGCATAGGAATCACATGGAATCTTATGAGACCTGAATCACACAGATGTGGATCTGCCATGTGTCAACGTCACCTCCCTCATGTACAAATCATAGGTCCATTGAAGTCCTTCATTCATCCATCTCTCCATCAGATTCATCCAATTTGGTCTAAGGAAAGTCCTAATTTGATCTACCTCTATCTCTAAATATATCGAAATATATCTAAACATATCTAAACATATCTAAACCCTGCCTATCTAAACATATTAGTTTCTTCAGGTAACCTGTTCCTGGCATTTCTTGTGCCCAGGCCTCGAAGGCCTCAGCTTGGCGCAAAACTTCGACTTCGTGCTTGAAGTTATCGGGCAAGTCTTTCAAGATGGTGCTGCGGATGTTTGCAGCTTCCTGGATCCGTCAAGTCGTGAAAGGTCGAAGAAAGATGAAGACCAACAGATTGCCAAGTGAGGCCTTGAAACCTTCACATCCTTCACCGTGACCCTAGATTCCAAAATCCCTTCATTTCAAAGAGTCATGGAGAAAGGAGAAAGGAGTCGCCTAGATTCCCTAGTTCTCCTTCCCTTTGTTTCTATATGTTTCTTCCTTCCGTTGCTTCCCTATGCTTCTCCTTGAGTCGGCTGTCATGCTCGTGGCTGCCCACAAAGTGCACCATCTCTCGCATCGCGGGGTCAGAGCCCAGCGCCACACTGCGCCGACGGACGGCGGTGTCCGCCTCGAGAGAAGCACAGCAGTTGCACCAAAGCAGAAGAGTTTCCGGTTGCATCTGCAGTTGCATCTGCAGTGGCATCTGGTTCCAGTGTTTCAGTATGTGTCAGTACATTTCAGTGTTGAATCCGGTTCAAAGAATTGATCTTTCAAATGGAATTCTGTGCCATTCCGGTTGGCATGCCAACCTTCTTATGAAAACAGACAGATGACATCAAATGATAACAAAGACACATTCAGTTTGCTTGGAAACTATTTGCCACCCAGCTGCTTTGGGTTGTTTGGTGCCCACGGCTGGCTGTGCAGCCGCCATCGAATCCATCGCCTTTGGCGTCCTCGATGGTCTTGGGCCAAAATGCTGACCCAGAGCTCGCCAATGCCTTCCTTTTGAAATTTTGGGAGACTTGACTCGAACTCAGTTTAGCAATTGGTTTAGCAATGCAATGTCCAAAACCACTGCCGATTGCCCCATACACAGCTGCTCTCTAATGAGATCATCAAAGAGACCCCTGCCAGAGCACTTGCCAACAAAATTCTACCAAAACACGGACCCCACTACCTCACATTAACCGTAAGCTATGGTCGCATAACGACTTTCAGAGCCTAATTTCTTATGAAACAGTTACGAGCCCTGCCTTGGTGGCAAACGCTGCAGCAGGTTAGAGTCTCGCACAGCCTCGGGAAAAAGCCGCTCAGGTAAATCATGTGACCGTGAGGGCGACAGAGATGGGAAAGAGAAGGGAAAGGGCAAAGTTTGAGAAGGAAAAAGAAGAAGGAAAGAGCAAAGTGTATCAAAGTGTCACGAAAACATTTACTGAGAGCTAGGCATTCCCTTCCAGCTGCAGCCGGCCCAAAGGTCGAGTGTTCCCTTAGCGACCGCAAGCCCCTCAAGATACATCCCAAACACCTCTTTCAAGGGGAAGGGCGTCCTGCCTTGCGCGAAACAATGTCCCTCCGTTCTGGGCAAACTCACGCCGCTTCTCTCGCTGCTCTTGAAGACAAATGGCGGTATCTGGATGAACGCCGGCAGGAACCTGGAAAGCATCGAGATGTAGTCCGCTGATGAAATATGATGAAATATGATGAAATATGATGAAATATGATGAAATATGATGAAATATGAATCTGGCTGTAGCTGGATAGGGCCCTTGGGGATGCAACACACTAGGTTTGCAACGGATCAGCAGCAAGTGCAGCACACGAAGTCTGCCTTTTCCATAGCACGTGGCGGTGTCGTTGACCCTCCCTGCTGGAAATGGGGATTGAGACAAAAGGTGCAGGTGGATACGGATACCATGGTTCCATGGTGGCTTCAGGTGAAAAACTGACACGGGCCGTTATTGACCTCGGTCAGGTCAGCCAAAATGGCTAAAGAAAATGCACTACATGCAACTGCACTGCATTGTCGCCATGCTGCTCGAGAACAGCTTCAAGATGTTCAGCAACTGACTCCACGCTTGTCGGAGTAGGTCCTCCGAAGCAGTGTTGGCAGCATTCGAGTTCTCGATAGTTATGGCTATTCCGTACGATTGGGCAGTCATGCTTGCAGTGAAACAAAAGGCCATCCTCCTCGACCATGATGTCTTCCTGTGCGATGTTGGGATCTGCAGTCACCATCGCCACCAAATCTCCACGTGACCAACAATGTTGCATGTGTTGGCGGAGAAAAGTGGCACAGGCATCAGTTGCCTGTACAAACACACTCAGATCACGATGAAGTTGATCCCGGGTGTCTCTGATCTGGTTGATGGTCTGGTGAGTGCGGTCGAGGTATGCATGAAGGGTTCGACTTCCTTCTTCGGTTTCTCGAAGTTGGCGAGTGACCTGGTCCAATTCATAGGCCAACTCACCTGATCCGACAAGGTGTCGGTCTCGTTGAAGTAGCGCTCGTCGCTCTGCGGCTTCAGCACGTTCAACTTCTTCTTGACCACGGGCTTGACCATGTCTTCGTCCAAGGAGATATGCAGCAGTGATCATCAGCACTGCGAGGAGTCCCATCAGGAGCCAGTGTAGCCCTGTAGACTCTTGGTTGGCATCATCCTCGGGTCGAGCCATGGTGGCCTTGATCTGTGAGAAGAAGGTCAGGAAACCCACAAAAGCGGTGTTCTTGTTCCCCGAGCACATGCTAGAACCTGCGCGAGCGTAGGTCTCTGCTGTGGTGGCCTCATTTTCCGGGACCACGTCATTCGGTTCCATGGTCACATCGACGTCCATGTTCTCATCAGCAGTGACCTCTTCATCCTCAGGGATGCTGTTGGTGGTAGTGGTGTTGAATTTGTGGTTGTTGTGGTGTTGTGTGTTGGTTGTACGAACCTTCTTCTTCGAGGTGAACTCGTTGCGGCTCTGTTGTCGAGCAGCAGCGTCTTTCTTCTTCGCACTGACATAGGTGGGATCCCAAACAAACTTGATCCTGTGGTATCGTAGTCGTTCTGCCAGCAAGCTCCTGGTAGACAGCTTTGTGAGTCCATCGGCAAATTGCCTTTCTGAGGACATCCATCGCAGCTGTCCTCCCAAAGACTGGGTTTGTTCCTTCACAACCCTGATCTCCAAGCTGGTGCGCCTGTCGACCTTTGAGTCGGAGGCACCTTCTTTGTGGTAGCTGTCGCA
The DNA here is from genome assembly GCA_009767595.1 of Symbiodinium kawagutii. Lineage (NCBI taxonomy): Eukaryota > Dinophyceae > Suessiales > Symbiodiniaceae > Symbiodinium > Symbiodinium kawagutii. Next base: position 693,008 of record VSDK01014170.1, read on the forward strand.
GAGTGCCTTTGCATCTGTGATCAAACAGGGCTGCAACGTTGAGGGTTCCTCAAGGCATTCTCGGAGTTGAATCGAAGGTTGCAGCAGAAACTTCCAAAAGCGGCATATGTAGTCTGCCATGTCGGATGCCTGTCCAGCAGCTTGCGCTTCGGCACTCAAACTGCTTCTGGCAACTCTGGGAAGCTTGAAACTTCTCCAGTCAATCAAGTGGTAGCTTGTCTCCTCTTGAAAGGCGTTCTTGGGAACAAGAACGGCAAAGTAACCGCCCTGTGAAGTGTTGTCGTCACGCACTCCATGGGCAGCATCAAACATGATGACCAGTCGAAGGTCGTCCAGGGATTCGATGTCAAAGGGCTCATAGCGCAGCTTGATGTCAGCATTGTTCTTGGCGAACTGGAGAAGCTGGTTGCACTCAGTGATGCATCTGGGCTTTCCAGTTTTCTGTTGACCACTGATCAAGCTGGTGCTTGCTTGAAGGTGTGGAGCTGACTGGACCGCTGGCCATTGTAGTGAACCCAAAAGGGCTCGCAGTTGAGACCTGTCGTGCTCATTCATCTCATCTTCGGGGCCTCGACCTCGATGAATGGTGATGGGCTTGATCTTCTTGATGAAGTTGAGCTGGTTCACCAGCCAGGTGTTGTTCTCCCTCTCAAGGTGTACTCCACAGTATTCCAAAGTCTTGGTATCTTCATCCCAAGTTCGAAAGTCGAAGGTTTTCCGTAGAGCTTTCTCAGCAGCTTGGTACTTGGGGCTGTTGGGATCGCCTGCTCCAAGTAGGTCGTCTACATGTAGACAAAGCATTCCGCAAAGTTGAGGGGGTCGATCCTTGGTGGTGTCCTCGTAGAGCGTGAACACGCATGGATCCAGTTTGTGTTGAACCCATCCAAGGCTCCTCAATCTTCGGCATGCTTCAAGGTACCACCTGCGTGGTGCATCGAGTTGTCCGTAGACTGGTTTCCGCAGCAGCATCCTGGTGTCTGCAGTAGCGCCAAGGATCTCCAAGGCATCTGCGGGGAGCTTCAACCACAACTGTCTCTGTTGAGGTAGTCCTTGGAGAAATGCTGTCTGCACATCAGCTGACCAGCCCTTCCATTTGAGGTTGGCACTGATGGAAAGCAGAAGTGATCTTCCAAGTCGAGAGGTGGTTGGGCTAGCTGTCTCCAGCTGTCCGTTCAGGGCATCCACGTCGTTGTAGCCACGAACAACAAGGCGAGCTTTCGCCCTTGGGGTTCCATCGGTGTTACGTGACCACTTCAACAGCATTCGGCTGGTAAGTGTCCTGGAGGCCTCAGCTTCATGGACCGTAGAAAATTCCCACACTCCATTCTCGAAGAAGGATTGGAGCTCCTTGATCTTGGCAAGGTAGAAGAGGTGCTTCTCCTCGGGTGTGAGACGTTTCTCACTGAGGTCGTTCTTGCTCTTGTCCTTCTTGTACTGCCGCTGTTGCTTGACCTTGATGTCTTTGGCAACCTGTCGAGCAGTTCGAGGAATGGATGTTGTGTCCGAAGCTGTGGCTACCATACCCAGCTCACGACGGGTGTCTGCCTTGATCTGAAAGACAGTTTTTCCAAACCACTTTGTTGGTAGAGGATGATGCTGTCGCACTGCAGGGTTGGTTCCCTTGAAGTCATCAGTGGAGGAACGGTACTCGCCCTCCTTGGTCTGGTAGACGGTGACTCGGACATCATCGAGTTGGCTCACCGGTAGGGGTAGATCCTGAAGTCCAGTTGGATCAAAACGTCCTCTCCGTTGGTGAGTATGATGTCGAATCAAACATCCAGCCTTCACTTCCCAGAAGTCACGGAGGCGGCTGCCCTGCTTCATCTCCAAGTACTGGGATTGTGCATTGAAACACCAGTCATCAGGAAGACCTGTTGTGTCGATGTCGTCGACGTGGAAGGCAAACTCTGCGAGCTCCTCGGTTTGGGTCTTCTCCTTCTGCTTGTTCTTGTCGTAGGGGTTGGATCCGCCATGGTTCCTACCAGGTCGTAGTGGTCCGAAGGAGAGAGTCTCTTGGAGATCAACTCGGCGACGTCGTTGTTCGAAGGTCTCATCAGGTGGTCCTGGAGCAAAGCGCTCTGCTGTGGTTTCATCCATAGCTGGTGGTTCAGGTTCCTCCGAAGGTTCATCTGACATGTGTGATGGAGCTACATCTGATGATGTGACGTCAGTAGTAATGGTTGTAGGCAGTGGTGGTGGTGCCTCTGGCATGTCCAAGTTCTCAGAGGGTGGTGTGTCCGTAAGTCCAGGGACAAAATCCAAATCACCCTGACCATTGCCTTCTGCTCCATCAGCAAAAGATGGTGAGTAGTCAGTGTCACCATCATGCTCCTCAAGTCGACGTCGCTTGGACTCATGTTGAGCATCATCGTCAGAGAAGATCTCCTCGTCTTCCTCGATGTCATCGATGTTGTGCTTGTTGAGCTGTCGCAAGTCAAGACAGCGAGTCACTCCACGTGACCTCAAGGTGGACACAATCTGCTTGGCCTCATTCAGGTTGTCCAGGGAATTGGCAGAGAGTTGATGGAAGTCCGGTCGAACATGGTGTGGGGCACATCGAAGAAGTTGTGTCTTGTGGCAAATCCAGTAGGTCGATGGCTTGCCGGTTTCAACCATCAGGACCTTGGCTGGTCCTTTCCATCTGATCTTCACAAGATCTGCCTGCTGAGCATCTCGCCAGTAGTAGCAGACTTGTCCAACGGCCAATGGTTGATTCGTCCCAGCATATCGTCGAAGGAGTGCTCTTCGCAGCTTGCGATCAGTCTCTGCCTTCATGATGGCGACCTTGGCAGCATTCCTCATCTGGAGTGTTTCCTCAAAGTTGTGACCACCTCCAAGGTGAACAGGTGTGATCTCGTCTGAGGTCAGCAAGCCTGGAGTTGACGGCTGGTACCCAAGCACCCATTGAGTGGGGGAGTAGCCAGCAACTG
>VSDK01014170.1:695947-713929 GCA_009767595.1 Symbiodinium kawagutii
GTTTGGGGGGGGGAGTAGCCAGCAACTGTGGCTTGGTTGTTGAGTTGTGGAAGTACGTACACTAGGGCTTGTCGAAGTCCATCGGGCCCTGCAAGTCCAAGATCTTCCATGTACACTTCCAATGATTTGCGAAGGATGGCGTGCCGTCTCTCTACCAGACTCAATCTGGTGTGAGCCTCGCCTGGCGAGACGTGGTGCTTGATGGACAGATTGTCGGTCCATGCAGTCATGGTGTCAGAGAGCCATCCTCGTCCTTCGTCGGTCAACAACTCTGGGGGAACACCAAAGTGTGCAATCCAAGCTCGTTCGAGTCCTGAAATCAATGACTCAGTCCGCTCATCTTTGAGCAGGGTTGCCACCTGGTACTTGGTGAAGGCACAAACAATGGATAGCACCGGGTGCTTGTCCTCTGCCAGCTTGATCCAGAACACATCGGCCTGAATTCGTTGATTGAAGTGCTTGAGCTCACTGAGAACGGCGGGAGACTCCTTGTTGGGTTTCTTGTAGCGCTGACACGCAGCACATATGTAGGAGCCTGCCACTTGAAGCACTGCATCGCTTGCTCCTCTGCTGTTGAGCAATTCCACCAAGGACTGGGTTGATGGATGCCCTAAGTTGCGATGCAGCTTCTGAACCACACGTAGTGCTTCAGCCTTGCCCTCGACGGTGAGGTCGATGAGCTTGCCTGAGTACTCCTTTATCTCCTGAACTGCATAGCCACATTCCCAAGGATGTGGATGTTCTGGAGTGCTCAAAGCTGTTGCCAGCGAAGTTGCCAAAGCCGGCTGGTAGTTCTCCATGAAGGATGTACGTGAGCATCCATAGCCTGGCATGTTGCTCTCCAGGCGGCAGTGTTGATGTTGTCCTTCGCAACGCAGGGACATAGCTTGAGCAACACTCTGCTTCGTGGTGAGGATGGTGGTGTCTTTCCGGACTGGCAGCCATACTCCATGAGGATCTGGACACACAGCTCCATAGCGACATTGGTCGAAACGAGCTCGGTGTCCTGGTAGTACTCGAAGGGCAGCTGTTTTCCAGGATAAGGCTGAAGTTGGTTGTTCGATGTGAGCATGTCGACCTTCTCGAAGCTGGAGTTGATACACTCGACTGCAGAAGCGCAAATGCACTCGGTGGTGCCAAGTGCGAAGCTCACATAGTCGCTCTTGTCGTTCAGGACTAGTGGCCGAGATGTTTTGCATCCGGCTCCAGGGTCCGCAGGATGGAGACATGTAGATCTCATCTGGCATCTCCTCCTCGACCAATCGCATGAAGGCTTCTTGATGGGACTTCAGGGAGAAGTTCCATCCTTCATCAAGACTGAACACTCTCACGTCCATGCCCATGGTCTCTGCCAGCTGCGAAGTTCGCCCACTACCCACATAGACCTCCCATAGAACTCGTTGTCGGGGTTTGTCCAAGGTCTGCAAGGTCTGGGTGATGTAGGCCTGGAGGGCATTGATCTCGGTGAGGACCGAGTTGTGAAGGGACTTCATCTTCTTGTTCTTCACAATGATGCCATTGTCCACGTTGAAGTCGTTGGCTGTGAAGACACCCTCAGTCATCTTGAAGTCCTCCAGGTTGTAGTTGGGTCCATCTTCGGATTCCAAGATCAAGTCGAAGCTGGGTCCATCAGAGATAAGTGCTGGGCCGTAGTGTTGAGTCAAAGGTATCAGGTACTCCTCATGTCGGCCCATGGTGGCTGGTTGCCACTCTCCGTCCTGATACTTGATGCGTTCCAAGGAGAAGTCCACAGTCATACCGAGGGCCTTCGAGATGGGCCTTCCAAGCAACATCGGGGTCTCACCCTTCAGCAGAAAGGCTTGGATCCAACCATAGTCGTGGTTCACAAAGACGGGCAAGTGAACCGTCCAATGGCTGATGGCCTTGTGGTCTCCTCCAAAGTGGAAAGTGCGATCAGCCTTCTTGAAGACGATCTCCGAAGTAGGAAATCCAAGCTTGTCCAGGTGGTCCACATAGCGAAGGAATGGTCCAAAACCCATGAGAAACGAGGAGGCTCCTGGGTCCATCATGGCACAATCAACTCGTTGTGCACCGGTGGAGTCCTCGAAAATGACCATGCCCTCCTCGAGGAAGTTGGCTTTGGAGGCAACGCCTTCAACGGCCTGCTTCTTGTTCGGGTTGGCGAGCGACGTCTTCGATGTTGGTTGTCCTTGGGTGCATTGGGCAGTGCGGTGACTCGAAGAACCACATCGCATGCAAGAAGGTGCCAATGCTGAGCGAGCTCGGCCATGTGGGTCAGCTTGCTTGGGGGGAGGTTTGGTGTACTTGTAGAGGTTCTTGCCATTGCCCTTGCCTTTTCCTCTCTTCCCCTTGCCCTTTCCGGGTCCCTTCTGACTTGGGTTGATGGGCGGTTGTCCATGAGAGGTGCTGGGGTCCAAGGCAACAACTGGTAGAAAACCTCGAGCCATCTTCAGATCATTGAACCGGCGACGAGCATCCACGTAGGTGGCATAGCATTCATCGTACTCGTCGACGTCGAACTCGGGGTCATCCAGCTCCTCCTCATCTGCCCACTCATTCTGATAGTAGGCAGCATTGTCATCAAAGTCGTTCTCAGCCCAATCTTCCCACTGCTCTTCCTCATACTGATAGAAGGCGGCATCGTCTTCGAAGGGCTCGGGATCATCCTCAGGTTGGGGATCGTAGGAGTAGTAGCCACGACCCTTGCCAGTGGAGCGATTCTGCCATCGGCTAGCAGCAGCGGCAGCACTGGAACCAGCCTTGAAGTCCTGTCCAAGGATGGAGTACAGCGCTTGTTGTACCTTGGTACGCTCCAAGGAGTTGGCTTGTGTCATGACCATCTGCTTCTGCTCCTTGGTGATGTTGGCCTTCGCAAGGAGATACCATCCCTGCACTTCCTTTGGCAACGTGACACTGTGTCGAGCTAGGTTCCGGAGGCGTTCATCATGGTCCGTGACGAACTGCAGCAAGGTCTGTCCAGGTCGTCGTCCAGGGGATTCAAAGTAGGCAGAGAAGTCCGCAGGTAGCTCCACCTTAGAGTCATACTGAAAGGCCTTGTCCAAGGTGTCCAGAATCTTGTTCATGGCATCGGGCTTCTCGGCCTCGTTGATGTCGTAGTCTTCGAGCAGCTTCCATGCCACGCCTTGGAGACTTCCAAGTACGTTCAGAACTGCTTCTCCTGAGCGCTTTGCGATCTCCATCTTCTTGGCATAGATGGAAATGCGTTTGCGCCACTCTTTGTAGTTGCTCTGGTTACCGTCAAACACAGGGATCAAGTTGTCTCTGGTGGACTGCTGGTAGTCCGTGACGGCCGTGCTAGATGCAGACGCCATAGTCGAGGTAGTCCTCCGCAAGGAGCACTGCTATCGAGGTAGAAGTCCACAAGGAGCACTGCTCAAAGTGCGAGGTAGACCTCGTCAGGGAGCACTGCTCAAAGTGCGAAGTAGAGCTCCTCAAAGAGAACTGCTAAGGTTCGTGGTGGTAGTGAAGTGAAAGTGGAGGTGGTGTAGATTGCCTGGTGGGTGCGCAGTGGTGGAACGGTGACCCGCTCCGCTACCAATGTATCTGGATAGGGACCTTGGGGATGCAACACACTAGGTTTGCAACGGATCAGCAGCAAGTGCAGCACACGAAGTCTGCCTTTTCCATAGCACGTGGCGGTGTCGTTGACCCTCCCTGCTGGAAATGGGGATTGAGACAAAAGGTGCAGGTGGATACGGATACCATGGTTCCATGGTGGCTTCAGGTGAAAAACTGACACTGGCAAATAGCAATGTGATGGATTGCAGTACTGTGAACCTGGCAAAAGGATATAAAGATATAGAAAGGGTAAGGTGATGAAGTGCATTGGTTTCTCTTTGCAATCTTCATCTTGTCAAATGCGCCCGTCGCAGCTCCCGCCCGGGCCTGCAGCCCGATCCTGGGCTGGCCTTAGCCATCAATGGTCACGGGATCCAAACAACGACCCTGACCTCGTTCACATTTGAAGCGACCATGCCATTGGCATTTGCCACACGTGGAATTAGCATGAATTAGCAACTTGCAATGTCAATTTTTCTCTCGGCAGTTTGGAACGCAGTTTCCATGTTGCTTGCTACTGCAACCAAAAAAATCAGGAAATTCAATCAAATGTAGGTAAAGCACATGCTTTACATATATTGGCTGGATTCATCCGTTCAAGCTGAAAGGAAAGAAACCACACAAGAAGGGGCTATACCAATACTATACTAACATAACTTCTGCTTGTTGCTAGGCTATGAAGGTGTCAATTGGCAATGCGGCATTTGCTTCAGCAAACGGTTTAACTTCAAGAATTTTGGAAGCGTTGAAGCGCATGTTCCCAAATCGCTCAAACATGCTCAATCTACAATAGTGACCGCAGGCAGTACATCGCTTGCTTTACATGATTGAGCACCTTGAATATGACAACACCCCAGGCTGAGTTTTTGCCTACATCTTATGGTATTATTACTCTATTGTGGTGTCTATTCTGGAAGGCAGTTGATAGCAATGCAAACGGCCGCATCTATCTGGACATTTGATCGGCACCAGGCACCCTGCGACAGTAGCTACACTCCACTACCCTCGCCCTTCCATCGCGACAACTGAAAGGTTGCACTTGAGCTTCTCAGGACTCGAGATTTTCTCAGACGGACTCCTTACAGTACATTTCCTTACTTATTTATCCTATTTGCTGGCACCCTTAGTTCCGAGCTTGGATGGCTGGTGTCAGAAACCACGTCGGTTTCAGGGCTCTCAGCACCTGGCTGATCAGCACGTCAGGAATTGCAGAGAGTTGAAGACAGAGTCGCATAGTTCACAGAATTGCTTGCGCACATCAGTGATCATCCATGGCATTGACCCAAAAAAAAAAAAAAAAATTGACCGAGCCTAGCGAGGCTAGCTCAGCAAGTTGTGGCAACACATCAAATGAGACCCCGAATCTCGCAGGTGGCCGCCCTGCTGCACATCCCTATACAACATCCACTCGCCCTCGCCTTCAAGGTCTTCCTCGCTGGCACAGGGGAACTGTTCGTTGACTCCAACAGATTTCCATCAAATTGCCAGGCACATCCAGGCACTGTTCGTCTCTTTTCGTCTCTTCGTTCCCCTTTTCGGTGACATCGGAGTTCTGTTTGTGTCCACTCGGTTCTTCTGTTTCAGTCGCCCTTTGGATAAGATGCTTTGTTGGACTGGTGAGAAACGATCAGTGCCTCGGCATCCAGGTCTACGCTATCTTCCTGGACCAGAGAGTACTGGGAGGCATTTTGGCTCACTCAAACAAGCAAGAGGATATGCAAAATTTACTAAAATACATCAAGATACATATAGGTCAACAAGAGACCTGGTGCCAAAAATACACACACCTCCGGTACACGATGTCTACCAGCCTTTCAAGGTGTCCTCATGGCCTTGTAAAAGTACCGCGAAATGAGAGGAAAAAGAAGCTTTGGAGAAAAGCCAAAATCTACAGTACAAAAATCAGCAGGGCCCAGCATGGGCAAGTATATCAATCTCATCTAATCTCCAAACAAGTACAGTATCCACATGCATCCCTTAAGAGGAGTGGTTTCCCATTTCTGCTTACTTATGATTAAACCGATGGTTCGTTAAGACTGGTTAGTGGTTGATTAAACGGAATCTCCTCAGCTTAACTATGCCTCAGGTTAACTGATGGCCAACGATTAAACTATGTTAAAGGGATGGTTGGTTAATATATTGTTCAACGGCTGACTAATTTCAATAGCATCATAATGTCAACTCTGAACCGATGATAACTGTTTACAGTAATATGAACCAACCTTAAATCTCAAAATGTAAACCCTTTTTTCTTAGGGGCCCTTAAGTAAACTCCAGTTGAAGGATGTCAAAGGTGAATGCGTTGGTCATTGATATGTTTCACGTAAAATTAATATAGCTATCTTCAATATTTGAAGAATGTGTTTTATGATATGGACAGATTTGATATGTATTTCAATATGGACATATATGCATATATATCTATCTATCTATCTATCTATCTATCTATCTATCTATCTCTCTATCTATCTATCTATCTGTGTGTGTGTGTGCGCCTGTGTTAATATTCGTTAAACATGGAAGGATCAAAAGTTTCGGGACCTTCAGTTCTCCTCACCTCGGTTGCAAGATGGCCGATGAGCTCCAGGAAGTTCTCCTGGGAAATCTGGGCTATCCTCAAGCGCCGTTCCTGCCATGGACACAGATCCCAAGTCCCCGCGGCATGGTTAATGGGTTCATGATTCTTGACCAATGTGTGCACACATCTACATATGTATACATGTGTGTAAAATCCATGGTTATAACCTAGCTTCGAGCCATCCCGTGGCTGTCAGTTGACGAACCAGATGCACAAATGCGCAAAAAGAAAAAAACAAAGTAAGAGAATTGAGAATGGCTTTCAACGAAGCAAGAAAAATATATACAATGTTTGTCAATGTGAAGTGGTTCACTGCAGTTCACTCGCTAATTCATGGCATGAAAGCCATCCACTCCTCCGGCGTCGCATCTCGCAGGGTCTCCATCAAACTACCTTAGGAGAAACTATCCATCCACACAGATCCACCTTAAGGACTTGATAGGACTTGCCGGACTTGCCTTTACTCCATGCATCCTTCATCATCCTTCATCATCCTTCATCTTCCCCAATGTTTCCCTACCCTTCACCCATCTGAAGATCAGGCTTAAAGTCATCAGGGGGCTAGGGCTGGAGCACCTGCAACAAAGCTTGGATTGCAACATGGCAGCTTCTCTGACAAACGAGAAGCTGAAGCATTTGCGCCGGTCCATCCAGTTGCTGCCACTAGCAAGGCCTTGAGGCTTCGATTTCGCTGTCAATATCGGAATCACCCTGAGTTCCAAAGGAATGTTGATTTGCGTAAGCACACATCATGTCAAGAAAAGACCGAATCAAACGAGGAAAGCCCTCTTGAAGCTGCTAAGCTATGCTAAGTTCCTTTTCAAATGCGAAACCAAATCAAAAAAAAGTTTGAAAAGGATATCAAAAAATGTTCTTAGATGATGGGCTAAGTCCTTTCATGACTTAGGATCCCTTAGGTACTCCTTAGGATGATTTGCTACAATCAAGGGTGCTCCTGAGAAGCTGACATCCCAATCGCATCCTGCATCGTCAGAAAGATGTTTGTTGGTGCAAGCCTCGGGGATCCACCAGGAGATCTTTCGCTGCTCCATTGACTGCTTCTTTTCAAACGTTCACCACAGAGAAACTGCAGGTCATGCGATCATCATGTGCAGTATACACATCCACAGAAATGATTTCAGGACACGTTTGGCTTGAATATGCTTGAATTGTCTGAAGGCTCCTCTCTGTGAGAGCCAGTCCTTCCATCGCGGCGCATCTGTCCCCAAAGCGGCAAGTGAATCCAGCCTGGGTAACATCCAAGTGTCCGCAAGCAGAAATGATTGATTTTCATAGGCCTTCAGATCTTGCACAGCATGTTTTCCACCAATTCCATGCCTTGACTTTGTAAAAACCAAGGACTCGATATGACTCGATCCCATGATCAGGCAAATTCTCACTGCGCCGGTCGCTGTGAACATGAAAGCAAACGGCACTGCAAGCGCAGCAGTTTGGCTTTTCACAGTCTCTGCGGCTATGCTCGGTCCATTGCCATTGCTCTAGTTCTTCGAAACCCGCAGAAAACAAACATAGCCAACCACCACCAAGAAGAAGACTCCCAGCAAAAACCTTGGTCAGCAGAGCCAGAGATACCCTCTTACCACAAATCTACCATGACTCCAAGGATATTGGGCACAAAATCAATATTTCTCCATCGAGTCCGATCACACCACATCACCTCACGTCACCTCACCTCTTCTCTCCACGTCCTTCTTCCTCCTCTCCTGGCCCCTTCGGCCCCTTCGGCCCCTTCCTTCTCTTCCTCTCTTTTCATGCTTTCCTAATCTTTCCTACGATCTTTCCTACCGCAATTCCCATGATCTTGGTCTCTGAAACTGATTGCCTTGCCAAGTTCTGGCTCTACGTGGTAAACGCGGCCAAAAAGTAATGCCCAATGTCCAAATCACTTCATTACCTCACTTCCCTACACATAAAAACAGCAAAAGACCAGCTGTATGAAGACTTCGCAAGTTGAAACACGACATGACTCACCTAACGTGTGTCAAATCGTGCGATCCGGATCCAAACTGCCCAACAAACAAGCAAGGAATTCGAGGGTGACAATCTAGGAAGCGAGTCGTTGCTTGCTTTTCCTTCTTTCCGTTTATTCACAAACAGGCGACACCAAGTTTGCCACGAAGTATAGTCCAAAGGCTGCCTCCCTGCGAATTCCAACATCTCTGATGGGGTTTTCGGTCCACTCGAAGAAGAGCGGGTGCACGGATTCAATATGATAAGCAACTTCTGAGAAGCGAACTGCTTGTCTATAATTGTAATCCTGAGGTAGTCAAGCAAACTGCCTTTATGACAGAAGCATTGATAAATGCAGTAGAAGCGACCCAAAACAGGAAACAGGACAATCAACACAACTACCAGTCACTAGTTGCTGCTACGACTAAAATCTGCCGGAGTAGGTCAGCCTGAAAGGCAACCAACCCATACTTCTGCAAGCGCATCAACAAGAAACTGGGATCAAAAAAGCCGCCATGGATCAACAATCATGAATGTCATATAGAACCCCAAACGCACAAAATAGAAAAAAAAAAAAAAGCAACTCACAAGAAACACTGGTGGTCATTACCAGATGTTCCCGGCAGGCTGTTCCATCGATCAAATTAATCGAGTTGGAATCAGGGCTAGCGAGTGGGGGGGTCCCCGTTGCGAAAAAACTGTTGCATTCGTTGAGGCTGTTCTTCGATGCGATTGTTTCTTTTTGCTTCCTATCAACATCTTTAACCCTCCTTTCCTCTGTCCTTTTCTTTCCTTTCTTTGTTTCCTTTTGACTTCCGTTCCTGCATTTTTTGTATCCTGTTTTCCTTGACTCCTGCCTTTTGTTCCTTCATTTCTTTCTTCTTGCCTTTCTTCGTACCGTCCTCCCTTGCTTCCATCCTTCCTTCTTAGTTTATTCCTTTCTTCTTTGCTTCCATTCTTTGTTTATTCCTCTTTTTCCCATCCTTCCTTTCTTCATTTCCTCCCTTCTTCCTTTCTGATGCTGCCTTTCTCTGACGACATTTTGGATCTTGGTTGTCTTCATCTAGCCCGCATCAATCATTTGCTGTCGTACATGAAAAATCTTCATGGAAAAAACCTGCACAACAAAAGAAAGGAGACAAGTGCCCGTGATGCCGCGGTGGTGGTGGCACAAGTGCCGAAAACCTAGCGATAAAAAGAAATGAGCGACCGTGAGCGTGTCCACAGCTGACATCACGGATCCCCAGGCACCAAAAGAGAAACAATTGGAATGGACACAGCACATCTCAAGGCCACTCACCCCCAAGGCCGTTCTTATGCCAACCAGGGCTTGCAAGGCTTCTCTAATATCGGAACCACTAACGTGTACTCCAAATCACCCGTTGCATTGCAACACAATTAGACGGTCATTAGCTGATACCAAATTGGCGACAAACCCAACAAGAGACCATAAAAACTAGAAAATCATAGAAAGGCAAGACTGAAGTGGGCGACAAGCCCAAAAAAAATCCACGAAAGGACAAGAGTCCAGAGACACAGGCAAAACATGGCACCACTATCCATGCACTGTCCATGCACCCATTCAAAAGGAAGCAATCTTGGATAAAAAGTCAGAATAAACTGAATAAATTTGTTTTTTGATAAATGAAACATTATATAACAAATGATTCAGAATCACTATCGTATCATGAATTCACTTATAATGGATACAGAAATGGATACAGTGAATAATAATCATCTTAGCTAAAATTGCAAAATTGACAAATGCTAAATTTGGCAAAAATGGATAAATATTTTCAACTGTTAATGGATATTAGTTCAGAGGGGAAGAGCTGCGAAGATCTCCAGAGCGCTCTCGGTGCATCCGAGATTCGTCCTCAGCACTGAGCAGCCTCAGTGCCCGCGCTCATTCCAAGCGCTGCAAACGACTCCAAACAAAATCGCGACATCTAAAAATGACTATATAAAAACGATGAAAATGCAGAAGAGATCAGTGAAAGCAAAAACAAACCAACTGAGAAAGTAAGCAAATAACATCAACTAACCAACTACTGCCAAAATAAGAGCGAGACTTCATAACAGTCTAGTGGCCGCAATCCACCTCGAGCCATACCGCTGCTTGAACTGGTCGAATCCGCTGCACCACAGTTGAAGTTTTCACCCAGGCTCGTGCAACAATCTTTACCAGCAGCCCAGAAATCGAAGGTGGAGGGAAGGGGTTGGTCGAACGCCGCAATGATAGGAACAACGCAGAAGGTCGAACCATTTTGGTGCCTATCAGCAGTCAAGTCATTCAAATGCTAATCTTGCGGCAGCTCGGATTCTAGCAATCCTAGTAACTCCAGTCCATGAATGTCAAGCACTTGCATTGATGTCCCCCAATCGAAGCTCATTACCGCGGTCTCACACATAAATGTCTGACCAAGCACCGAGAAAAGTGGTTCAAAAATGTTGCTGTCAAGTGGCGCAAAGGAACGATTGAAGTCCAGGCGCGATCCTTTCGTAAAGATGACACGACCGGCATCCAGCATTTCTTTTCCGACACTGCGAGCTGGATTCACCTGGGAAAAATTGGATAATAAGAATGTCTCACAGTCTCTGCAACTGGAAGGAATCTGAAACGCTTGACTAACCTCACAATCTCAGTGACATACCCCCGATACTATGTTGTTCTTGCCTTGACTTGACTGCTCCTTCCTGGCTCTGCTACCTGGCCACCTGTACAAACTTGTGCAAAGTTCATCTCTACGCTACACATTCTCTGGTGATTGCAGGCACCTATTCACAAACAACATCTGCAAAATAAAATCTGAAGCAAAGATGGCTGGCATTGTCGTAAGCATCCATGCTGGAAATCTGGTAGAACTTGTGCAGGTAACCTCACTTTAGTGACGCTCCAGGCCCAAGCGCGCACACACTCACACACACACACAAATACACACATGATCAACATGTTTGTTTGATTTTGTTTGGATCGTTGGTGGATTTCTGGCGAGGACCACTCACACACGAAACTCAGCACGAATGAGTTCAATTCTTGCGTCCACGGAGCCCTCGGCAATAACTGTACCGGCAACGCAGCCAGAAATGAATGCTAACAAGCATAGCCCCGCCAAACCAGCCCACCAGGCGTATGCACGCAAATAGCCTCGAGCTTGATTTGGGATCAAGATCGGGGATCATCATGCATGTCACTGCAGTGGAAAACAAATTCGACCCGTGTCAGACAATGTAAATTCCAAGTAAATGGCAGACTTGGGTCGACATGGCAAGATGTGGCAAGAGGATGGAGCCTGAATTCTTCTTGAAACTACCCAGCCACATCATCCAAAGTCTATGCCAAATTGTTTTGATTTCCTTTCAATGTTGCCAACTTGTCACTGTTCAAATTGAATTGTTTTACTTCATGAATTCTTTTCTGTCAAATGAATGTCAAACGAAATTGGTTAAACTCCCATTGTGAAAGGGGTTAAACAATGTTAAACACAATGTTAAACACAATGTTAAACACTTCATGTTAAACACTAAACTGAGAGTTTACACTTGGATCAATGCTAGTTCTGTTCGTTGAGAAAATTGCTCCGAGTGGCGCGGATCCGCCTCCCCGAGGCGGCCGCCCTTCCGGAGCCAGCGGAACCGGGCCGTGGCGGCGGCCACCAGCAGCATGAGCACCAGACCAAGGAAGGCGAAGATCACCACGACACGGATCCAGTGATACAAAAAGGCCTGCGCACGCGGAGATGGACCATGTGCCAAAATGCGCATTTCAAAAATCTCATTGTCAAAAATAATCAGAATATATATATATCAAAGCATCAGCATCAACTCACCATGACTAAGCAAATATACAAATCAGAATGCTAACATCCACTAACCAAAACTGACCATAACTAACCAACTCTCAACACCATCTTGGTCATTAGAATCTTATCAACATTCCCCATGATCGAAAACTGACGCCAACCAGCACTCGTACGCTGGACGATCTGCGACCTGCCGGCTCATCAAAGCCCACGTCAACGTGGCAAACAAAGCCCAAGGGGCCAGCATCAGAAGAGCCAGCTGCGCTGTACTGATCACCAAACGGGAAATCGATGCTTCGCGCCGTGCATCGGGCAGTTCAGCACTTCCATAGCTTTTGTACATGGAGTAGGGGTTCATTGGGGTCTCTGAAGAGGCGTTCAGAGACCCCCCCCTCACGGCGGCACCCGGTGGATCCCGGCGTTGTTCGCAATCGGATAATGAAGCTTCAATGAAGCTCTTGAGCCAAAAGAGGCTCCAATTGCACCTGATACATCTTGTCTGATGGTATCTTTCTCTCTCTCATCCTCATCCTCATCCTCATCATCATCCTCATCCTCATCCTCATCATCATCATCATCATCATCATCCTCATCATCATCATCATCATCATCATCATCATCATCATCATCATCATCATCATCATCCTCATCCTCATCCTCATCATCATCATCATCATCATCATCATCATCCTCATCATCATCATCATCATCATCATCAGGCAGGCTAAAGGTCTGTCTCAGCCTGACCCTCTGGGAGATGAGCTTGTCAATGCTCTTCTGCAAGGCCTCCTTTGAACAGCTGCTTTCAAAAAGGAGAAAGAAAGATGCTAAATAAAATCTAAGAATAGTTCTAATATATAAAATTTATATAATCTATATAATCCCACATTTCTTCAGGTTCAACTTCTTCAACTGTGCCTGCTCTGCCAGCAGCTCTTCCAGCTCTACCTGAGCGACGCAACTGAGCCAGTCGAAACCGTCCCACGCAAGTTGAGGATGTTGAGGCTAAGGTGCAGTTGGATCGACCTCCGAGTCGGTATCACTCTCAGAGCCTCACTGCCGCCAGTGGTTTCAAGACATGCGCATATGATGCATTGCATGCATAACTGGTTGATATGGATTGGTATGGTGTGCAAATATAGCAACTGTATGTAAATGTCTGTGCATACTATAGATAAATATATAATGATACATGTTGCGTAAGTATGTGACATCTCTCCATGCGTTCTGCTCGCAAGTTCACACCGATTTTGCTAGGAAACCATCATCCTCATCCAGTTCCACATCGTGTGCGTCGCCTCGGAGGCAAAGTCTTCGGGGGGCGATGTGGCGATGGTGCTATGTATTGCTCTCAACTGCTGAGCCTCGCAGTGAATATGCCTCTTTCTTCTGTGCCAAGTCATTCTCCATGGAAGTGATGTAGGCCTTGGCCATCCATCAAATAGATTCAAGATGATTCAAGTACTGCACCTGTAAATCTGGACTCGGAAAGCTTACTGTGGGTTAAATCCAAGACTTTCGGCACAAGGCGCGCAACATCAGCGTGCTTGAAGGTAGCAGGATGTGAGGAGTGGGACCCCCTCCCCTCCTTGTCTTCCAGCAATTGTGACACCTTTTTCAGCCCAAGTTTCAGAAAAGTCCGAACGACTCCGAGGTGACAAAGAAGCCTCGCCCAGTGACCAGAAACAACACGTGGGTCGGACCTCCATCCATGCTCTCGGTCAGCGAAGTTGCCATACCGCAACACGGTTGACAAGCAAAACGCAGCCAGGCTGCTACGAAGGCATGCCTCAGGGCGAAGGAGAATCATTCTCAACCCAAATGTCCTTGCACCCCAGGCAAGCAACTCAGCCTCTGAAAAGATCGAAAGGCATCCGTTTGTTGCGGCAAGCGACTGCGTTTCTCGGGGCAAACCTTGTAGAAATTGGTAGGTGGCCATCGCACCACCAGAGGTACCTGCTAGGCGAGAAAATGGTGGCACTTTCATACACTAAGTCTGACATTCCAAGCATATCCATCCTTTGGGCCCTTGCCTGAAAGGACATTCATGCGCGGAAAACTGGCTTCAAAATGTCGGTGAAACCACGGAAGTGCCCAGCACTTGATAGCCATAAAATTGCAGCCATCGAGTGCAAAGCTTCAATCTGAGGAAAAGAACAGTGCAGGTAGCAAATGTAAGCCGGGTATGTCACAAACAAATACGGACACGGTAGATGCAACATGATGCAACCAACAGGGGATATCTTTCCCAAGAGAAGGCGAAGGATTGGGAGGATTCAAAGCACGACCCAGGAAGAAAGTCATCCGCAATCTGCAAGCCAGAAGGAATTATAATGGGAGTGGCCTGCCTTGGCCGAGGCATTTCACAGAATTTGAATGCACACCCCTCAGCATACCCGAAACAAGGACACCACTCGGCAGGTCTGATCATGCCAGCAGCTGTGCAATCTTTTGCAGCGACGGGTCTTCTCTTGGTGAAAGGACCCCAGGATAACCCTCAGAATCACCCATGCTGTTCTGCAGGATGTCCGTGGGCGTACCTTGTTTCCGCAGGGTCACTGCGTCTTGGCCAAAAAAGCAAGAAAGGCAAAGAAGAGTGAAACACTTTGACAGACGGCTACCAAGAAAACATTTTCGTGACAGTGAGCTTGTTGGATCGCATCTTAAGATTCCATCGCAGTAAAAGCTTCAAAGGTAGACTCTGAGTCCACGGTGTTAACAGTGCCAGGCGCTCACTTTTTCATCGCTATTCAGCGCACCTCGACATCTCAAGGATTTGACAAACGCCTATGCATTGCGGGGAACAGTTTGACCGTGCCGCGATACAAAGGTCTTGAGTCTACGTCGTATCTGATTCCTACGCTACGCGCCCCACGAAACGCCCGAAGCTCTGCGGTAGATTCTGCGGTAGTCCAATGGGAACAGCGCCTTCATAAACTCCATCCTTAAAGGACAGAGAGAGAGAGAGAGGGAAAAAAATATGAAATAGAGAGGAAGGGGAAAAAAGGAAAAAAAATTGAAGGAATGGAAAACTTGAGGACCTCAAATCCGAAGCTGTGACGAGCGTCTCGGTGATACCCCCATCTCCATTTTCATCAAATGCTAAAAATAGCTCCGAGGCCTCCGAAGGTTTCATGCCTGTGCACCGCTCACTGAGGACCAACAGTGACAAAAACACAGAAAGGGGATGCAAGGGAAACACCCCATACACAACGTGTTTTTTCACGCACATAATGGAATGCAAAACCCTCACCAAAGCGTCTTCCTAGGTTAATGGCCAAGCTGCCAATGCGCAGCTTAGCGACCAGATCGCAAAATTCCTCCATTTCCAACTCACCATTGCCATCCTTGTCAAATTTGGAGAAAAGTTTGGGCATGTGCTCCGCAGCGTATCCCAGATTCTTCAGCTTACGGCGGGTCTGGGTGATCAATACAATGCGGTGTCGGTCAGCCCAGGTCTGTGACATGGCATTGCCAAGCACCGACAACGGCATGGCCATGAACAAGACCTTATGGATCTCACCGGGGAGGGCCACAAAAAGATACCAAATAACATCAAATAACTGGAACTATCCAATCCAACACTGCATCATTATGACTAACAAACCTGAGATACACCCAAACTTCAGCCAATTGGGGCAAATCAGCATCAAAGCTCCTAACAAGGCCAAGAAACGCTGGTCAAGCAAAGAGCCCCTGCCATCATCTTCCCCACTGGCGTCACAGGGTTCATATCGCATGTCCCTACTGTAGTGACCGTCACGGTACATAGATAGATGGAGGTACTCAGAGAATCCATGGTCTCAGGCTCCAACATGTAGAATGCACATCCAAAGAAGAGCACAATGAGACAAACAAGGAACAGTAACAGCTTCAGAGCGTCCATCGTCGTGGCCAATACGTGCAGCAGCAGCTGTAGTTTCTGAAACTTGCGGATGAGTTTCAGCTGCCTTATGAAGGGCACCACACCTTGGATCCGCGACCCAACTTGCGCCAAGCATGAAAGACAAAGCTAGGGGCAACCAACAACGCTCAGATTGCCCGTCGCCACGGTTACATTTTTTTACCCGGGCATGCCGGCCAGCCTCTGGCCCGTATCTCATATAAACATTCATCAATGACGAGAATGCTAGTTGAATCCAATGACACGGGCTGGTGTGCATGTGTGCATGTGTGTGTGTTCTGGTGTGTGCGGAAGCACGTCTTCATCACCTAGTATCTATTTACATGCCTGCGTGGTTGGTGGCTGCGTGGAAGTGAACATATCTACATCTATACATGCATATCATGTTTCCATATGTCTTAACAAGTCTTAGCAGATATCATGTATCATATATATATATATATCTATTTATTTATTTATCTATCTATTTGTCTGTCGATCTCTTTGTTTCCCTTCGCTTAGGACGAGTGCCCCCAAGGCCTATCTATCTATCTATCTATCTATCTGTCTGTCTGTCTGTCTGTCTACCTTTACATATATAGAAAAACGTTGTGTGCAACGGAGCGGCTCTTTTCTCTTGACGTTAAAGGGCTGCGGTATGTGTACACCCTTTATGTACCGTGCTGGATCTATCTTGACATGGCCCATCTTAAAGGGCTGCGGTATGTGTACACCCTTTCTGTACCGTGCTGGATCTATCTTTAAATGACCCATTGCATTGTGCGATATTTCAAAGCAATCATGAGGTCTGAGATCTCCAGGGTGCAAGGTCTGCAAGCTGCTCACGGATTTTGTGCAGCATTTTTTGTCTCAGTGTCAGCATTCATAGTTTTTTAAAACAAAAAATACATGATATAGTTATATCAACATATAGACTCATATAGATATCATAGGTGTTTCGGTGTTTCAATTGCCTATACCGGGCATACATGTTGTTTGTAGTAACCTCCCCCTCCTTCCCGCACACATGAAAAGGGAACCGAGAAAATATGTACAAAGAATCATGTTACTTGGATGGCTTACATTGGAAGCTAACAGACTGCGCAAAGCTAAATGCAAAGCCAGCAAACAATAAAGAGCGTAGTGCACAATTGGATTCTCATCCCTCGTAGGGGCTGAGATCCCGTAAGGAATCCGCAACGCAATCGGAAGGATTGCAATGAAGTCAATGATGTTGTACCTTGGTGGGGAAGGCTGCATCACCAGATTAGCACTCGTTCTCGAGGGGAAAAGGTTGACACTGCCAAGTTTTTCAAATCAAAAAAATGAGATATGTCCTCAAATATGTCCAAATATGTCCAGACATGTCCACTAAGTAGTCACTATCAGTATCAAGGTGCGGATTCTTCAAAAACTCTTTTCTCTCACCACTCCGGGTGGAAAAGAAATGGGCCAGCAACTCCAGCAGCATCACCGACTCAAGTCCCAGTTGGATCGCGCCCTCGATGTACAAAGGCACCACCGGCCGGGCATTGGCTTGCCAAACGGTGAAGATGATCGCGGCGGTCACGAAGTAATTCATAAACTTTGCATAGAGCCAGGCTGCAGTACTTGAATCCTCATCCTGCATAAACAAGTACAAATCAGTGACTGTTTGTTGACGCTTGAAGAACTCCGAGAAGGAAGCATTGCTGGGCCTTGGGGCTCTACACCTGTTTGGGGGTGGCCCTGGTGGCATCTCATCATTCGGAGTTGAAGTACTACTGAAACTTGCCGAAGATCTTGAGCTCTTTGAGTCACTGTCCTCTTTGTCCTCCACCTCTGGTGCATTGGGAGCATCCTGAATCTCCGGCTGATGTGGCAAGGTTGTACTAGCATCTTGCAGCATCAAAGAATCCGAGATCGGGAACACCTGCGTTTCGAGCATCTGCGGAGGAGCATCGGGACTGAAAGGATGCATTCCATCTGGCTTTGGGAATTTTGGTGCCCGAGAGCCAGGTTTTGGAGTTTTCAATTCTAATGAATCAGCCGTCTGTCCAGAAACATCCGAGTCCTCGCCCGCTGTTTTGGAGGCGGCTTGTGGTTGGACCGGTTGGACCGGTTGGACCGTACTCTTCGGTTTTGGAGGAGGCTCCACATCCTCATCAGAAGAGTCCGAGTCCAGAGCAGCTGTTCGATTCAGCAGG
>VSDK01014170.1:713941-716441 GCA_009767595.1 Symbiodinium kawagutii
TCAGCAGGATGTTCTTGCGGGCGAAGGTCACGGAAGGCCCATCATTGTTGGACCCGACCTTCCTCTGCAATCCCAAAATATGAGGCTTGGCAGACCCTGCCTCACTATCTGTGAGCGGTCTACCTTTGAAAGCTGCGAAATCTTTTTCGTAGTGCTGGAGCACTTCCGTCTTCAAGTGCTGGATCAGCTGGTCAAGGTGGGAGCTGAAGGTAGAAGAATCCATGAGAGGCCACGGATTTGATTGCTCCGAGAAAAATTGGGCCATGAGAGTTAGCAGCTGTTTGCCCTGCAGCCCATAGATGGCCTAGATACTCAGCCTTTGGGCTAAGACCCTGTTTTTAATTGCTACCATATCAATGTCCGTATGAGGTTGCCTGTGGAAACTGCGAAGTGCTGAAAAATCTCCGGAGTTTTGGAAGCTGGAAATGGGCTTCGGGCCGCAGCATGTCAAGAGTCAAGACTTGCACGGGAGAGGCCGGGTCAAAACTTTGTGGAATGTGTTGAAACGTTCGAACATCAATTTCAAGGCCTCCCCAACAAAGAACGAAGTACACTTGTGAAGATAAAGTGAAACCATCAACGAATTCAATCTCTGAAACGGCATATGGTTGGTTTCAACTGCTGAGCCGGCTGTCGCATCGCAACCTCTGTTCCCCTGCCTTGGCCGGACCTTCAGTGCGCTTGGGTCGAGCCTGAGCCCAATTTCACCAGTGCGATGATGTTCTGGTTGGTGGTTCTAACTCATCAAAAAAATATATTGGTTGATCAACCAACGAACGAATCCAAACATTGAGCAAAATATGATTTGTTCAAGCCCACCAACCCGTTGCAACTCTGATTCATCCAATTGTCACCAGGAAAACCTCAAGTGCCACATGTTTTGACGCACGGAGCTTTCAAGCATCAAGTCATTGATCTAGAAGTTCCACCAGCAGTGCAGAATGCAGTGTCATTCAGCCCCATTCGAACATCTACTGCAATGCGCAAACTGAAAAAACTCTAGACACACTGACTGCCTTTAAACATCTTGGCCTAGCTTCATGAACAGGAATAGTTCTAAACCCATTTAAAAAGTGTATACACTTGTCACTCTCAAGTGTAGATCAAGCTCGAAGGGGCCAGTCTTTCTGCGCGACTTTGTACGCAGAATGCATCTCTTTGAGATGCTGGAGAGAGTTTCCCGCCACCATCCACTGCCCATAATATGTTGACATATAGAAGATGGGAGGAGCGATATGCCAAAACGGATTAGTTGCGTCAACAGACAAATACTATGCTTAAAGGGTAGCTACCCGAACATAACCCCTAGCCATATTGACTCTATGTTCATTTATTGGGTGGTTTCTTTGAAACATACATACGTATACTCTGCGAGCGTTGGAAAAGGCGGGAATTTGAATGAGCAAATAATCATACCCACATTGACTTATCTATTCTATTTATGCATGTGTGCTTGTGTGTGTGTGTGAATGTGCGTCTGCATGGATTTATGTATCTTTGATTCTGTATGCGTGTATCTTCGCATGTCTGTGTGTGGATCTAACTCCTTGGTTCATGATATCTGATAGCCACTGAGACAGAAGCTTGGATAACCCAGGGCCAGATCTACCATGCAGCCCTAACGCAACACGCAAAAACCGGGTGAAGCTTTGCTATGCTTTGCCTGACTCGTTCCTGTCTTTCTGTTCTGGTATTTGCTGATATCCGTGGGTCTTTTCTTTAGCAGGCCAATTGCATCTAGTAGTGACCATTCAGCAGAGGTCAGACAATGATAGAAAAGTCATCAAGAGATTGTGGTATCCAAACATTGGTCCACCAATCCCATATGCGTAAACGATGCTAGCTGCTAGTCACGCTGCTAGTCCGCGAAGGCAGCTCCGTGCATAAAGCTACTGAGTCTCCAAGAATCTTGGCCTGATCCTTTTAAGATTGGATCCTCTGTGCCATTCCGTCACAGAAAATCTGCCAAGGCAATCGCAGAATCAACTTCCTCCAAAGGCAGCTTGGGCTGCTGCAGCAAAGGCCTCTCCCGATCTGCCACCAGGGAATGAAATCAGCACGCGCTGAAAACGGCCGCGAAATTGCTGGAGTGCCTCTCCAAAGCTTGCGCCCACTGCCTCCGGTCGATTGTAGAATACTCCTTGGTCACTTTTTGCACGTGAACATGTGTAGAAAACACATCCCCCCGCCCGTACGCAACAGATTACTTTCAATTCTTGGAATGGTCCGGCTGAGAAGCCACATCCAGCATCTGGGACCACCAATGTCGTCGCTTCGAGACATGAAGAGGCAGCTCGCAGCACTGCGAGCCACTTCTGGATGAGCTGCTTCTTGTAACCTGCTCAACATTGCTGGTTAAACTCAACCAAGTTTAAGAGAAAAACTGCTGATTGAAAAGCAGTGATGCCTTTCTGGAGTTTTCGATTCAAGTTGCCAGGAACGACAAGTACAAATGTCCAGCACCTGAACGCCTGCCTCACCATCAACTCACATCAACTCA
>VSDK01014170.1:721441-726657 GCA_009767595.1 Symbiodinium kawagutii
CCCGAACAACTGCAAACAATTGCATCCATGTGGTGTTCCACTTTGTCCATCTTTACTGAACTTCCATGCATGAAGGTGGAAGCTGATTGAAAATCATGGAAACAAAGATAAAAGATCCGCCAGTGCAGAGCAAGAAATAATATCAGCCGAAAAAGTTACCAAATGATATGACCAAAGATTGCAGGCACAGCAATCACTTTAAGCCTAGCCCTTGTCTGCAATGGCACTGAGGGAGACATACACTGAGGGAAGCCATCGACAATCCAGTTCAGCACCAAGATAAATCGCCCCAGCTTTCAGGTTTGACTGGGAGTCCATTCGTCAGCATTGATGAGGCCGTCGTGCAAAACACTTTGGTTCGCTGAGCCATCATCAAAAACACGCCAAGGGTCGGGTTTCTTTCTGCAAAATTCTGAGCTAAAGCGGCCGCGAGAGCTGTTTTGGTTGCTAGGTGCGAGGTTGACAGATTGCAAGCATTGACTCAAATAAGTTTGACACTCTGCAAGCTGAATTGTCGCATTCAATGCTCAAAACTCCGCAAGACACGTATTATTATCATACCCACCAGTTATCAAACACCAAACCCACACTGACCCACACCAAACACGGGAACTTGTTTTCCTTGAGTAGGCAGCTTCACCTCTAGCCTTGCAGATCCTCTTCTGGTGGATCTCTATAGCGATCAAATGTGAGCATGGTGCCCAGTCATTCACCGGGCTCCACTGGGCGCAGCCATGACTAGCCCCAACCAGGGGGAGGCGGACCCCACGGCGGTGGAGCACCCCATGGGTCTGGTGGCGGCCCCCATGGTGGCGGAGCACCCCATCCCGGAGGAGGGGGATGATGGCCAGCCATCCATGGGTCTTCAAACTCTGGGCGCCTTCCACCAGCCTTCCTTAGAGGGCGAAGGGTCTTTTTGTGGCTTGAAATGTTTCGGAAGCCGCGGCTCTCTTGGCCAAAGCTTGAAAACGCCATAGATGATCGAAATACAACTTGCAACAGCATCGCTGGGATACTCGCTTTGGGTCGAGCAGTTGCTGCTTGTGCCATTGGGCGAATTACTAGGTACCCCGGCCAAAACCACCACTCCCACACCAGACCTTTTTCGCCAAGGGACTCTTTCAGCGTTTGGACAATGTTTTCATGAATGTCGTACATTCTTCGCTCGAGTGCTTCCTTCAGCTTCGGGACCACGGAGTCATCCGCCTTCAATGTGAGCAACCGACAGTTCAATTCTCAGGGGAAAAAGTGAAAATGACGAACTACTCAGGTTGCCCAAAGCATTTCCCTCAAAGAGTTGAGTGTCAAAAAGCAGCAGCTAAAGCGAGAAGGGCTCCAAATGATCCCTCCAAGATGCCTCAGCGATAAAGTGTACTCGCTGCGAGCTGGAGAACTTGTAGTCCGAATGCCCTAAATCTTCACCCCGAAGGTGGATCCAAACCTTAGAAAAAACGTTGCAACTCCCTCCATCGCACATTGAGTTTTTCCTCGGCTATCTAGACCCCAAATTAATCAGAATACTGACGCCGCTCGATTCCTAATTAACTCATTTCATCTTCTGTCCGATGACCCTCTGTGGGTCTCTCTTTCTCTCTTTCTCTCCTTCTCTCTTTCTCTCTTCCTCTCTTTCTCTCTTTCTCGCTCTCTCTCTCTCTCTCTCTCTCTCGCTTATGTCATGCTCGGCCAATTTTTTTACAGTAGACCATCACGCAACACGATCCTCCCGCCTGCTGACCACTCTTTGTATCCATGCCCTCTTCCCTTTCCCATATTATCTGTCCATCCATCCATCCATCCATCCATCCGTCCGTCCGTCCGTCCGTCCGTCCGTCCGTCTGTCCATCCGTCCATCCATTCTTGCTAGCCAGCCATCCATCCATCCATCCATCCATCCATGCATCCATCCATCCATCCATGCATCCATCCGTCCGTCCATCCATCCATCCAGCCATCCATCCATCCAGCCATCCATCCGTCCTTATCTTATCTTCTCATATCCTAGTCTATCCTATCCTATCTCTCAATCTATCTACCTCTCTCTCTCTCTCAATCTGCTTGTTCATCCAATCGTCTGTCTCATCTATCCATCCCTCTGTTCAATCGCCTATCTAGCTCACTTTATTCCTATTTTTTTGCCGGGGCGTCCAAGGGCTTGCCCTCCAGCGGGATTCAAGCAGAAATCCACGCTCTCTTTATTCCTATCTATCTCCTACCGATGAGTCTGCTGTATATCTACCTACCGGACCTACCTCAAACCCATGGGCTCTATATTCCTCAAATTGGGTTAATCTATCCATCTACTTATCTACCAATATCTCTCAAACATAGACACGTATGCATCTAAGTATAAACATACATATATCAAACCAAAAAACACGTCATCACATGTCAATTTCATTGCTTCGGCAGGATTTCTAACTGTGCTTTGCTCCTATTCCTGGTACAGGAGAACAGCATAGTAGAACACCCTTCATCCAAGAGCTGTGCAGCTTGTCCGCTGGGCCAAGCAACTGCACCACTCTCCTCTTGCAGTTTCTTGATGCCATCACCACGGGAACCAACTAGTCTCGCGATAATGCTATCCGGGTAAGTAGCGATGGTACGGTCATCCTTCTTGGATCTTTGTGATGACAAGACCCGCTCGGATTCCGACCAGCTACCGAAGCCGGCCTCGTGTCGAAAAGTTCACTCAAGGCTCAAAAAGCCGTCACCACGCAGTGCAGGTAAGGCAGCTTCTTTCTACACATGGACACTGCGGAAACAAAGTGGATCAAACATCAACGCTTTCCTAAACGATCTGTTCTACAAACAACGCGGAAGAAAATGGATATAGTATGTTATAGTTTAATATTGTTTCTTTGAGCTTCAAGATATCTGATGACATGACATGTCCAATGCCAAATGCCTGGACAGCTCGTGCAGCGGCCCCGTGCTCCGTGAATTTGACGTAGCCACGACGAGGCCCCGAAGGCAACACATAGATCTCCTCCGTGGAGCCGAAGGCATTGAGGCACGTGTCCATGAGATCTTCGTCCGGCAACGGATCCGCAAAAATCTCCGTGTCCGTCGGTGCTGGCTCGACGTCGGGGCGATTTTTCATCTTCAACTCATCTATGTGGATGATGTGAATCCTCAGCTGTCGGGACATGTTGGAAGCGACCTTTCTTTTCATTTCAGGAATCAGTCAACCTCAATTCTTAGCAAATTTCCGCTAACCTAAGCCCTGAGAGCACAAATCTACAGGCAACTCAAAAATTTTCCCAAGATTTCCGGAGACTCTCCCTTTTTATCAATTTTTCTCCATCTTTTCCAACTTTAACTTCCCACTTTTTCATACATTTACCTCACGTCCCACTTCCAAGACTTCTTCCCACATATTTCCTGCATTTTCCCACTATCTATCTATCTATCTAAATCTCTATCTACATATATACATATCAATACATGAATTATATGTTCCTTCTATATCTTCTTTCAGCTGCGGTACTTTGCTTTGGGATCCTTCTTTCTGCTGCGGGATCTCCTTCGACTCCGGCTGCGCGACCTCCGCCGCCGCTCCCGGTGATTGTCGCGGTCCTGGGCCTCCCGCCGCTTTCCTGAGCACCATCAAGCCGTGGAAAGTCATGCATCACTTAAGTCTTCAACTGGAGAGTCTGGAAAGCAACGACACTTTTGCGGGCTCCTTGAAACACTTCCATGTTTACTCCTCGGGTCTGACCTGCCCTGCAAACAGATTGTCATGAGGCACCACAATTGCAGTTCAAGGCCCTAGCATTGAAAGGTTGGCAAGTGAAGCTGGCTGCACGAAAAACGGATGACAATGGCATGTGAGTTGCTAGCGACAACGGCGAACACAGGCAATGATACCCTTGCGGCGCTGATGATATTGAAATATGCAAAAAAAAAACGATTGCGACGATGATGATGATGATGATGATGATGATGATGATGATGATGCTGATGCTGATGCTGATGCTGATGCTGATGATGATGATGATGATGATGATGATGATGATGCTGATGCTGATGCTGATGCTGATGCTGATGATGATGATGATGATGATGATGATGATGATGCTGATGCTGATGCTGATGATGCTGCTGCTGCTGCTGATGATGATGATGATGATGATGCTGATGCTGATGCTGATGATAATGCAGCTGCTGATGATGATGATGATGATGATGATGATGATGATGATGCTGATGCTGATGCTGATGCTGATGCTGATGATGATGATGATGATGATGATGATGATGATGCTGTTTCGTGTGGTTCCTTGCTGCTCGCTGCTTTCTGCTTCTGCTTGCTCGTCCATTCTATTTTTTGCCCTTGCTTCAGTGGTGCTGCTGGTGCTGGTGCTAGCGTGGTGCGCAGCGTGGTGCGAGGAGAAGGCCAGCCCACTGGGCAGAGCGCAGCCCCAGTCAACCGGCAGTGATACGAGGCACTAACCCGAGTTTCCAAAGCAAAGAAGGATTGACCAGCCACAACAACCATTCATGATTGCCCCAGTCATATCCTCCACGCACCGCTCCCCCCACAAAAAAAAAGTACTAAGAGTTCGAACTTGGAAGAGTCGTTCTCGCTCTAGCCGTGCCTTCTTCTCGTCACTGTCATCTTCTCCGTGGGAGAACTTGCAGCGATCCCCACGAGTACACCGATCCATGCGGTAATCTTGGCACATCTCAATGCCATCTACTCTTCGATCTGGGAATTCTTTTGGCTTCGCTTCGTCTCGCTCCACATCGTCATCTATGCTGTGGGGGTTGCCATCCTCATCTTCCTGCACTGGCTTCGAAATTTGAGGTTTTGGGCACAAATTCAATTCAAGAGAGAAACTGCTTGGCTGACTTGGGCTCACCTTTGGCACTGCCTACGGTTCACAAGTTCAAATGTTTACAAAAGTAGCCGCAGTAGCAGTAGTATAAGAATAGTAGTAGCAACAATAATAACAATAATGAAAATAAGAATATATAATGATAATAGCAGTTGTAGTGGCAGAAGTAGAAGTAGAAGTAGAGATAGTAGTAGCAAAAGGAGAAGTAGAAGTAGAAGTAGAAGTAGAAGTAGTAGTAGTAGTAGTAGTAGTAGTAGTAGTAGTAGTAGTAATAGCAGCATTAGTAGTAATAATAGCAGCAGTAGTAGTAGTAGCAGCAGCAGCAGTAGCAGTAGCAGTAGCAGTAGCCGTAGGCGGGACCGGGACGCGTGCCCGGGG
>VSDK01014170.1:726712-759212 GCA_009767595.1 Symbiodinium kawagutii
GAGTTGTGGCCGGCACCAGCAGCAGTAGCAGTAGCAGTAGCAGTAGCAATAGCAGTAGCAGTAGCAGTAGCAGCGATGATTATAGTAATCAAAGTAGTAATGATAGTAGCCCTTGTTGCAGCAGCAGTAATCATTAATGGTAGCAATGCTGGTAGCGGCAGCAGTAGTAACAGCGATAGTAATAGCCGTCGGAATGGTAGCAGCATCAGGAGCGGGAGCAGCAGCAGTAGTAGCACAAGCAATGGCAAAAGTAAAAGCAAGAGTAATAGCAACAGCAACAGCTGGAAAAATAGTTGTTATACTTCTTCCTGAAATCATCTCAATTGTTAATCTTTGCTGAGCTTGCAATCACACTCTGTTTTCCCATGATCACCCCATGCCCTGGTTGTTTGGGTGCATACCTTTGTTGCAACATAGTGCAACCAAGTTGCCAAAGTGATGTGCAAAGGCTTGCCTGCCACCTTTTGCCCTTGAAGCTCCTGACACTGGTCTCATGCCGCAGATTGGAAACCCTTCACGCAGAAGGCCTACACATCTTCATATACAGCGCATGGCTTGCCAGCATGCCTTTACACGTGCACCTAAAACCCATCCACATACAGGCATGCAGGCGCATAGACATAAACATGGAAAATCTACATATACTAGTACTAGTACATGCAAAACGGTGCACAAACACACTTTCGCACATGAACACTATAAGACTACACGTCATTGTGCGGATTGCAAACCCGATTCACTTCACTCATTGATTTCAGAAGGTTAAAGCCTCGCCGTTGAATGCGACTTGCAAGCTTGGCTTCCCCTTTAAAAAACTAGGGACTCATAGGAAGTAGTAAGGGAACAAACAAAGAACCCGCAATGCCTCTCCACAACAATTCCCAACACCCTCAAGTGCATATGGAAAAAATCCCGCCAGAATAAAAAAACGCAAAAGAAAATTCAACCTCGCAAAATGACAGGATCGCAATTTCACCAAATCCCTGTGCTTTTCTGTGCTTTGGAAAGCCCTTCACCAAAAGAACTTCGTCCCAACCTTCAGCCTTCGGGGCCTTCGCCTGGTTTTCATTACAATGTGCAATACATAGATTATACAATTTCAATGTATACAATGTGCATTACAATATATAAACAATTTCATTATGTTACATTCTGTTGCCTTGCAATGTAGTACACTGCATACACAGGTATAAGCATGTGTACGAGAGTCATGCAATAGAATGGATGCCTTATTGGCGTTAGATACTACATATGTTCTGCGCGACACATACACTGCACCCATGACATGCACACATACAAATACCGACGTATAACCACCCTGGAGTAGATAAAATATCTCCATGTTCGATATTTAGATCATCTACCTGATGAGATGGTCCAACTTGGTAGTCTATCTGGATGGGAACACATCCCAAAATAGAAATGCATGGGACATATCTGCCAGTCTGAGACAGGAAAGCTGCGTCCACTCCCCAGCTACCCACGCTGACCTTAGCAGCTTCTCTAGCTGTGGCAAAGTCGCGCATGCGAACGCGAGCTCCGCCACGATTGCCACCCTCATCTTCACCAGGGCCTGGAACCATTTCAATACCTCGAGCCAAGGAAGGGAATCAAAGTGAATTGAAATGGGAAAGAAAACAATTTAATAGAATTCAAATCACAAGAATTCAACAAGAATTCAATTTAATAGAAATCAGATTGAATCAACAAGAATTCAAATCAAGGCAGATTGAATCTATCGGAAGGTGGTTCAGACGGAGTCAAAAAGAATGCACACACAACACACTCTGCAGTGTGAGTATGTAAGCTGGTCCCGAGGCCCCGGCCAAGCAAAGAACTTGGTTTGACAGTGCCATGAAGTAACGCACCAATATCCGAAGCCTGCCAACGGGCTGGGAAGTCCTTGATGAGAACAGCTCCGGGCTTTCCATCGACCACATTTTGAACGGGAGGATCACTCAACTCCAGGGTCAAGACAGGCTCCAAAGCTTCCATGGCAGCTTTGGCCGCGGCCTCCTCCTCAAACGCTCCAACTGCTTTGCGATGAGCATCGATCAAAACTGGTGCTAGAGCCAGCGTCCCAAAAACCTCAAGCTCTTCTGTGAGCTGGATTGTGAGTTGCTCGGTGGTCTTGGATTCCCACTCTGGTGAGAAGTCGGTCAATGACACGTATTGGCCCTTGACTAAAGGCACTGCCGCAATACCACGTCGTTTCGGGCAGTCCTTCATCAAATGGCCCGCTATTCCACAGACGTGGCATGCTCGTGACTCTTGACCTTCCACTACTCGCCCCTCTGGGTGGGAATAGAGGCAATCAGGCCGCTTGCAAGCAATGCCTTGGCGGCACAGGCCTTTTGTAGGATCATCATCCACTTCGCGGCCTTGCGGGTGGACAAAGAAGCAACCCTGCCTTTTACATTTCCTTCCGAAGCGGCAGATTGTGCTATTGGGATCTTCATCAATCCCTCGTCCATCTGGATGAGTGTCGGTGCATTGCGAGTTTTTGCATGCCCGGCCATACTTGCACTGTATTCCGCTTGTGCCTTCCCAAGGGAACTGTTTACCTGTGGTATTCGCAGGTTTTGCATCACCTCCCTTCGGAGCAGAATCAGCCTGCGCAGGCGCTTTCGGCGCTGGTGCAGCGGGCGCAGGAATTGGCAGGGTCGGCAGTGGCGGCAATGGGCACCCGCCAAACACCAACTGGAATGGTCCAGGGGCAACGGGCCCAGCAACACTGGCCCTTCCCGGCCCGGCGGCACCCTGCATCATCTCCAAAAACTCAAACTCTTTTTTTCACATGTTTTCTTCTGACTTTTCCGGTTAGGCTCGGGCCACAAATTCAATCCAGTGTACAATGCATTGCAAATGTCTCAAATTGGAGCACTCTGAAATCCGGAAATATTCTAGCCCGAACTGAATACTTTTTTCGCATCCAAAAACTGAAGTGAGTCTTTTCGAGGACCAGGTAGTGCTTTTACACTTCCAAGCTGTAGCTGATGTGACACTCGCTCAAATTCGAATTTCGGAAATTCTCTCACTTGACACGTGCTGCACAAAAAGTCTGATCAACGGACGGCATCTGGCAAGTGACCAGTATGCGCCTCGCTTATATACAATGCTTGGCAGGTGGCACCCGAATCACCAACGCCACTGCTGAGATTTGTGTGTCCGACTGCTCTGTTCTCTTAAGCAGAGCAGTCAACTCAGCAGCATTGCAGGAGACAGAAAGATCTTCCAGCGAAGAACAAACAAGCCTGTACAACTGCTCCCAAAAAATAAGTTCAATAAACCTATTCATGTATCCATACGTACACTGGACTATCTGCATATGAGTTTACAAATCTTTGCAGGATTTGTCACATTTCTTTAGGGTCTTGCTTCAGACCTCGTCTTGCTCCTGGCAGTTGATATAGAAGGCTTCATGGGCCAGCTGGCAACACAACCGTAGACAAATTTTGATACACCGACATAGACTGACATACACTGACATACACTGACCATGGTTGTTGGACTTTTGTTGCTCAAGTCGGTAGCTAGCTGCAAGGAACAGCAGGAAGATATGTTGGGATGAAGAACCTCTGAAGATTGAAACCCAACAAACCAAGGCAGCAGAGCTGCTGCTATGGAAACGTCTGGAAAGATAGCAGCATGGCCAAGAAACTAAACTCGATCTCCATTCTGTACAAGTTTTTGTTTCCTGGCATTCTTTTGCATTCTTCAAAGGTGCCTGTCACACATTGGAAACCGGGACGAAGAACATGGTTACTGGAGCGACATGTGACTCACTGAAGCAAACATTGAACATATGAGTACTCATATGGACGCTGTAAGTCTGACACTTCCACATCGGCTACCAACACTCCACAGTTCAAAATTCACCACGAAGCCCTGCTCAGAATCACACGTGCTGCACAGACAAGCGAGGCCATCGAAGTCTGCGCACCATTCAGGTTCTTCTGCGAAGATTGAGAGGACGAGTTCCTTGGAGCCCAACTTCAGAGCCCATGGAGCCCAACTTCCATGCTCTCAATCCTCAAGTCCCTGGATGGATCGCTAAAAACTCAGCCGCTGAAGCTGTGCTGTGCTGCTCAATGCAGCCGTCAAAGGGTTAGCCCAATGTTTCATGCGACCATGGCTCAAGTTCAGCTGGGGAAACTGGCGCGGCATGAAGTCGCGAAGTATCCAAAAGCACCCGTCCATGATGCAACCTTCGCAAGCGTCTTTGCCATTGGAGATGCTGCGCCAACAGCAGCCACCTGAGGGACCCATTCAATCCTCCATGTCACTGACAAAGCTTTAATTTTGCCATGTTCAAGTGCACCTCGCAACCACTGCATCAAATCGTTGGGATGGCAACGAAGAGAAGTGGTTACTGCCGTGCTCCTCCAGCAGCTCGAAACAAGCACGTGGAGGCACAAAAAATCACTACCGGTGCTCGACTCACTCCGACCCAGGATTATTAGAGAAGTGGCAAGCCTAGACTCTGGAAATCATTGTCCGCTAACCTGGCTAAACGTACAACGGCAACTCTATATAAATGAATGATTTCAAAAATGCAGATATTTATATATATATATATACACATATATCTGTGTGTTTATATATACATATATATATATAAATATATTTATTTATTTAATTTCTTATTTATCTATTTATTTACATCTCCTAATCTATTTCAGCGCTACTCTCTCTGCCGCTCCACTCTTTTCTTTCCCATGCGCTCACATCCGTACTCTGACACCTACAGTCCCCCTGAAGGTTAATTGCTTTGGGAGGCTGTACCACAGCATGGTTAGATCTCGTGGTACCCAACCACATGCTATAGATCTTGTGGTACACAACCACATGCTATAGATCTTGTGGTACACAACCACATGCTATGGTATTTCACATCTGGTCACACCAGATACATACCCAACGCACTCATTCCCAAAGCACTTTAACAAACTGGAGAACATTGACTGTAGCAGGGAAAGAAAGCTGGAAAGGCTCGGAAATGGTTCCTCTTGAACCATTGATCTTTCGGCCCATGACGAGAAAAGGGGGGATCCGCCCCATTTGAGTTGGATGGGATGTACTCCCAGCAGAGAGCGGCATCTAGCGCAAAC
Source organism: Symbiodinium kawagutii (assembly GCA_009767595.1). Classification (NCBI taxonomy): domain Eukaryota; class Dinophyceae; order Suessiales; family Symbiodiniaceae; genus Symbiodinium; species Symbiodinium kawagutii. The sequence continues at coordinate 731,824 of VSDK01014170.1, forward strand.
AATCCTACGCGAATGAAATGACTTATGCTGGCTAGGTCTGCAGCATCGTAGCTACCTCGTATCAAGCACATCTGAATGGCAACGTGGATGCTCTAGCGACAAGGGCATAGGCTACCAGCATGAGCTCTAACTGAGCTATCTTCTGGCCACCGGTGAGAAAGTGTAGAACGCCATGGTCAAATCCATGGTCAACTGCACAGACACCTCCGTGATGAACACCGTGCTCGCATTCTTGGGAAACTCCAAGGTCAATGGCGCACGCTATGGTCACTTTCAAGGGCAACTCCATGGACACCTCCTTTGTGAACGCCATGGTCAGCACCATGCATGGCCACTCCATGGTGGAAGCCATGGTAAACTCCATGGTCAACCCCATGGTCACCTCCTTAATGAACTCCACGGTCAACTCCATGGCCAACTCCTGGGTATGCCATGGTCACTCCATGGTCAACTCCATGGTCACCTCTTCAGTTATACCTTCCTCGTCAACTCCGTGGTGAACCCCTTGGTGAACCATGGTCGATCCCACGGTCGCAAGCGTAGTCGGTGAAAAATGAAAAATCATGGTCAACACTTTGATTACTTCCATGGTCAACTCCATGGCCAACGCCATGGTCACTCCATGGTCGCCAGCTTGACGAACTCCGTGGTCGACATCACGGTCAATGCTATTACGAACGTCAGGGTCACTCCATGGCCAAATGCACAGTCACCTCCGTGGTGAACGCCATGGTCACCGCGTAGGGAATTCCATGGTCAACACCATGGTTAAAGGCAGCGCCATGGTAAACGCCATGGTCACCTCCATGGGCAAGTCGATGGATACCTCCTTGTCGAATGCCCTGGTCAGCACCATGATCACTCCATGGAGGAAGCAAAAGTCAAAGCCATGGTTAACTCCATGGACATCTCCTTAATTAACTTCACGGTCAACTCCATGGCCAACTCTTCGGCGCGCCACGGTCAACTCCATGGTCAACTTAATGTTCACCTCCTGGGTTAACCTCCTGGTCAATTCCCTGGTTAACCCCTGGGTGAACCATGGTCAATCCCATGGTCACATGCAGAGTCGGTGAAAATTGAAAAATGATGGCCGACACTTTGGTCACTACCATGGTCAATTTCATGGCGAACTCCGTGGTCAACCCCATGGCCCCTTCCTTGACAAACTCCATGGTCAACACCACGGTCAATGCTACGATGGGCGCCATGGTCAACTCCATGGTAGCTTCTGTAGTTAACTCATGGTCAACACCATGGTCAACTCCTTGGCGCGCCATGGTTAAATCCATGGTCAACTTCATGGCCACCTCTGCAGTTAACTTCCTGGTCAACTCCAGGGTCAATCTCGGTGAACCATGGTCAACACCATGGTCGATGGTCGAAGAAAAATTAAAAGTCATGGTCAGTACCTTGGGTACGTCCATGGTCACTCCATGGTGAGCGCCATGGTCAACTCCATGGTGAGCGCCATGGTCAACTCCATGGTCAACACCACGGTCAACGCTATGGTGAACGCCATGGTTACTCCATGGGCAACTGTACAGTCACCTCCTTGGTGAACACGGTGGTCACTGCTGGGTAAACTCCACGGTCAACACCATGGCCAAGGGCAGTGCCATGATGAACGCCATGGTCACCTCCATGGGCAACTCCATATACCCCCTTATTGAACGCCATGATCAGAACCATGCTCACTCCATGGGGCCGCAGTGGTCAACTCCATGGTCAACTCCATGGTCACCGTTGCTGTCCACTCCATGGTCAACTCCTTGGTGCTCCATGGTCAACTCCATGGTCAATTCATGGTCACCTCCTTAGGCAACTGCCTGGTTAACTCCATGGTCAACCCCATGGTGAACCATGGTCTATCCCATGGTCAAACGCATGGTCGATGAAAAAAAAAATTAAAAATTAGAGTCAACACTTGGGTTACTTCCAGGGCCAACGCCATGGTGAACGCCATGGTCAACTCCATGGCCCCCTCCGTGACGAACTCCATGGTCAACACCATGGTCAATGCTATGATGGTCGCCATGGTCAACTTCATGGTCAAATGTACAGTCACCTCCTGGTGAACATTGCGGTCACCTTTGTGCTCCATGGTCAACACCATGGTCAAAAGCAGTGCCATGGTGAACGCCATGGTCAGCACCATGGCCACTCCATGGTGGACGTAATGGTCAAAGCCATGGTTAACTCCATGGTCGCCTCCTTCTTCATGGGCAACTCCATGGTCAACTCCTTGGCGCGCCATGGTCACTCCATGGTCAACTCCATGGTCACCTCCGTAGTTAACTTCCTGGTCAACTCCATGGTCACCCCTTGGTGAACCATAGTCGACCTCATGGTCAAATGCATGGTCGGTGAAAAAAATTAAAAATCAAAAATCAGGGTCAACACTCTGGTTACTTCCATGGGCAACTCCATGTGAACGCCATGGTCAACCCCATGGCCCCCTCCTTAACGAACTCCGTGGTCAACACCACGGTAAATGCTACGAGGAACGCCATGGTCAACCCCATGAACAAATGCACGATAGGGAAATATTTAAAAAAAACATGGCCATGCCTTCCATGGGCACCTCCCCGGTCAGCTCCGTGGGTATCTCCACGGTCAATACCAATGCATGGCAAATGCTATGGTCCCCTTCATGGTCCACTTCATGGGCAGCTTTATGGTGAATTCCATGGTGAACTCCGTGGGCACCTCCAGGGGAATTCATGCCTGCACAAAACCCACGTCAAACCTGACGGGCGATTCCTATGTGAAGTCCATACGACTGCGCTCTAACACCATGGCCTCGCTACTGCGGCATAACCAATGCGCAAACGCCACCCCGGCAGCCCTAAAGCGGCAACGCTACTGGTCTGGCATCACCGCCATGATAGCGCCACCTGATAGTACTTACTACCATGGCAGCTCATGCGCGAGCTATACTGCACAGTAACTCCACGTCACAAAAACTTCCTACGGATGCATCACCTGGCATGAGCACAATTAGACACTAAAGTTCACCAAGAAATAAGCTGTGGAGCGCTGACATGTACAAATGCGGCCGGCTAGCCACTGGCATTACTTTGCTGGAATCTGCTGGAAAACTCATCATGGCCGGCGTGTAGCCATCACACTTATGCTGGAAACCGACCCACATGACGCAAAGGAGAAGTGCACCTAAAAGGCTGCAAGCTGGTTAGGCACAGGAGCGGCTGGCACGCCTAACGCCTAAGCATAAACCCACAGCCTCCACCGTTGCAAGCTTTGGGCGTGGAAATTATCACACCTGAAATGACCAGGCACGGCCTCAAAGCCCCATCATATCAACGCTCCGCGCCGGAGATGCTTGGTAACTCCAACCACCTGCGGTGGAGCTAGGGCAATTCACACTGGAACCTGCACTGGCTTGATGGCTATCGACATTCCTTGCTGGCTGGCTGGCTATCAATGTTGCGCACATGCAGAGGCGATGGGTCACCCCTGGCTTGCGCAAGCCACGACTACCTCAGCGAGAGAGGCTACGCTAAACGCCCCTCGAACGCACGAAACATCGGAACGTCACGCCAAGGTCCCTCCTTGGAGGTCTTGACGGCCACAGCCCTGGGACTCCTGGCACATGGCAAGTACCGGAGCGCACTATAAAAACCAACGGCCGTACTCACCAGGTATCAAGGCTTATCTTTACTTGCAGCTTTGTTACCAATTGCTTAGCCACTGCCGGCCGTAAAGAAGGCTGAGCTGCAGGGGGGCTACGAACACATTACCATTGTGATTATTGATCTGTTGCCAAGATGGTTGCAAACTATCTCCACCAAACTGCTCCCAGGTAATGCCCTAAATGGCAGCGAAATGAAACCACTGCTCTACGCACAGATATGCACTGATCTTGCACGTGAGGGCAAGCTCCTGGTTGCAGAGACTCATCACTCGAGTGACTGTTGGTAAGACAGCCCCATGCAAGCATCGATCTGTAGCGCAACATGGCAGCAAAGGCCGCAACCAAGGCCGGAATGCTTGGCACGTGCGGAAGCAGGACACATGCTGCTAATGGATGACTACCAAGTAACAAGGGACCCGGGTAACTACTACTGTTGCCCAAAGGCCAGCAAGGACAACTCTGCTCCAAGAACTGTCACACTGCGCTGCCGCTCGTACACTAGTAACTACTGAGCCACCCAAGCTGGCAGAAAGACCCAAAGTGGGAATGAAGCTGGGCAATGCGGAATGCAAAGCTGGCACAACTCGCTCTGGGATCACGCCAGAGAACTACGAAGCTGTCGCCCCAGGTGGCTACAATGGCACGGGCCGTTGCTGGAACGTGTTACACGCGCCCACACTCCGCTGAAGCGTCGAGCTGGCACCACCAAATGTCCAGAGCGGCTACCACCGCCCATTGCATGGGAAACTGCAGAACTTGGAGTTCACCACGGATGCAAACAAAACGTACACTGCAGAATTGTTACCTCCATACAAATAACCAAACAGGCCACTGACTAACCCCAACCATGAAAACATTTGCAAGACCTCAGAGATGCTTCTCGATCGTGTGACCCTGATGCAAGCTGTCGAACTGGTTATAAAGACACATCGCTAGGAATCCTCCAAGCAATGACTACCGCTATTTGGAGACCATCTTGCATTGCAGAACTAGCACCACAGCACCCTGGGCCAGGCCAGGTCACTCCCCGAATGCGCTGCGCAATCCTGAGGTAGGCTTCGGCTGGCAGCAATGTTCGCACCAGAACCTGGGTGTCTCCAAATAGCCACTGACTTGTCGACCAGCTGGCAGAAAGGTATCGCTGAAGGCTTGAGCCGGTAACGCCTCACTAGGATGATCTGAAACTGCAGAACAAACATGCGAGAGAATAAACCGGTTACGGTAGCAGCTGGCGCTGCAGCCGCGAAAGCAGCAAACGTGAAAACTGTACCCCCACTTGTGACATAGACGCGACTGGTATGCTTGCTGAAACAATAGCACCCTTGACCCAGAACGGTCCTGAGTAACGGCTGACCCCGAATCCAGAAGGCATTAACCACGCCAAGCTGTCACCACCAAAAACTGAATGGCCCCCTGGAACGACTCTGCCGTCGCCTAAAAGGACTGCAAAAGCTACGCCTGTTGATGGAAATCGGCCCTCAATGCGAGAAACACCCCAACTACGGAGCTATCACCGCACCCAGGCTGGCAAGACCAAATCCGAGCACATAAGGAACGAGTGACCCAGCACCGCAAAGTGACCACAAATCTAGCCCTCTCGTTCTGGCCATGTTGCACTGCCCCGCGCTGACCCTGCACAAGGAGATGATCTTGCAGCCAAAAGCTGGCAACACCAGCCTGAGACTCTGGGGAATACGGACCCGTCGCCCGCAGTGGCCAACGGGAGAATGGGGCTGGGTCAATGAATACAGAATGGCTACAACCACATCATGCAAGGCCCTAGAAAAAGACATAAAATTGTTGCACTTGCTGGAGGTCCTCTTGCACTGACTGCTGAGTTGTCACCACCCAAAACCACAAGAGTCCCAGGCAATGCTGACCGAGCACCTAAAACGCTCAACACCACACCAGCGGTTTGAACATATTGCACTATCTGAATCGACTTGGCGCTGCAGACCTGTCGCTGCTACACTGCTGCCCAAGATGGCAGCCAAATCAAGGAAAATAGTCTAACTGATCTAAACAGGTTGCATGTTCCTAAATTGAGTTGGCCTGCAGAACTGTCCAACGGTAACAGGAGGGGGGGGACCCCTGGCACAATCCGAAACCGAGTTTAGCTGCAGGGCTACCACTACCATAAATGAAGCTGGCCTAGGTCCGTACTGCTCCCGACAGTTCATCGCCTGGGCTTGTTGCACTTTCCGGAAGTCACCTTACATTGCAGAGCTGTCACCACCAACCACTCAAAAAGCTTGCTGGCCACAGCCCTATCGTCCTACATGGCAGCGTCGACAGCATCGGTGCCCAGCGCCCAGAAGGCAGGAAAGGTACTACTCGTAGCCTAACTTATTTTGCCGTGCTGGGGTGACTGCTGGACCTGGAAATGCCAAGCTCTGAAGACCAGAATCTAAAGGTATAGCCCCGGGAAAGAACAGATACATCGCCTAAGACGGCCACAAAGGCAGCATCTGGTACATGAACGCAGCCCTCTGCCCTGCACGACAGCCATTGCAGAGCCTGGATTCACGGACGCCCTGAACCACTTGAGGAATGCAGCGTAGCCACACACGCACACACACGACGGAGTGCCCCAGAACGACCAACCGAGCGCCCACGATGGTGACAAGGCAACATCGGTTGTGTGAATTGCTGGCGCATAACTCAATGGATATGGATCTACGGGATGGTCACCACCGGAACCCCAAGAGCCCTGGCGACCACTGACCCAGCACCAAAATGGCAATAATGACAACACCTGTCTGCTCTGGAGTCAATCGAAGTGCGAAGTCCTTACTCCGGCTAGAGGATGGCTTTTCTGCAACTATTGAACCATGTCCTGGCTGGCTACAAAGGCGGCATCCACTATCTATCTGGTTGCTCGGGTTCCTCTCGAACTGCTGAGCTGGATGGACCCAGACCTGCAAGAGCCCCGGTAAACACTGACCCACGTCTAGCATAGCATCGACGCCGGCTGCACCGCTGCGCTGGAGTCAAACGAAGTGCGAAGTCCGTACTTCGGCTAGAGGATGGCTCCCCTGCAACTATTGAACCATGTCCTAGCTGGCTACAAAGGCGGCATCCACTATCTATCTGGTTGCTCGGGTTCCTCTCGAACTGCTGAGCTGGAGGCACCCAGACCTGCAAGAGCCCCGGTAAACACTGACCCACGTCTAGCATAGCACCGACGCCTGTGCACCGCTGCGCTGGAGTAAATCGAAGTGCAAAGTCCTTTCCCCGGCTAGAGGATGGCTCCCCTGCAACTATTGAACCATGGCCTAGATGGCTACAAAGGCGGCATCCACTAGCTGTCTGGTTGCTCGGTTTCTATCGAGCTGCTGAGCTGGACGCACCCAGACCTGCAAAAGCCCCGGTAAACACTGACCCACGTCGTGCATAGCACCGACGCCGGCTCCTGCTGCATCGGTATGAGCCTACGGTGTACGGAATTGCGATTGCCAGAAAGGATGCTTGAACTGGACGCGCTGGCTGGAGCTGGGCCGGAATTCCTGTAACCACTGAGGTGTCACCTAAGCCAACTACTGAAGCAGCCTCTTATGCTGGAACCTGGTGCAAGGTCCAGATGCTCTAGAGCCATCGCCCAGGGACCTCCTGAGCTTGAGCTAGCAAAGCAGATCGGGCACCACCAGAAACCACGAACCCAGGAGAAGCTGAGCTGAGCTGGCACCGCAGAGCCGCCACCACCAGCAGAGATGTCACCACCAACAGCTGGAAAGCCCCGGGTATCCAATGACCAATTCGCCAACATAAATCCCTGGAATGACACGCAGACCGTGGGGATAAATTTCAAGGCTATTTTGGTTCAATACCTTGAGCCAAAATGCCCAATAGATCTAGAGATGATTATGTGCTAACCCAAGCCTTCCAACCTGAAGCACATGATATATATTCATTTATCTTTTCATTTATACATTCATTTTTACACATATGAAGTTACAAAATAAGTCTATCCAACCATGTGTCAATATTCTGAATAGAGTCTTGAAAAGATCCTAGATCCTATATATTAAAAACAAATCATCGATCTTGAAGCAGCCAATGGTGCTCCTCAAGACGCCCTTCCTCCTCCGGCGGTTGAACTGGTATCTTATTGGCATTCCTTCATGGCGACAAGCCCGGTGGGACACGGTGGGACCCTCCCAATGAAGTGGCATTCATCATTTTGGATTTATGAAAAATCAAAAATTGAATTAGTAGTAATTACAATGATAACCCCCAACCACCATGTAAACTTGCAAATCTCCAACCCCAAACATGACCTGCAACTAATTCAATCCAATAAGGCCAGCACAACACACAGTGCCCGCCTTCGCGTCTTAGACCCCATCTCCTGAGAGTTTTCATTACAGAGCTGTGAGCAGAAATTGCAAGATCCCATAGACATGGCCTAAATAAGCCCCAGGGTCCATTCGTTTGGCAGGTACTGCAGGTACTGCAGGTACTGGTTCAAGAATGTCGGACCACCTCGGTCAAAGGAGCAGGGCCTATCGGAATTCCAGTTCAGTTCACATCTTGAAGCTTTTGGCTAAATGCTAGAAATCATATCTGCAACCTCACTTAGCCAAGCACGAAGCTTCTGCATCACTGATTTCCGAAGCTCGATTGGCGAAAGGAATTGGGATTGTGCCAGGACTGCCAGGAGTACCCTGAGAGGTTCAAAGAATTCGGGACACAGATAAGACAACGTGCATGTGGCGTGCAATGAAACAACCCAGTGCCACTTCCTTTCCTGGACTTTGTCTGGGTCTGCGTCTAACTGATGCGTCAAGAGGCAACTGCTTCAACGCGGCCCCGCGGCCCCACATAGTCAACTTCACGTAAGTCTGCAATGCCGTGCGCAAAGCTGCATGCATCGTTGAAGCAACCACCTTCCATGAATCTTCGGCACCTGAAAGGGCTGATAGGAAAAACAGTGTGGAGAAATGTGACAAATTGTGACAGAAAAACAACGTGTTGTGACAGTATACAGATTCGTGGCGTATGACATGTTTGAATTGTTTGATATTTTTTGACATTTCTCAAAAGCGATCTCTTCAACTTGTCACTCGATCTGGCTGAGTGCCCAGCAATTTGGTCTTCCTTGGATGTGTGACTGAAAACAGCTATCCTTAAATTCATGTGTTGGGTTGATACTTTCGGGTACTGTATACAATGGAAGCGACTTCCCTTGTAGAAATAGACCGCAACCATTTGTCAGCATTCCCACGCAACGTCCCAAACCACCAGTCTCACGTTGACTAACAGCAAAAGTTTTATCCCTGAATCGGAAAAAGGATGATGTCGATCTACATGTGGAGATCATACAGTGGCGTGATGCGATTTTGCTGGAATCGAGGCTCGTAAGATCGGGCCTGTATACAAGTTCGCTGAAATCGTGAGCAAAGAGACAATTATCCTGCAATTGGCACGGTCTGACTTGAAAGAAGCACTTGAAAAAATGAGGACGATTGTGTTTGACGATGTTCCTTGGTTTTGTTTTGCAGTCCAACATGCTTCTCAGGTCAAAAGCAGGCTTGCCTTTGAAAAGTGCCACCCCTCTTAACCACCATGTCTTGATTCGAGAGCCAACTGAGCACGGCTTCACTGCGCCTGGAATTTGCAGTAGCCCTTGGTGAAGTGTTTGCAGAGTTTTGTCCTGAAAGGTCCCGCATCGGCAAAGTTGATAAGGAAAACAAATGGGTCCCTGCATTTCACACATGGAACAATTCTGATGACCCAACCAACACTTGCTGTCACTGGCATTCACTTGCTCAGTGCAAACGAGTGTCTTGACAAACTGCACCATGTGAACTGACTCAGGAGGGCCCTGCCGATTACGAAGGTTGCCACTCATCATGCTAAATGCCGAAGCTACGGATGGCCCCATCCGCGACGAAGTTGGACAAAATTATGTACAGCACATAATGCTCGCTGAGCCGAAGCAAACAGCAGAGGATGCAATTCCGTGCTTGCTACGCTGAGCCTCTCGGTCACTGAACCCGACTGAACCCCATTCAATGGTCGGTGGTCGGGCCACCGGCAGGCATTTCTTGGGACAACCCGTGGCATGAGACTTTGCATTTATGGAATGAACGCGTCCAACACTTTTGTGATGCAGCTGGGGTGACAGATTGGGCAACTTCTTCGTTACAACAATATTGGAAACTGGCTGAGTACGTAGCAAATCTACCAAGTCATCGCTGGTTGATTCGTGTGATTAAATGGCATCCGCCGACTGGTGGCCGGAGAAAGATTGGACGTCCATTGAACACGTGGTGCACAAAGCTGGCCGAGTTTTGCAGATACAAAGGCTTTGAAAATTGGATGGCGGTTGCTGCACAACGACAAGTTTGGAATGACCTTCTGGATGAATTTGTTCAATTCTGTCGCCGAGCCGGTGTGTGAGAAGAGGTCCCCACTGTAACAAATGCACATGTTGTTTCACCGCCTGTGCCCTTAACGGGCTGCCCTTGTGGGCATACAGGTCTCCGATTCAACGGCCAGGAAAAATCGGGCAAAGGATGATGTTAATCCACGACAGCTTCAAATTCCCTCTGCTAAGACAACACTATCTTTGATTCTCCACAAAATTATTGAAAGTTCAAACCCATTTCACTTTGGTTTCATCCCCCCCATCTCCTCGACAAAGTTCATCTTGGATATGTGATATGTCTTGGTTTGGGGTTTTGACTCTTTCAACCTGATGATGATGATGATGATGATGATGATGATGATGATGATGCCTAGATGCTTATGCACAGGCTCATGGTGATGTTGATGGTGATGTATCAATTTGGATTTTTTGCGCTTGGATTTGAGTGACGCCGACGCATTTTGATTTTTTTTTCCGAATTGTTTTCTTTCGTGGAGGCACTGGAGCACAACAAATGACATTCCAGGTCTGAACACTGAAATGCACATACTTTTGGTTTCAGACTGTCCCCCTTTTTCATTCAAACAAAAAGATCAAAAAGCAGCTGGAAACCAGAATTGGATAAAAACAATGTTCAAAATGTTGCCTGCCCCCAAGGTATGTTGAACGACCCACCCGAACCCATTTTTGATGTGGAACCGACGGAAACCTGCATGTTAAGGTTCTGCCTTTAAATTTTTAGATCAACATCCCGCTACTGCAACATGCTCTGAGTAGGGTGGGTTTTTAGACGGTGGTTTTCATGCCATGTTGCTCCCTTTGAGCTCTGTAGGCCGAACCTACGCCCCCAAAATGCCCTTACTTGACCAAATGGAACCCAAGTTCAGGTGTTTTTTCTCCGCTGCTGCTTTCTCTCTCTGTCTCTCTCTTTCTCTCCACCGCCAGCAACTGCTGTTTTCGCGTTGTGGTTTGTGGTTCTTTGTTCGGCTGCAGTCGTTGTCTGCTGGTGCGTCAATTCGTTTGAGTGCTGGCATCTGCCGTCGTTTTTGTGTGGTGGTGTGTCCAGGTGGTTCTGTGTCCAACTGTTTTTGTCCTCTGTTGGTGTTGTTTTTTTGCATTGTGGTTTGCTGGGTTTGCTGGCGTTTCTGTGTTGCAGCGGTGCTGGTTTTTGTTGTGCTAGTGCTAGTGTTGTTGCGGCTCTATCAGTGCCGAGCAGCTGCAAAATGCTAGTCGATCGGCCCATGCCGATGTCAATGTCGATCCCCGAAAAACTGTTCGCGGAGACGTGTGGGGAGAATTGAACTCTGGGCGAAAATAGCGTCAGCCACAATCTTAAGAGCTCGGGAAATTTCAGTTTAGTCCTTTTCTGATTTTCTTTTTAGTTCCCTATGACTCTGACTTAACTCCAAGAATTTACCAGCCGCAAAGGACCCGGCCTAGGGTCACGCAACCATGGGTCTACAATCATATCCGGGCACATCGCATCCCAGGTAGGGAACTTCGTTCCAAAAATGGTTTTTCGAATGGAGCTGCATGTAATTAAAATCAAAGCCTCTAAGAGGCAAAGGACTTCAGTCAAGAAACCTAAAATGATTTTAACAAACAATGGTCTGGAATAATCCGGGGATAATTCGCTCATATCAACGTGCCAGGGGGGTTCTGCACACTGAAACAGGTGCTTGCGGAATTTCAGGACTTGAACCGTCTACTGCCTGAATGTGTCGATGGCCACAAACCATTGAACAATGTGGCCGCCGCACCGTCACCCAAAAAGTTGACAAATTTTTTGGAGTCAGTTTTCCATTCGGATCCTTCCCCAAAAGAAGTATCACCAGTCACTGGTTTTGACATTCCGCCATTCTCTTTGGATGAAATCTGCAAAGCGGCTGGGAGATTGAAACATCGAAAGAGTCTTGATCCGTGTGGTATTGTTGCGGTAATGTTTCGTTTTGCCAGTGAAGAAATCTTGGTGTGCGTCATGACATTTTTAACCTTATGATTCATAGTGGAGTGTTGGAATCAAATTGGCATTTTTTCACCATGTTGTTCAAATCGGGTGAGAGGAAAGACCCTGGAAATTTGCGACCAGTTGCTCTGCTTCATATTTCTTACAAATATTTTCCAACTTGTTGCATGGCCGTCTGAGCGCACAATTGGAATCTCAGCAGCCAAATGATCAAGTAGGTTTCCGACGGTGTTGTGGGGTTGATGATGCTTTGTTGTGCTGGAAACCGTTTGCAACAATTCGTTGGAGTGGAATTTCGACTGTTGGTTTGCTAGTCTGGATCTCACTAAAGCGTTTGATCGCATTGAACATGTGAACTTGTTTCGGGTTTTGCTTCACCACGGTGAGGACCATGAATATGTGAAACTAATTACCATGTTTTACCGTGAACAAACTAGCTACATCAAATGAGGGCGCGCATTTGCAATTGAGCGTGGTGTTTGCTAAGGTGATGTTATTAGCCCTTTATTCTTCAATACTGGATTGGAACTTGCTTTGGAGCGTTTGAAGCGACGTTTGGGCGATTGCGGTCTTCATGTTGGGCGCACGGAGCGGTTGACCAATGTTCGCTTTGCATATGATTTGTTTTTTTTTGCAAAGTCTTGGTTTGAACTCGTTCGTATGCTGGAACTTCTCATTGGGGAATTGCATGGCATTGGGCTTGCTTTGAACCCTTCGAAAACAAATTGTTCAGCACATTCGGTGTGGATACACCCACTCTCATTGAAGTAGCAGGCGATTCTATGGAAGTGGTTCCTCGGCAGGATTCATACAAATATTTGGGCAAGATGCTGAGTGGCAATTTTGCTGAAAGGAGAGTTGCTGATTTGGCTTACCAGAGAAAGGGTGCATGGAAGAAATTTCACAAATCCAAACACATTTTTTTGAACAAACACACTGGTTTGCGTTTGAGGCTGAAGTTCTTTGACGTCGTGATTTTTCCCCCGAGTCTGTTTAATTTGGCTAGCACGGCTTTGCCCAAATCCGAAATTCCAAAATTGGATTCATTGAGACGACGAATGTCTTAGACCGCATGGTTGGGTGGGTCAGAGTTGAAGGAGAAACATGAAATGTCACCATGCGCCGCATAAACACAGGATTTCTGCAAATTCAACCATTATTCCCCATGAGATTTTGGAGCGAAGCATTGTATGTGGCAAAGTTTCGGTTGGCCTCTCATGTGGCAGGTGCATACCATGGTTGGCCTGAGACAATTTTACAATGGGACCCGCAACAACTTTGGCAATTCAAGTTTGAAGACAAACCATGTCGCATTAGTAGGGGTCGTCCACACACAAGATGGGATGACTGTTTGCGTAAATTTGTTATAAATCAATTTGGCCAAGAGTCGGGGCTGATCGAAGCCATGGACCCGCATGGTTGGTTTGCCAAAGAGCAAGCCTTCCTGAATTTTTGTCAGTCGTTGTGACTCTTGGTTTGCCCATGTCCCTATGGGGCGTGAGTCTTCGACTCGAACAGGCGGAAAGCGGAAAAAAAACGGTCCGGAATCCGGAATGAAAAATTTTTATAAAATCTTGCGATGTGAGGTTCATAATGGTATTGCATCATCGAACAGGTTTGAACTGAAAAGGGTGTTTTATGAGAGTACTACTCCATCGTTAAAATATATGGAGGGCCGGGAATGATTCATGCAGAAAGGTCCAGGCTGAAAAACACTCAAATTTGACGAGTTCGTGCCCCATGGTTGGTGGCATTTCTTCTTCCTGCAACGATATGGTTTGTATGCGTGTCTTTGGGCCTGTTGGCATGTATGCTTATAAGGTGTCATGGGCGTGTTGATATGTTGGGTTCCATGTGCCAACATCTGGCAAAATGTGCAGGGCCAATGACTTTTACAAATTGTTACTGTATCGTGGCAGTGTTTCTATTTTTTGTCGGTTATCACTTTGAGTGGATGCCCTTGTTTCAGCGAAGGACTGCCATAAAATATCCAGGACTTGTTTTGGACACTCGCCGGGTGGGTTGGAAGCACCGCCATGGAAGAACGACGGGTGCAGGGATGGTACATCCGCAGCAAATGTGGCACGAACTACGGTGATGATATAGTCGACCAGATGGAGGTGCGTGGACATATAAGCACGCGAACAGCTGAAACGAGAGCAGCAGAAAAAACATCATGTCCCAAACGGGGTGGGAAACATGAAACAGTTGACACGAGAAATGGCACTGGAAAGCCAACCAGGAAATTCCTTCTAAGCATCTCCAAGCTGGAGAAGCGGCAATCCTACTCCACCATGGGTCACGGAAAACACGTGGACTACTCCAAACCGTGCCTGATGGTTCAACCATGTGGTCGCGTAAAGGGTTGTGGTGCAATCCCCGTCGCAATCCCCGTCGCAGGATTGCAAGTTGTGAAGAAACCCATGTCACAAAGTTTTCGACGCTTGTATTTTCACATGCCGCATGCAGGTGCAGCCACGGATGCCTTGCATCTATACAGACAATCAACTGCAACCTTGCACCGGCGCGGCCCAAAAGTGTCAATCATGGTTATTGATTTGAATTTGCAACTTCTAGTCGATCCTTGCGGTGCTCTATTGCAGGATTTGCATTCATTTTCGGTTCGTCAATTGCAAATTTTGAACCAAAGGATTCGACTGGAATTTCTTGCAGTCCTGGAAGTGTCCAACGTGAAATACATTTTATTTCACAGTCGCTCACTTTGGATGTGCGCCTCGTTTTTGCCAGCACTGAGGTTGGCATGGGTTTTGACCATTGTGTCTATGCTACATACTCCGTTCTTTTTTCTTCCTTCAAATATATATATAAATATAAATATATATATACGTCAAACACGCAAAAGAGGACGCGTTGGATTTTCCTCCCACCAGAACACCATCTGAACCATCTGATTGATGAAAAACCAACAACCATGTCGGGAAGTAAAACATTGTTCCTGAATGTGTGTGCCAGCTGACGGGCGAACACACGAACGACTGAACCACCTGCACTCCCAAGCAGCGCGAAATGCCAAAACAGCAGCGCTAAAATGCCAAAACCAACCAAGCGCGGTTCAATTCATCAAGTGCCGGGCTAACATTTTCCAAACTGATCGTGCACATGGTACCGAGATTTTTTTCGCAATGACGTCACTCAGTTTTTGCGTCATCTTGGTTTTTTTTTTTCACGCACCTCTTTTTTCTGCATGAGTGTCTCTGAGATAATCCTTGGACGGTGTTTATACTGGCCCGCCACTAGGTGTGCTCAAAGAGGGGCTCACGGTGGCAGCCGGCTGGCTGCTGCTGGTGCTTCGTACGGGGAATGAGACAGCAGTTCCCCGAGTGGGACAAATAGCTGTTTCCAATGCGCGCAATGGAAGACGAAAAAGGATCCACGTTCCAATTGAGGGGAAAGGTTAAAGGTCCTGATGTGCTACTTGACAATCGGGCATGGTCCAAAAACGGTAAGGATTGTCCCTAGAATGATTGTCCTTGAAACATTCAAAGTCTGGCAAAAGTCAGTTCCAAGTTTTTTCTACGATATCACATCGTGTTTCATCGAGCGCATGTGTGCAGGATTGGATTGCGCCTGAGAAAAATTCCGGAACACATACCAGCCCATCAGCGCATCATTTCTTAGTTGCATTCGCTTGTCTTGACGTCAATTTCGAATTCCCCCGCTTTGTACGCTACTTTTGGACAACGGCGTGAATTTTTTGGAGCCCACCTGTGTTCGCAGGCTAGAGGAAGCCAGGCACGTCGTAATGCATGCATCAACGGTTTGCCGAGACGTTTTCATCGTTACTAAATCAAATTGTACAATACAGAATAATATTCAAATTAAGTTTTGTCCGGCCCTCTGCGTGCAGCGAGTGTTCAAGTGTATGTTGTTTCCTGGACCTCACTGGTCGCTGATTTGGCCCTGGCTAACTTAGACAAGAGTTGGGGAGATCAAGAGGGATGTTTTCGCTTGTCCCCCATCACCATTGACGTTAAGCTAGGCACTGGCCACACTGCTGACAGCCCATGGCGGCTTGAACCACTGCACTGACATGCGTGGGCTCAATTTGCACCCCGGCCTAACTGGCACCAATTGCAACTGCTCACTCGAACCTTGATAACTGGCCAATGCACATTTTTGATTGCTTTCGATAAAACAAATTTTTCAAAAAATGTTCCTCCAGCCTCCTGTTCCGACGACGGCCATTCCTGTACTGGCTGGAATGGATCCACGCTATCCCAAGGATGGCCCAGCATCAATTTCGCAAATATTTTGCACAACAATCTGCTACTGGCAACCGCAATCCGGCTCGGATACCTGGATGGTACCTGGAGTTTCCCCAGCTGGACCAACGAAAACGGGCTCGAACATCTTAGCAAAATCATCTGGAGGAAGATGTTACGCAATTCGGCGTCCAGAACACCCACGTTTTTTTTTGGCGAATGTCCCCCCAGAACGTTGCTGAATCCAAGAGCGGGGCCAAACGATACAACCACCAAACACACGGCTATGACAATGAAGTTCGTGAATTTCAACATCTCATTCCATGCAGCGTAGTGGAATCCTCGGTGCCCAGAGTTTTTACCCCAATTTTTATCCGCTGAGGTGATGGCGAGAATTGGACGCGCTGTGTTTTTGAGCGTTGCCTGCGCTGCTTCTACCGACAAATATTCCAAACGTTCCCATTCAAGGTCGGCCGTGTTCAAACGACGCTGGCTGATACGTTCATGGGCCTCCATGCCTTCAAGTTGCTGGAACATAAGCCCCCCTCGGCAATGAAACCCATCATAATAAGACGTGAACACAACGATGATCCAAACCCTCATGTGCAGGGATTTTTGGTGGCACACGTCACGAATCGTTCAGTGTAAACAACCTTGGCGTCAGTGTTTTTGACACTTGTTTGAAATCAAATTTGGGCCAGGGCCAGGGCTTCAAGGGGACGATGATGAAAAAAATCAACTTGCACTCGGTCCATGGGTAGCGCTGTGGCGCAATTGGATTTCATTGTTCTTCCCTCAAGGAAAGCCCGCCGCATATGATTTAGAGGGATGGATGGATAAAGCGAAAAGTCAACGCGATAACCAAGAACAACAAACACAAACAGAACGCAAACAACCCCGGCGCTTTTTTCGAAGATAAAACGTCCATCCAGCAACTGCGCCAACGCGCGCGCAAACAGGGAAAGCAAAACAATTTCAAAACGATTCTGACCAAAAAATATTGCAACGGTAACGAACCAACAACCCGAATAAATTTTGATAAAGGTCACGCGCCCGAGTGGGTTTCATGGACATGGCTTGAATAGAGCAACGACGAACAATGCTCGTGACGACAATGCTCTCACGCACCAATCATTCACACCCTAGTTGGGACCCATTTTTTTTGATCATGGTTCGGGGTTTCACGGTTCAGCGGGCGAACCCATGGACACGAGGCCTCACTGCGCGTTCTTTGAATTGAGGGCGGCCGTCTCTCCAGTGAAACGCGGTAGGTTTGCCCATGTGGACCGCATTGGGGCTGAGATGTTGTCTTGCGGTTGCTTGCGAGCCCTGGGACATTTCATTGGCATTTTCAACACAAAAATTGTGAATGGACCCACCATGGTGCCACTGTCTTTTTATAATGTTGGTGACAACTACGGGTTCGTCGAACCCAAACCATTGGCGACCAAAAGCCGTATTATATGTTTGGCTGGATTGTTGCCGAACCGCTTGTCGCACGTCATGGAACGCCGTGCTCCACAGAAAAGTTTCGAACGCGTAACATATGATTCATTGTTTGGGGCATTGTTGGCACAAAAGGTTCCAAACACGCGTTTTCGACAGTTGCGCCGGTGACACACTGATCTATTCTGGTTTACTCCGAACAGCAACAAGCGGCGGCTTTTGGCCATAGACGATTTTGGCATCAGTCGATGCCTTCGCCTGAAGAAATATGTGCCGAATGTGGGTGTCGCCTCTGCCCTTGCGAACAGCCAGTGGCCTCTGCCCACGCTTGTCGGCACAGTCCACAGCCGCTCTGGTCTGCAAAAATTCCTCTCCACGTTCATTGTTTCCTTGAGTTGTTTCTTGTTTTTGTGGTGACGTGGTGGGAGACAAAGTGACGGTTTAAGCCCCATGTTGTTGCAATCCGTGGTCTGTTGACAGTTTTACAAATATGTTCGGCAGCTGACGCGTTGTTATTTGAGGGGTCCTGGCGGGAAGTGGTGGGACAATTCAGAAGAATCGGTTGTAGAATGAAACTGCAAAAGTTATTTTCAAAATGAAAAGTTGAGCACAATTTTTTTCATTGTTTCATTCTCGGAACCCCGACTACATCGATGTTTGCGGTGATTTGTTTGCTGTGCCCGGGGGTGGGGAGACGCGCCAACACTTTGGCCGTACCAGCTGCGGACATTTGAGGCGTATTCGGCCGAACTGCAACACAACTTCCAAGTTGGCCGGATGACTTTTCACAAATACCTATTGTTGTCACAAACATATGCATTCCCCCGCAATTTACGTTTGGTGTGGTTTGGTGCCATCATCTCTTTTACAATCTTGTTTAGCTCGGCTACCTTGAGGGTGAAGACTGGTCCAATGCCATGTCCCGCTTGCACTGTCGATTCGGGAATGAATACCGTGGTTTTGTCAGATATTCAAAACGCACTGTCCTGTCGCAACAACAATATTCAATCAATACCATTCTTGGTGCAACTATAAGCAACTGGACTCCAACCAATGAGTGGCAGGGGAACTCGCCCCATGAATCCACAGGTAGGCTAGGTCGTTCATCAAAACGATGGAAGGACAATTTCACTCTCGGAGTGACACTCTTAGCGCGACAACCTCGGAGTGACATTTTTAGGAAAACATTTGGCAAAATGTTCTTAACGACAAATCTTGGACGGACACTATTGAAATGACACTCTTATTAAGATTTTTTCAGTCAGACATTTTTTGGCAACAGATTCTTCGCGAGACTCTTGCAGTGAGAGTGTTGGAGTCACATTTTTTGTAAGACACTCTGTGAAGACGGTCTTGGAATGATATCGCGAAAATTTTGGAGTGACACTTCTGGAGCCATTGCACCAGCACCAAAAAATTCGAACGTGAACCCCCCCCAATTTTACAAACATGATTGTAACGGTTGTAAACGTCAAACCCGCAAAGCAGAAGCTGGGGGATCCCATCCAGCCAAGGCTACGTTTTCGTAATTACCGTTCGAAGGCGATAAGCGCAGCATTTTTGCACCAACTCCTGCAAAAAAATGATTTTTTGTTTTACATCTTGCGTGCGGTGTGTGAGCTAGTTTAACCTGTTCGCAAAACAACACGCGCGAACCGGCTTAGGTCAGTTCGGCCGCTTGCCGTGGAGCGGGGCACGGCACTGTACGTCAATGAATGTCAATGAGCCCTACGAGCGTTTCATTTGCATTCCTGAAATTAGTGAATTGTTGGGTCTCCCAGAAACGTCTCGTGGGACAAAACTTGGCACGACACTGCACATTCCTCTTTTTTTGGAAAAGGCGCACGCTGTCCAGGCATGCAGCGAATAAAGTGAAATGAAAGGAAATAAAGTGTAGCATTACTGGATGCAGGCATGTGTAATCACAATTTCAGCTACAAGACTGTTGTGGCACACTTTCCGGGTGCATGGTTCTGCGTGCCGTCTTTTGCAGATGGCGATCTCGTTTCGTCGGAGGGAACACTTCGGAGATTGGAAAGCCACCGTGACAACGATTGATCTTTGCCGATGCACCGGTGCGATTTTGCGCTCTGGGGATCGGCGTTTGTGCGTTGAGTGTGCCGAGTCCTGAGCCCTGGATTTCAACTCGATTCAAGCGCTGCTGTGTCGAAGGGCATCAAATGCATGGTGTTGGTGCCGGTAGACTGATTGGAAAACCATTTCACTCAACTTTACTTCACCGACTGCTGACATCGGATGGTTGCACTACCCCACTGTCTTCCCCGTACACCTAATTACAATTTTATGTTCAAAAAAATTGGTTTGGGGTCAAGTATACAAAATGGCTCGGCTGATGACCACTACCTTAGCCTGGATAGGGTAGGTACCTACCTCCAAATAATATTTCTATTTATTTTCCAAGTGTTTGGTTCAAAAACCACCACCAAAATAAAATCAAACAAATCACTTGAGTACCTCATTGAATTTCCATTACTTATGAGTACCCCACCCTCCAAATAATTTTAACAAATTATTGTGTGGTGGGGGTGAGTGTTTTGAAGCCAGGGATATCTATCCTCAAAATAATTAACTTAAATTTATCCAAGGTATGTTTGAGATAAAGTAGGGATCATCTCAGCTGCACAAGATATGATACGAGTAAGGTGTAGTTCTCAACTAGGTTCCCCGTTTTTCTTGTTTCCCCGGCCAACCCTCGGCATTGCATCTTTGCCGCGTAAGAGTAGATGTTCCACCAAGCTGCCAGACCCAACAAACCACAGTTGTGTTGCTCAGTCCTGCAAATGTTCCCTCACAATTTCAACCGGCCAAGGAGAAAGGAGGAACGACCACCGGGCTTTGCTCGGCCAACTTCTATTCCAGGCCAAGTGCTCCAAACATATACACGCACAATCACGCACAATCATGCACAATCACGCACGCACACATACACACACACACACATCAGCCATGAATGTTTTACAAAATTATAATTGTGTTCGAAAATTGTTTTACACTACAAAAAGGGACGGCATGATCTCCTCGATATGGATGTGATTAAACCGAAGATCCTACAAAATGTTTCCTAGGCAACTTGAGCACGCTTGCAAAATAGTAAGGTGCGCTCCCCCATGTTGCATGACCCAAGGACCTTGCAAAGACACTAACGAGATCTAACAAATTTGAACCCTGGAAAATCATTTTATACCAGGCTCAAGGTTCTTCATTCTTAAGGGAAATGGTTTCGTGGATCACACATGCAGTAGCAAGCAAACGAGGAATTGTCACCGCAAGCACCACACCTTAATGCAAGACCACAAATCGCGTTTGCAAAATATGCAGCGGCATTCATGGGAGATTTCGCAATTTTGAAGCGTTTTCAATCTTTGACAAATCAGGAGCGGCTTCTGATCACAAATATATAGACACAAAAGATATACCATGATATACCTGGGGCAGGATGGGCAGGGAGGTTCCAACACAGTACGGGAGCGAAAATATGTCAGCTTAAAGGGTCAAGGTCCCATTTCCAATGGATTAGGAACACGGGCATTTTCACGCACATACTTGAAACATGGCTTACTAGCTGCATTGGAAAACAAACAGGTTGAATGAAAAAGTTCCCCATTGGCTTCAAGGAAGGCAAGAGGAACCGCATCGTCTCGGAACAGCAAGTTGAGGTGAAGTGTCCATTTCGTTGACAAACACCTTCAAGCAAGTCCTTGAATTGTGAACTGAAACTGTTTGAAATGCCAAACAAATAAAAAAACATTAAGGTGGGTCCAACCCCTCATCGCAAAGCATCGCAAATCTCGCCGATCGAGTCCTGCCAGGGACCGTAACTTACATTCACTGGAAGTCCAAACGTGGGAGGCTCAAGGGGCACTCGAGGGGGTTCAATTTGAGAAACTGTGAAACTAGAGAATCATTCTTAACTTTTCCAGGGGCGGACAAAAAGTTTGCAAAAGTCATGGGTGCCATCCTACTTGGAGACAGTTGGAAACATGTGCGAGACAGCAGGAGGCGACCCAAGACACCCAGATTCTAGTAGCCAACAAAACGAAACAGAAACAAATCAGAGACGAGCTGTAGAGAGGTGCAAAACAAAGGAAGAGTGATGGACAACATGTAAGAGCTTTGTGAGAAATGCAAGAGCATGCGACCCAAGGCGAAAAGAGCCTATTGAAGGCCAAATTAGCAAGACTCGCGTGGAACAAATGGAAAACAAGCACAGAACCCATGCTGCCTGGGAGACAAGTGCGAAGTCAAACAGGTAAAAAGCAAAGGTGAGATGCCAAGGAAACTCAGCACCGCCAAGAGACAAGGCCACCCTTTTGGTGACTTCAACTGGCCTCACCCTTCACCAGCCTCACCAGTTCTCACCCCTTCAACTCACCCAGCTCTCTTTTTCCATGCGCCAGAGCTGTTCCCCACAGCTTTGAGCTGATCTTGGAAGCACGGCACCACGGCGACAGGTCCTTCGAGACCACGCCACATCCCTAGAGCCACTGAATCGCTCGTCTAAAGACATCCCTGGCGAACCAACTTGTGCAACACGTGTTGAGGACATTCCTCCTTTGAGACTGCTAGTTCTCATCAACTACTGGTTCGTAGCAGGGGGTCTTGTTCCTTTGGACGAAGTTTTTTCTTGTTTACAGATTCCCAGAGCCACAGGTTCGACTCATAGGGAATGATGATTGTACAAAAAGGTTGCAAGCTCCAGCTTGGAGTTTTCTTAATTGTCTACGATTCTCTACAACCACGTTGAGTATCTTTGAACACAACTGGTTCTGGCAACCTTCGTTTTGGCAGCTGTGGGAAACGTCCCAACTCCCAGCTGCGACCATGTGAAGAGGAAGGCATTGCACAAATCAAAATATCTTAAAGGGTTACATTTCTGCGTAAAAGCGACTTTTACCCGGATAGCGAAGCTATTGGGGTTCTTACTCCAAGTATAGGAAACAAGGCCATCAACATAGCTGGGTGGGCGCCGGTCTCAACAGGATTTGGGGGTGCCGATGTCAGTGGGCGCCGGTGTCAACAGGATTGGGTGGGTGCAAGTGTGAACAGGATTGGGTAGGCGCCAGTGCCAACATCCTTCGGTGGGTGCCGGTGTCAACTTGATCGGGTGGGTTCCGGTAAAAACACGATTGGGTGGGGGCTGGTGTCAACAGGATTGGGTGGGTGCAAGTGTGAACAGGATTGGGTAGGCGCCAGTGCCAACATCCTTCGGTGGGTGCCGGTGTCAACTTGATCGGGTGGGTTCCGGTAAAAACACGATTGGGTGGGGGCTGGTGTCAACAGGATTGGGTGGGTGCAAGTGTGAACAGGATTGGGTAGGCGCCAGTGCCAACATCCTTCGGTGGGTGCCGGTGTCAACTTGATCGGGTGGGTTCCGGTAAAAACACGATTGGGTGGGGGCTGGTGTCAACAGGATTGGGTGGGTGCAAGTGTGAACAGGATTGGGTAGGCGCCAGTGCCAACATCCTTCGGTGGGTGCCGGTGTCAACTTGATCGGGTGGGTTCCGGTAAAAACACGATTGGGTGGGGGCTGGTGTCAACAGGATTGGGTGGGTGCAAGTGTGAACAGGATTGGGTAGGCGCCAGTGCCAACATCCTTCGGTGGGTGCCGGTGTCAACATGATCGGGTGGGTTCCAGTAAAAACACGATTGGGTGGGTGCTGGTTGGTGGGTGCTGATGCCGACAGGATTGGTGGGTGTCGGTGTCAACATCATTGGGCGGGTGCCAGTGTCAACATGATTGGGTGGGTGCAGGTCAATAATGGCGACATTCAATTGCTGACTATTTTCAAGCCATTTCGCAATGGGTGTTTAGTTGATGATCTTTGGTGACGAGAGTTCGGTGGGGGTAGTAATTGTGGGGAGCAGGATGAAAGATGATGTCCACATCTGTACTTCAGTTCTTTCAAGCCAAGGAGGGAAAGGAAAATATGCATCTGTGCGAAAGAAATCGAACCAACCATCAAGAAAGCAGTCTTATGGGGAACCCACGTATTAGACACGACTGCCAACTTACTCTCCTATTTGGGACAGCCACGTATGAGGGATGTCGTGTTGAAAATTATGCAAATCTCTTTGCATCAAGTATGAGGGAAACAAACCTAATGATTCCCCGCCTATACAAATTTGGGGACCGAACATGAAGGACCCAGTTTTGACAGGTCAATGAGTTGTATACGTGGAATGAAGACAGTGCTCTATTCTACTGTACTTACTTGCCTCAATCTAGGGGGCCCACAGTGTGATGGAAGCGTGGGCGAAGTTTATTGCTGCGATTGTTCGGGAAGCAAGCAGAGGAATTCAATTTCAACAAATGTGCCAATATCGAGGATGCACCTTGATGCAACTTTGAAATGGCCTCTTCACAGGATCATACGAACACATTAACGGCTGCCAGTTTCACCGTCACTGCCCAGGACTCATGTAGCACACACGGCGCATCTGGAGATCACAATTGGAAAGACTGAGATCAAAGGTTGCCCTTAACCTTCCATGTTATGTCATTATATAACCATGCAGAATTGTGATAAAACCATGGCATAATCATACAACCCTATAAAACTTTTGGTGTCTCACTGTCGCCCTTACTTCGATCAACCTGGATTGCACAATGTCATGCAGCTAATCCTGGCACAAGGAAATTCAATCTATGACCACAGAAGCTTGTATTCCAAAGCCCTCGTGCAAACTTTGCACCGGCTGCCCTTAAACTTGTTAACTGATCTAAATTCGGCGATTTCGACTGAGAAGTGATGAGTTCCCTCGCCCCAACTGAGTGGCCTCCAAGATGTCCTCGCCCTTCACCAGCATCTTGGCCTCCTGTTTCCACAGCCTGTCCACCTCCGAGGTTGAACCTGCAACCGCCAGCCGCAAGGAGTCCATGATCAAAATTCGAGAATTCTCCAGCTACAATTCTTCACGAATTTCTAGGGTCTTGTTCTGAAACACAATTGCAATTCTCCAAATTTTCACCTTGGAATGTCGTTCTCACCTGCTCGGCCACAAGCTGGAGCTGACTGGCACCGCTTTCGAACGGGTGCCACTGCAGGCGATGTTTCCACGGTCCTCAAGAGCGGAACTTTCCACGGCCCAAGTTCGAAGCCATGAATTGGCCATCCAACAACTGTTCCGACCATTTCCGACCTCCCACTCTGTTGCAACTTGCTTCAACTTGCTTCAACGAAACTCACAAGCGAACCATGGATGGCGAACCATGGATTGCGAACCTGGATGCCAGGGATGAAGCACGGGATCCCGGCGCAGTGGAAGGACGCCTGGCCGCGACAGGTGGTGACAGAGAGGGGTCCCATGGGGTCCCATCTCTGCCTTGATCCAGTCGACCGAGATCCAGCGCTCACACTCGCAGGCCGCCTGGCACAGAAAATTTTTCACCGATGAAGATCCAAATCCAGCACCAACATCTACCAACTCTCGAAGCCCAGTAGCTGGGACCAAAAAAGAAATCACCATGGAGGGATTCAAGAATGTTCCTCAAAAAAACAATCCCGCCTGTTCTTGTGCGGATCTGTGAACTCCGCCTTGTAGGATGTTGATGGCCTCGACAAAAAGACCCCGATAACGTCCTGGTCTCTGGTCTCCGATGCATGTCCAGCACTTTACAAGTAGAAGGGTTCTGAAAGAAAGAACAAAACTGCTGGCTGGGCTCTACATCCAGAACTCCGCACTCAAAGAAGTGTAGAGAAGAGGGAAAAGTACCAAATCATAGCTCCACATATGTATATATATATATATATACATATATACATATATATCCATCTTTGTCTGTAATGAGTTCAAGAGCGTGAATAATGTATAACTTCGGCGCATCTGTGCATAATGGAAGTGTAGCGCCTGTAGCGCCGTCTTGAAAATAGGATTGTTGTGAACTGATGAACAGATTGGGACGCAGGCTCGAAACTGAAATCCAACCACTTTGCCGTTGGATAGGATAGGTTTGTCACTCTGCTTTTCAACACTTTCAACACCATGGAATCCAATCAAATCTCCATTGGCTGGTCCTGCTCTCCATCCTTATGTTCCCTGGAGTCTCTTAAACTTTCTCACTGGCTGAGTGGCCACACGGATAGCTTCTGATTCCCAAAAACAGATTAGGCCTTGCACAAACGATGAGAAAATGAAATCAATCGGGTCAACTCGTCGCACAAGTTCTGCCGTTATCCGAGACTTTCGCATTGGAGGCTTCGCAGCTTCGTTGCGAAACCTGGTTTCGCTGCCAACATGATCCCTCCAGCAACGGCACTTGGGCCTGGTTTGATCCCCGAAGAAAAATTGGAAATTTCCTTGGAATGAAAAATGAAAAGAATCTTCTGAGTGTCCGTTGATATTTGATATCTGTAAATATCGGTGGTTTCAATTTCTTTTCGAGTGTGGTTTCGGACCCAAAGAACCACTTGTGATCAGGACCCCACCGAGCTGGCAGGCCGAAGACCTCATGTGTCACGGACCTGCAGACAGCAGTGCCAAGGCAACAAAAAAAAAGAGACATGCACTTTTTCACTGATTTATGTAATTTCTGTAGATTTCATCCACTTTCCGGAATAAATGTAAGATAGTGATGGCGCAAGGCGGTGGGGGAAGTTTCCAACGTATAGAGCCTATAGGAAGAGTGAGAGTTGTTTGAAATGAAGCGATAGTGTGGATGATGGTTGAAAGTGATGATAATGGTGTTTTTTCTTTTCTGGTGTTTTTTGTCTAGTGATCTTTTGTCTGGTGATTTTTTTGGCCTCTGGTGTTTTTTACTCTGGTGATTTTTTGTCTCTGGTATTCTTTGATTCTGGTGATGTAATTAATTGGTGATTTGATTGATTGGTGATGTAATTGATTGGTGATGCGATTAATTGGTGATTTAACTGATTGGTGATGTCATTGGTTGGTGTAATTGATTGGTGATGTAAGTAATTGGTGGTGATATTGATGGGTGATGTACTTGGTTGGTGATTTGATTGATTGGTGATGTAATTGATTGGTGATGTAGTCAATTGGTGGTGTAGTTGGTTGGTGATTTGATTGATTGGTGATGTAATTGATTGGTGATGTAATCAATTGGTGGTGTAGTTGGTTGTCGATGTAGTTGAGTGGTGATGCAGTTGATTGGTGATGTACTTGATTGGTGATGCGATTGATTGGCGATGTAATTGATTGGTGATATTAATGAGTGGTAATGTGATTGATTGGTGTCGTAATGGGTTTGCGATGTAATTGGTTGGTGATGTAATTGATGGGTGATGTAATTGATTGGTGATATTAATGAGTGGTAATGTGATTGATTGGTGTCGTAATTGGTTTGCGATGTAATTGGTTGGTGATGTAATTGATGGGTGATGTAATTGATTGGTGGCGTAATTGATGGATGATGTATATACTTGGTTGGTGATTTGATCGATTGGTGAAAACGACGCAAACCCGCGACTTTTTCTTAGATTTCTCTCGAAAACGTGCGTTTCGCCTAGGCCAAACGCAAATTTTCAAGAAGTGGCTCAGGCATCGAGGAATCTACCAATCTTTTATCGTTTTAACTTTGCAAAATCTTCAAAATGCGTGTTTCGCCACAGTGTTTTTTTTTGATGATCTCATCTTGCAACATGTCAAAGTCGCTCAAAGTCCTCAATTTATTACAATTTTATACAATTTTCACTTCCAAATGTACGTTTCGCCTAGGCGAAGTACAATTTTTCAACATTCCATCTTGAA
>VSDK01014170.1:764212-775159 GCA_009767595.1 Symbiodinium kawagutii
GCAAAAAAGGCATTGGGCCAGAGCAACAGCTTTCTGTGAAAGTCAAGTATCGTGTGGGTGGGTCTAGCCTGTCTTATCATGTGAGGCTCTGTTTTGAAATGATTGTGTCGCAAGGGCAAATTACAAATACTCTACCAGATCAAGATCTATCCACACGGTGGTCCACACCTGTTGCTCCAAGTCCAAACTGGCACTAAGCGCCGGTCAAAAGAATCAGTTTCATTTGATGAAACTCCTAACAATCTATGGCTGCTCCCCAACGTCAGTCACAACCCAGGGCTCGCCTAAAATCACAAAGTCTCAAATGGCGGGAACAGACCGAGGACCAATGCGGGACAAGCGGGACTAGGTGGCATGATGCAAGTGAATAGTGTAAACGGGGGACAAATGGTTGTCAGTGGAAACTGATAGGGAGTAAACTCACATCAAAGCAAACAAGTAGGATGGCGACACGTCATAATGCAACAAAAATGTGGTGCGTTACACTGGCCTAGACCCCAAATAGAACATACATGAACATACTACGCTTGCAAGAACCAAACAGCACCCCTGAACAGCACCCTGGACAACAGCACCTGCCTCCAAACTTGCCGCCAACACTTTGGACAGCACCCTGAAAAACACCCTGCACAACACCCTCCATCAAAAAATTTGCCGACTAGCACCGCTTCTTTGGGAAGAACCCCTGTAGCTTCCAGCTATCTGGGTGATCAAGTGATACAGTTGGCGAGTGACCTGGTCCATGGCGACCTTGCTGTTCGACATCTCGCATTTCTTGCGCTGCCTCTTCGACATTCTTTGACTCTTCGATGTATTCCTCTTTCAACGACTCTTCGTGCTCCTGAACACTACTCAAAGCTCAAAGACCTGATTTCGTGAGAGAATGCATCCAAATATGAAGGTGTAGAATGTGTTTTTCCTTCACCACAGAAGCCCGACGTAGAAACCATGAAGAACATCTGCTAAACACCACGGAAGTCTTCCTTCATTCCTTACTTCCTTGCTTGCTTGCTTCCTTCATGC
Source organism: Symbiodinium kawagutii (assembly GCA_009767595.1). Classification (NCBI taxonomy): domain Eukaryota; class Dinophyceae; order Suessiales; family Symbiodiniaceae; genus Symbiodinium; species Symbiodinium kawagutii. The sequence continues at coordinate 765,236 of VSDK01014170.1, forward strand.
TCTGCATCCTTCCTTCTTTTCTTTTTTCCTCCAATTGTATACTAGACATGTGTTTCTTGGGCATGGCACACCCACACTTCTTCAGAGGACCCTGTGTGTAATTCTTTTGTCTCCTCCTTCCAGGGACCAAGGAACAATTTTCATCTTGGCATGTATTGTTGACAAATCCATCCTGTCATATCATATTTCCTCAATATCCATTTCATCCATATGGGTGTTTCTCAAAATAGGGGTACCCCCAAATCATCCATTTATAGTCATTTAAAATAATAAACCAGCCATTTTTGGGGTACCCTATTTTGAGAAACCCCCATATTGCAAACAGAAAGGTGTCGCCTTGGTGTAGCCAAAAATGACTTTTTTCATTTCTGGTTTTCTCTACTGTAAATCTTTTTGCGGGACTTAGGCTTTCTTAGGTTTTCTTCGTTTTTCTTTATTCATTGGCTTGTGCAAGCAGAAAAACTACAAGGAGGACTTGGACACAAAGAGCTGTAGGTACAATCGGTATGCGCTACAATTGGTGGAGATGGCGCCAGGCTTCCAACCATGGAAACACCTTGGCCTGCAAACACCCTGTGCCGAACACAACGTTTGGGGTAGCTCTGTCACAAAGTGGGGCCGGAGCCACTTTGACCGTCTGGATGCATGTGGATTGTCTAGATTCAATGTAGGCACAACCAGACAGTGTTTGCATATCACCCTGTTTGTGTTAGGAAATAACAAGCGACTCTTGAAGGTCTTGCTATGATGGGTATACTCCGGTATGTTTGAGAATAACATTGTCCTCAACTCCGAAACCTGCAGAAGTGACCTCAAAATCTAAGATCAAAATGTCTCCTCAGATCCTTGAAGAAGGTAGACTGCATGGCCAATTCGAATGAAACGCCAAAAGCGCCCCAAGATCAGCACGGCAATCAATGGTGAGATTCCCCCATTGGACATGCTCGAGTTGTCTCCCAAGGTTCGTAGAGGGTTCTCCACGTCTTCCAACCATGGACTGGACAAGCTGAGGCACTCTGTGCCCATGGACAAGAGAACCACTACAAGATCCAACGGAAAGAAAATGATTTTGAAGTAATTCCACCGAAAAGCCACAATAAAGAGAATGTTCTCGGTCAGGAAAACGCTTAGAATGATGATGCTCAAGACAACGAACACGAAATCCACTTCCTCCAACCTCTCCGCCGTCTCAAATGTGGGTTGCTCTCTCACACATTCCATGCCACCCTCCAGACCATGGAAATGGAGATGATGCCCATGCCCGTGCTCACTCAGAGAAGAGTTGCCCTCCAACGAACTGCTAAAACATGCACCTATTGCCATGCCTTGCAAAGCCAGCACCTCAATCTTGATTTGCAGCCCTCCCATTACCAGTATGACGTCAATGACCAACAAGAAAACTAAGCCATAGTGCAATCCCTTGCTGAATAAAAAGCGAACGAGACCGGCCCGGCACGACTTCAAATCGATATGGAGATCTGGGAAAAAATGCCCGAGCTCGGGAAACTCATGAAGGTGAACACCTGCCTGTCTGGCAGCCATCATCATCAGCTGCTCACGGCCACTCAAATCGTGCAAGCGACATTTCAAATCACGAACTCGTTCGCGTCTCTCCGTGCGACGGTCAGCGGAAGCGGTCTCAGCCATTGGCCAAATCACAGAGCAAACAAATTGATGTTGAACGTGGAAACTTGTCGGTAGCTCTCAGTGATTCCTGTTCATTGCTTTGCTGTGATCCACTGCCGCGACAAAAACTTGAAATCATCCTGCAACTGAGGTGGTTCCCAAAAAATCCTGATGAAAGGAATCTACCAACTGAAGCAGTGAAATAACATGGACGAACCGGACCAACCAATTAAATGCTGTAAAAGATTTAGGATCTGACACATTTGGTAAAGGGTTCTGGAGTGATTGGTCTAAATGCTTAGAATTCCAAAGCCCAGTCAACTGCTATCTGTGTCAGTGTGGTTGGCCTGCTTGAGACAAGGAAGTACAGCAAGTAGTGCGCCGTCAATTGAGTCGATGTTCCCTCACTTGCTTGCTCTGTCTCTGTCCCTCACTCTCTCCATGGCCTCTTCTTCTGGTATTTGAAATACTTCCCAGTACGCTGTCCAATTCCGTGCCTTCAGCTGAGACAAACTCAGTCATTTTCCCCGTTCCAAAATCACAGAGCCATAGGGAGAAGCACTCTGGCACACTCACACCATGTTCAGCCGGGTTTTTGGCCCACTTCCATAAGTGTCGACTGAGTCACCGGACACGTCAATGAAATTCTCGCCACGGCCTGCCTGCATCCACTTGCAACCAGGGACCTTTTTGCTTTGCTGCAGAGCTACATTATCCGCACCAAAATCTGGAAACATTTCAACAATGTTTAACTAACATGCAAACGATCGCCCCACCCTTTTGCAGAGAACACGCATGCCGCATACAACTATCGCCTCACCACAGAAGGATCAGAAGGTTCACTAAACACTACGAAGGTTCACTAAACACTATAAAAAGCCCAGGTCATACCACGACAACACCGATCCAACGATGAGAATTTCGAAGCGTTTGAGTGCAGGAGACTGTCCCCCATGCGCTCTCTTACTAAGTGGTCTACAGGAAGGCCCTTGGTGTCTACGACCAGTCCTTCTGAACTTCTGATGATCGAAAACCACGTGTTTATTTTTCCGGTTTGAGAGAGTCTTGACTGGAGACAGCCCAAAGGAGTTGTGTCTTTGTTTTTTATGTTTGTCCATGGTTGTGGCAACTGGTTTGGTCTAGGTTGCATGCCCCAGAGAGCAGTGCCCTCCGAATAGGAACATGAGAAAAGATTTAATTGTTTGAATGGTTGCATATCATCCTTTCTGTTTTCTGAATGTGTGCAAAAAAAATATTAATGAACTGAACAACATACAAATCCTCTTAAGATGAACAATTGGGAGACTGTATTGAACAATTTTGTGGCTACGTGTGTGTGTGAGTGTGTCAAGCAAGCATGACGCCACAAAACCAACATGTCAATGCCACTATCCCACCCACGAAGCTCGCATATTGCCACAAAGCTCCCGATCATAGCCATCCCATACCCATCCTCTCTACTGCACACTGCCAGCAACTCTCGCAAATGCTGCTTCCCCCCGGAAATATCGAGAATCAAGACTGCTTTGGAAAAAATATGGAAAACACATGGTACAAGCGCTTTAAATACTGACACCAATACAATTTCTGGTGCAATGGTGCAGGACAAATCCCGCAGAAACCACTATATAAGTAGACTTTGCAAGAAAACAGGGAGATGGTTCATACTCAGACATCTAACCTAGAGGCTAAAGGATTTGGCACGTTCCACTTGCAGCAGTTCATTGTTTGATGGTTTCCATGTGGCAAAGCGAAGAATGTAACATGATGCAACCATTGAATTCACAGATCGTTCCACAGGAACACGCTTCCAATCGGTGCCTGGGACACGTTCTTCCACGGGAACGCTTCGGCTGTCGAGGTGGTGTAGTAAAAATCTTTCACCTGACACACTTTCATGCCAAACATGAATTCAAACTCCATCTCCAAGTAACATTATTTGCAAGATTTGTTTCATGTTTCTTCTTCTGTCTCAAGACATCCATATCGTCCATATCCTAGTAATGCCTACCAGTTCCCACACCTGCGCAGCAGTCAATGCCAAGGGTTCAGACCTGCAGGCGATGAAGTTTGACTCATCGAATGCTGAACCTGATAGACTCCACGAACCCGAATGCAAAACTAAACAAGGTCTGTGACCCATTGGCAAAGATAAAACGGAACCTTGCTGCAAAACAATCTTCTCACACGCTCTTAAAAGAATCCGTTGAATCAACTCTTGTGCTGAAGTGAAACTCTGGCAAAACCGAGGTGCAGAGACTTCCCCAGGCCACTCTAAATTGAGACTTGTGAAAAACATGTTTGCAGTAATACTCCAGAACACATTCAGAGAACAATGTTGCGTGACATACTTATTTGACTCTCGTAGAAATCGCACTTGATTCGAAGAACCTTGATGACAATCTGGTATAACGCTATTGGAGGACAATTTTGTGAAACAGTCTTGTGACTCTTATCAGATATTGTTTGTTTCGAAAACAAGGACAGATAGTTCTATATAGATCAAACTCATGCAAGTCCCTCTTCAAGGAGGCTGTCTTGCAAGACGCTCCTTGGACACAACTTGAAGAGAGTCTGCCCTGACGCTTTTGCAGGACACTCGAGAGCAAAACAGCAGAAGTAAGAGACTTAGTGAGAGACTTAGTAAGAGACTTTTAGAAGTCTTGGAAGACGGTTTGTGCCTCGCCCTCTCCGTGTGCACTGCAAGAGGAGGGAAGAGGTATGGAATGACTCTGTAGAAACACTCTTTTGGACGACAGGCTTGACGTTCTTGGATTAGATTCGTGGAATCAGGACCGGGATGGGAATCCGGGAAAAGCTGGCAATTAGGGAGACCCTGGGATTTAAAGAAAGCCTGAGCTAACGCTATCCCTGCTGCTGATCCAGAGTGGGAGAATCCAATCTCTGATGATGTTCTGTCACCCCGATTCCGGAATATCTAAAAACATCGCTTTACATGCCTGCCACTCTTGCAGGACAAAAAGGGGAGTCCGTGAGGACAGTATACTGTTGTAGTTTCTTTCTTTGAAAAAACATGAATTAGACATATATAAAAGGATAGTCGTGGAGTTTCTCTCACGCCCAACTTGATACAGTAAAATGGTTATGGATCTTCCCCTTCACAAGCGAGAAAAGTTCCTGCAGCATCACAACTTTGAGGAGCATGGTTTTCGAGCTTGCATCCGTAACGTTATTTTGAAGTCCCTCAACCAGCAGGGCGAGATAAACACATCGCAAAATGATGTGACCGTGGAGCTTCCACAAGGCACAGCGAAAGATAACGTCAAGACACATGAAGATCTGAAGGGTGGCAAGTTTGTGGAACAATTTTGGAGTTCTGACAATCTGCTGCGGACAGTTCGGGGAAGCCATGCTGCAGCCAAGAGATAAACATGAACCTTTCAATGCGCAGTGTGATTAAATCAGAGTCAGATTGGAAATGATAAATGTCAAGAATGCAACTGATGGAAAAATGACAGTCCCAACTCGACTATTTGGTCCATCCTTGGAAACGTATCCTTTTAGTTCCCTTTCAAAGGTTTCCCTGCGGTCGCTTGCAATATCTGAACAACTCGCATCACGCACAGGCCGCTGTAAAGTTGGACATCTGACCAGCAGCAGGCAGCCGTGACACAGCCGGCCTTGTGGATTCGGAGTCTTTTGGCATGAGTGAACTAAGCTTCTCTCAACATACGATGTGAAAATGTTGGAACTGGAATATGTGAGAAAACCATTACATGAAAAAGACGGGGGGCTGCAGAGCTATGACAATTGATCACAGTAAAGGTGCAGTAGAAGTAAAAAGATTCTCCTTTGCAACTGGCTGGTGTGCAATTGGCTCTGTCTGAACTGAGCAGTTGGCAGCAATGGATAATACTTGAACATGATCATCTCAACTTCTGCATGTTTTCACCTACAAAACGAAAAGTGCGCAAGAAGGAATCGAACTGCTTGAAGTCTAAAACTGTGCAGATGAGCCAAAATGCCATCAACAACATTCGGACTTGGAACCCAAACAGAAAATACCATAACAGCACAGGTAAAAATGCTGCACTCCCTCTCCTTACCAGGAGTTCCCATGAACTCTGTTCCTTGAGCACCCTTTCAACCAGATCCAATACAAAATAGTTCCCAAGAATGATCACTTTCTGTCTCAAGAAACCCATTAAACAAAAAACGACAATTTCGCCAAGCAGACCCTGGGAGACAAAGAGAAAAAGGAGCAAAATCAAGTGACAACTGCCGGACAAATGATGGACAAGCACACATTGTCAGTTGAAAAGTGCGATCAGAAAAACACATTCAGATATGGTTTAGAAGCGACCAAGTTTGACCACTGGACCCCAGACCAGAACCGGTTGTCAACACTAGAATTTTTTGTGTGGCCCAATCGTCAAAACAACATGACTTGCAGGATGCGATTGTCAAACCGGAAAACATGTCCGTTGATTTCGTTTGCATTTTCTGTGCTTTGTATTGGATTTTTGCCTTTGTATCCCTTCAGGATTGTTCCTATGCGCAAAAAACTTTGGAAACACAAACAAAACCTCAACAGAAAAATATCAAATACAAAAATGTCAAGTATACTGATATTGGTTCAGACTCCGTCCTCACAGCAGCTAAAAAGATTGCCGCTGACCCTTAAATTGGAAGTTTCACAATGGGCGGCGTGGGTTGCTTCATGCGAGTGCTGACTGATAGCAAAGGAATCGCCCATTCTGCAAAGGCCACATCAACATGCCGCAAGCACTGGCCTTGATGGGGGCCGACCACGTCCCGATTCGACGGCAGGTCCGCAACACGAGTTGCAACATTGTGCCACGGAAACCTTTTTGAAAGCTTACACAGTACATGACGCAATGCAGCAAGTGTTGGCACCATCCTGCGAATCAACGGCAAATGTGCCGGTCAACGCTTTGCATTCGGCAAAAAAAATCTTCACCCCACCATATGTGATATGATGCAGCACCCGGAACTTGCGTGCGCTTACCTTAAGCAGCTGAAAAAAGACATGGCAGCCCATTTTTAGCTCACCTTCCAGGTTCTAAACGCGCGAAGAACGAACACAATTGTTCGAATCTGTGCAGGCCTACCAGATCAATGAAGGGGATGGTTTTGGCCTTGCGGACTTGCAACACCATCAACAAGCCAGTCCGTGGGGTTCGGAGTGGACAGTACGGCGTTGTGCTGGATTGACTATTCCTCCTGCACCCATAATGGGTGGCCCATCCTAGCAGAAGAAATTCTTATCACTGGATGATGGAGCCTTGGGAATTGATTTGGCACCGGAAACAAAGGGAGACAAGAAGAGAAGAGGGGGACAAAAAGACGAGGTGGGCACAGTGACCGACAAGGAGATATGGAGAAAGAGCAGGCACGGCAATCATCAAGATGGGAGACAAAAGGAAAAGAAAGCGACAAGAGAAAAAGGCAGAGACAGAACCAAAAGGAAGGAGACAAGACAGACAAGTAAGGAGACACAGGAAAGAAATGGAAAGAAGGGAGATAAAACAAAAAGGCGAAGAGGCATATAAAACCAACCCACAACAAGAAGCACAGAACGCGAACCAAACGAACCAGGACCATCCTGGAGATGGCACAAAGTTGGCATGTCGCCAGTGTCACCTGAACCAGAAAGGAACATGCGACAAATCACGGTCACTTACAATCAAGCAAGAAGACAAGGAACCAGCAAAAATGGAAAGAAAGCAAAACAACCAAAAAAAACAATTTCCATGCGATAAGAAATCACACTGGGTCTTTTTATGTACGTTTTGATAGTTGGTTGCATGTGAGGTATCCTACCAAAATTATTTTCGGCATCAAACTTACAGCGAACCACACCAGCGCCTCTGACAGCAGCTTCAAGGTGGCATGCACAAAAAGATGCCAGCAACAGAAACCATCTAGCAAAGAACAGGAACCCAACCCCAAACACAAAAGGTGACGCCAAGTCAACTGGCGATGTTGCAAGGTTTTGTGGCATAATTAAATGTTCCACATGTGAGTGTGATGTTTTCCACATTTGGTGATCCGCTGCTCTTCACCACTGTTAGTAACGCATGGTGCTCGCGCACGCGATTTGTGAAGTGTGTAATTTGAAAGCGTGGGTGACGGCAAATATGTGATATGGAAACACTTTTTGAAACAACTTTCGCTGAGCAACCAAACCTTCGACATGTGGCATTGTGTGGTCGGTGGTGATGCAGTCCTGCTTCCCCATGTCCCGCGAGATTGGAACGGCTGGGCCCAAAGGAAATGTGACAGACCAGGGTTTGGCAAGGATATGGTCCAATCCCTCGTTCGTTTTGATTGGAGAAGGGCAATGTGAAGAAGGCAATGTTAGAATTGTTCTGGACATAATGCCAACAAGATCCCTGCCACCACATGAGCGCAACGCATCCTTCCTGCAGAAACAATTTTCTGGTCAAGCCCGGCTTGGAAGACCAAGATCTTGGTGCGATTCAAAATTAAATCAATTTGTCCATACAAACAAGTTTGGCCAATGGGTTTTGGTCACGCAGTCTGTCTGGAATGAAAATTTGCTACACAATCTCGTCTCTTTGTCTGTAATTGCAAAGGGAATGACGGCAAATGACGTTTGACGAACACATTGAGAAAACTGCAAATATGTATGTTTAACATGTTTGTGCCCAAACAAGCCCGCCGCACCGCGTCCAGGCACGACATGAAAATGAAATGAATAGTAATCAACCAAGGTGATGGATGCTCTCAATCCTATTTTTTCCAATGCTGGATTGGAAGATGCGCTGCTTTCATGGAATCAGCGTTTGACAAATCATGGGATGGATGCCGGCTGTCATGGACACTTCGCCAAAATGATTCCCTGCATTGCTAGCGTTTATTCGCACAACAAAAACAAACAAATTTGCGTACATGCTAAAGACCTTGTGTCGGGAGTTTGCCAAAGTCTGCCTGAATTTTCTAAACACGATTTTGTTGTGGGGTTCAAAAAATTTTTGCATCGCGGAGGAATTGGTGGACGTATTGGACCAAAATTCGCCCGAGAAACATCCTGGTAGAAAGCATGGTGGAGTCCTGGAAACACATGTGAATGGCATGGTGCAACTTCAATGAATTTTTCTTAAAAAAGACTTTTTCAGTGGAACTATGTTCGCCGAATTTTGATGCGGCGCTGACTGCCATTGCTACGTTTTCCCCCACAGGGTCTCTATCTCAGGCCATGGTATCCACATTTATTCCTTTTGACAAAACGGCACACAGTTCACTCAATGCAAAGCAGCGCTTCTTTTTCTTTTGAGAATTGGGGTCAATCTTTGGCCGCGCTGTCACGGCTTAGGGTGAGGCACTAAGACTGTGAAAGCGCTAAGCTATGTAGCCAAGATCACCTGATCTAACAGTCTGTAAGTCAATGAGCAACATTGACAGTAGGATCCCAAACGGTAAAGAAGTGATAGTCACTTATCTTAGGTCACTTGACCATTCGTCACTTGACGAAGTTGGGATGGCCTCAAAACAGTCCCGTAAAAAGGTCGAAGACCACAAACCTCTCAATGAACACTGTAAGTGTGACAAAACTATGTGATGACACTTGTCAAATCACCGCAAAAGTTGGGTGAAGACCCAACGTAAAAATACACTTGGGGACATTGTCGGATGCGTGGACACTTGTCCAAAGATCTGATCACTTGATCAGGGTTTGTTTATTGTGTGGACACTGGTCCAAACCTCTGATCACTTGATCAGGGTGGGAGAGGTAGGGACGAAAAAGAAAAATGTCACTTGACATGAACATGCAGAACATCACTTGATGTGCTTGTGCATGTTTATGGCTCATGGTCACTTGACCCTGTGAGCCACACTGCAGGCGTATGGACATGACGTGACAGCTGCAAGTGTGACTCAAATTTCAAACTGAAGCAGTGGGAGACTTACGGAACTTTACTTAAAGTTCAAACTGCTCAACTGCAAGTTGCAACTCGAACTAAACAACTGCACTAAACACAGCAGGTTGTTTTACAAAGGTTGCAAACAAAACTGTTCACTGTGTGCACTTCAAGAGTTAAAAACTCTTTCATCTGTTTTGTCTTATGAATAAAACTTCATCATGCGTTGCATGAGGTACGTCTTATTCCTTTTGACAAAACGGCACACAGTTCACTCAATGCAAAGCAGCGCTTCTTTTTCTTTTGAGAATTGGGGTCAATCTTTGGCCGCGCTGTCACCCCCTGCAAAATGGGCCGACTTGACCCAAACTTCCATGACATCCACCCTCAGTCTACAGGTACATCCCATGAGACTTGAGCACTCGGCTCT
>VSDK01014173.1:0-43862 GCA_009767595.1 Symbiodinium kawagutii
ATTCAAAAATCACAAGCGGGGATTTAGAAAACGTGAGGGAACTGAATGTGGGGATTCCAAGAATCACAAGCGGGGATTTTGAAAACGCAAGGGAACTGAATTTCGGGGATTCAAAGATCACAAGCGGGGATGTAGAAAACGTAAGGGAACTGAATGTGGGGATTCAAGAATCACAAGCGGGGATTTAGAAAACGTGAGGGAACTGAATGTGGGGATTCCAAGAATCACAAGCGGGGATTTTGAAAACGCAAGGGAACTGAATTTCGGGGATTCAAAGATCACAAGCGGGGATGTAGAAAACGTAAGGGAACTGAATGTGGGGATTCAAGAATCACAAGCGGGGATTTAGAAAACGTGAGGGAACTGAATGTGGGGATTCCAAGAATCACAAGCGGGGATTTTGAAAACGCAAGGGAACTGAATTTCGGGGATTCAAAGATCACAAGCGGGGATGTAGAAAACGTAAGGGAACTGAATGTGGGGATTCAAGAATCACAAGCGGGGATTTAGAAAACGTGAGGGAACTGAATGTGGGGATTCCAAGAATCACAAGCGGGGATTTTGAAAACGCAAGGGAACTGAATTTCGGGGATTCAAAGATCACAAGCGGGGATGTAGAAAACGTAAGGGAACTGAATGTGGGGATTCAAGAATCACAAGCGGGGATTTAGAAAACGTGAGGGAACTGAATGTGGGGATTCCAAGAATCACAAGCGGGGATTTTGAAAACGCAAGGGAACTGAATTTCGGGGATTCAAAGATCACAAGCGGGGATGTAGAAAACGTAAGGGAACTGAATGTGGGGATTCAAGAATCACAAGCGGGGATTTAGAAAACGTGAGGGAACTGAATGTGGGGATTCCAAGAATCACAAGCGGGGATTTTGAAAACGCAAGGGAACTGAATTTCGGGGATTCAAAGATCACAAGCGGGGATGTAGAAAACGTAAGGGAACTGAATGTGGGGATTCAAGAATCACAAGCGGGGATTTAGAAAACGTGAGGGAACTGAATGTGGGGATTCCAAGAATCACAAGCGGGGATTTTGAAAACGCAAGGGAACTGAATTTCGGGGATTCAAAGATCACAAGCGGGGATGTAGAAAACGTAAGGGAACTGAATGTGGGGATTCAAGAATCACAAGCGGGGATTTAGAAAACGTGAGGGAACTGAATGTGGGGATTCCAAGAATCACAAGCGGGGATTTTGAAAACGCAAGGGAACTGAATTTCGGGGATTCAAAGATCACAAGCGGGGATGTAGAAAACGTAAGGGAACTGAATGTGGGGATTCAAGAATCACAAGCGGGGATTTAGAAAACGTGAGGGAACTGAATGTGGGGATTCCAAGAATCACAAGCGGGGATTTTGAAAACGCAAGGGAACTGAATTTCGGGGATTCAAAGATCACAAGCGGGGATGTAGAAAACGTAAGGGAACTGAATGTGGGGATTCAAGAATCACAAGCGGGGATTTAGAAAACGTGAGGGAACTGAATGTGGGGATTCCAAGAATCACAAGCGGGGATTTTGAAAACGCAAGGGAACTGAATTTCGGGGATTCAAAGATCACAAGCGGGGATGTAGAAAACGTAAGGGAACTGAATGTGGGGATTCAAGAATCACAAGCGGGGATTTAGAAAACGTGAGGGAACTGAATGTGGGGATTCCAAGAATCACAAGCGGGGATTTTGAAAACGCAAGGGAACTGAATTTCGGGGATTCAAAGATCACAAGCGGGGATGTAGAAAACGTAAGGGAACTGAATGTGGGGATTCAAGAATCACAAGCGGGGATTTAGAAAACGTGAGGGAACTGAATGTGGGGATTCCAAGAATCACAAGCGGGGATTTTGAAAACGCAAGGGAACTGAATTTCGGGGATTCAAAGATCACAAGCGGGGATGTAGAAAACGTAAGGGAACTGAATGTGGGGATTCAAGAATCACAAGCGGGGATTTAGAAAACGTGAGGGAACTGAATGTGGGGATTCCAAGAATCACAAGCGGGGATTTTGAAAACGCAAGGGAACTGAATTTCGGGGATTCAAAGATCACAAGCGGGGATGTAGAAAACGTAAGGGAACTGAATGTGGGGATTCAAGAATCACAAGCGGGGATTTAGAAAACGTGAGGGAACTGAATGTGGGGATTCCAAGAATCACAAGCGGGGATTTTGAAAACGCAAGGGAACTGAATTTCGGGGATTCAAAGATCACAAGCGGGGATGTAGAAAACGTAAGGGAACTGAATGTGGGGATTCAAGAATCACAAGCGGGGATTTAGAAAACGTGAGGGAACTGAATGTGGGGATTCCAAGAATCACAAGCGGGGATTTTGAAAACGCAAGGGAACTGAATTTCGGGGATTCAAAGATCACAAGCGGGGATGTAGAAAACGTAAGGGAACTGAATGTGGGGATTCAAGAATCACAAGCGGGGATTTAGAAAACGTGAGGGAACTGAATGTGGGGATTCCAAGAATCACAAGCGGGGATTTTGAAAACGCAAGGGAACTGAATTTCGGGGATTCAAAGATCACAAGCGGGGATGTAGAAAACGTAAGGGAACTGAATGTGGGGATTCAAGAATCACAAGCGGGGATTTAGAAAACGTGAGGGAACTGAATGTGGGGATTCCAAGAATCACAAGCGGGGATTTTGAAAACGCAAGGGAACTGAATTTCGGGGATTCAAAGATCACAAGCGGGGATGTAGAAAACGTAAGGGAACTGAATGTGGGGATTCAAGAATCACAAGCGGGGATTTAGAAAACGTGAGGGAACTGAATGTGGGGATTCCAAGAATCACAAGCGGGGATTTTGAAAACGCAAGGGAACTGAATTTCGGGGATTCAAAGATCACAAGCGGGGATGTAGAAAACGTAAGGGAACTGAATGTGGGGATTCAAGAATCACAAGCGGGGATTTAGAAAACGTGAGGGAACTGAATGTGGGGATTCCAAGAATCACAAGCGGGGATTTTGAAAACGCAAGGGAACTGAATTTCGGGGATTCAAAGATCACAAGCGGGGATGTAGAAAACGTAAGGGAACTGAATGTGGGGATTCAAGAATCACAAGCGGGGATTTAGAAAACGTAAGGGAGCTGAACTTCGGGGATTCAAAGATCACAAGCGGGGATTTAGAAAACGTAAGGGAACTGAATGTGGGGATTCAAGAATCACAAGCGGGGATTTAGAAAACGTAAGGGAGCTGAATTTCGGGGATTCAAGAATCACAAGCGGGGATGTAGAAAACGTAAGGGCGCTGAATTTCGGGGATTCAAGAATCACAAGCGGGGATGTAGAAAACGTAAGGGCGCTGAATTTCGGGGATTCAAGAATCACAAGCGGGGATGTAGAAAACGTAAGGGAACTGAATTTTGGGGATTCAAAAATCACAAGCGGGGATTTAGCACCCGTTCCCGAGGCAGGTCAGCACCCTGGCAACGGCACAGCAGCAAGCCAACAGCAACGCAATGCCACAGCAGGCCAATACTGCGGCGTTCGCACGGCAAGCCAACGTTCGCACGGCCAGCCAAGACGTTGCATGGAGTAGGCCGACACCAAGTGTTATAGAATGGGCTAACCTTCAGGTGCCGCCGACCCCCTTTCATAAGAGCAGGTGTGAGCAAGGACTGAACCCGGTTTGTGGCAGCTGGCGTTAGCTCCGTGAGTTGCCTTGGAAAGCCTCAGCTCCCATCTCTGCCACAGCAAGCCCAGGCTCTTACAAAAGGGGGTCGGCGGCACCTGGGCGATAGCCCATTCTATTTCAAACATCAACAGGTATCAAAAGATCAAATCTCAAACTAATGAGTTCGCCGTCATCAACAGTGACATCTACCAACGGGGACTAACGAAACATGAACCAACCAATCAGTCCATTCACATCATTAACCATGATTAATCACATCAGAAACCATCAATAATAATCATGAATCACCAATAAGCATCATTAATCACATCATCAACCATCATCAACCATGACAACCAGCTAAACATCATGGTCAATAGTCAACTAACATGAATCACATCATTAACCACCATTGAACCATCATTTACCGTCAATAAACCATCAGCTGTGAATCATCATGAACCATCATGACTCATCAACCATCGTTGACCACCATTAATAATCAGTGAACCATAATGAACCAACACAAATCATAACCATCATGAATCATGTTGGTGAACCATGAATCACAAACATCACAAATTACCACTAGAAAAACCACCATTAACCGCCATTAATGAATAATGATTCCAATGACTAATGGATTATCACTATTAACCAATGACTTAATCACTAAATCACTAGTCTATTAACCACTAATTAACACTATCTAACCACCACTATGACTGGGGATCCACCAGCCATGAATCGTAGCCATTGGTTCCCAGTCCGGCGCCTCCAAGCGCAGGCCCTGCTGGTTGAGCAGCTCCCCAACCAGGCGCAGCAGCGAGGCGTCGTTGCGGTGCCTCCGACGGAAGTCCTGGGAGACGCACCACGGGTGGCACCGGTGGCACCACGGGGCCATGGCGTGGTGGGAACCCATGGGTTGGCCACGGGTTTTCGGTTTTAGCGTTTAAAACCCATGGTGAAGGGCATTGAACCCATGGTTTAGCGTGATTTTTTCGCATTGATGCAATGGTTGAATGATTTTGGTTGAATGGTTGGAGGAGTGTCATCAAAGCAATGGTTTGTCATGTTTTTTTCATTGATTGGTTAAGAATTGGTTTGATGATTGGTTCATGATGGCTACCGTGATGGTTTCTGATGCTTGGTGTGATAGTTAATAACCATGTACTTGCGAAGATGATTACTTTGCAATGATTGCATGGTTGAGGGGACTTTTTGATCCGCTTGATTAAGAGCTAGCCATGGATGAACCACCAACAACTTGGGGGCACACCAATCACGGCTGGTGAATGGTAATTGGTGGTCGTTGATGACGACGACAAGAAGCAACAAACTGACGGTATTTAGCGCTTGATCGTTGACACTTTTTGAGGGCAATAGTGGTTGAGTATGATTCATGTTCATCATGGCTCATTATGGCTTTGTAGCTTGTAGCGATATGTAGCAATGGGTCAACAATGATTCATGCTTAATGATTGGCCGATTAGTGCTATTTCTTGAGGTCCATAATTGCGGATGATGATAGTTGACAAGTGTGACAAAAGTGAAGCACACTTGGGCATTGGACCCTGCCGCTTCAGAACTGGCAATAGTCTCTGAACATAGCAATATATTGTTGACGATAAACTGTTCAACCATCGTGAAAGCCAAGTCTTGACGATGTCTAACGATGGTAAATATGGCCAAAACTGAATGATTAAATCATCTCGGGTACCATTTTTTCAGTGGAAGCTTGCTCGTGGATGAGAAGATCCCTTCAGTTTCAAGTGGCTTTGTCTGGCCATGCGACCATGGCAAGGACCAGACCGCTCCTCACCCATGCGGACTGCATCGTCCAAGCGCTGGGCGTAGACGAGACAAACCAGGAGGAAACGTTGCACTTGGGCCTGACCAAGGAGCCATGGCATGGCATGGCATGGCTGGTTGATCACATGAACTGTTATATAGTTATAATAGGTGCCTTGGCCATGGAATCCAAGGTGGCTATAGGATCATTATCCTGCAAAATGGTTTAATTGTCAAAGGTGAGTAGAGCCATACTGAAACATATTTCAAAACTCCAACGCTTTAATAGCAGAGAGGATGGTCTATACTACAAGCAATAAGTTCCATACTGAAAAGCTAGTGATCATACTATGCCATCCTAGTTGGAGTTGATAATTTGTTGCTATTGAATCCCTCTGAAGACCGTGCCTTCAGGAGGGAATCTGATCATTGAGGAAGGTGAGGTTTGACAGGGAGAAGGGATTCCTATAGCAGGGAGGAGTCCTGAGGGAATACCAATGAACCGTTTTTGCAGCAAGGCAGCAGAGAACGGTGCTTTACCTATCTATGGCCATGGCGCTGGGATTTCAGTGACCTAAGAACTGAAAGGGTGCCAGGGATGTTGTAGGCAAGTATTTTCGAGAATTGTATACATTTACGAAACAAGCATGTCATTGAAGTGCATGAGCCACCCCAATCTGATGGGTTAAGCCACCGTGTGCCACCATCCACACGTGTACCACACTCTTGGATGATATCAATGCACTTACCCTGATTGACCGAAGTTGGTTAGATGCCTGGTTGCTCCGCCAGGCTCTATTCCTACCCCCAGCTATTATGGCAAACAAGGCGCATTGATAACCCATCACCATCATAACCAATCAACAATCGTTGGTTGAACAATTGACCATAGTTTTCACTATCAGGTGCTTGTATCCCAATCCATTTCTGGTTATTGGTTGGCTGCTTTTGATCAATCTTTCTATTGACTATCATGAACAATTGTTGCAACTTCTTACAACTGCCAAAATCATGAACAAGTTTTGCCTCACTATCCTTGTCAATCGTAATTTTAGTTTATCAAACCATACTATTGGATCATAATATCAACCGTGTATCTAACAACATCACATATCTACTGATTAAATATCTAGATAGATATGCATCGGTAGTGTATCTATTGTATTTAAAGCATATCTATATCCATCAACGCCATTCGCCAATAGCGATGCTTGAAGCCCAGCTGTTGCCTCGCCCTGCCGCGGGTTCACCTCCCAGGCCGTGGCCGCTTTGACGGAGCGCTGCAGCAACGGTAGCGCCGCGGCGAAGTGGGCTGAGGCGTCCTAGCGATGGATCACCGTGGTGGCCATGGTGATGGTGGTGGCCATGGTGAATGGATCACCTTGGTTCATGTTTAATAACCAATTGATACTAATGGATACTAATGGATACTATTACCCTAACTTTAGTGGATATCAATGGAGGGCAATGTTAAGGGTTGGTTGATATTTGTTGCTTGATGTGGGGTTAGTTCAAAATGGCGACTGATGTTTAATGAGTAGTGGTGTAATCAAGGACTATGTTTGCACGATGCTGGTTAATCATTGCAGTGGCCAATGTATCTTTGGTCAATGCAAAATAGTATCCATTGAAAAACACCTGTATCCATAATTGATTAGTAAGTATTGTTGGAAAAAATCGCATCAACCACCCATTGACACCTATCACATATACGATGCCAAGTAGATATCAAATAGATAGAAGCAAAAACAATAAATAAGAAATATATGAACAAATAGACGAATAGACTAGAACGCGAATAAACACATAAACAAACACATAAATTATCAACCCATTAAATACTGAAATACATGTATACATAGAGATATTGATTAGAGCTGGGATGCAAGCCACTGGATAGCGGCATGTTGAGTGTGGAGTAGGGTATTAAGTGTCAGTAGTTCCGTCAGAATGCTTAAGAATCACGGTGACAATGTATATTCCAAGCAAAACATCATCACATTACAGGAACACCATTTGTATACCATACCGTCCCAGTTGTTGAATTACAACAGGGATCCACGCATCTAACTGGGACAACAAACTCAAGTTGACATTGTGGCTTTTCATGATGATTATGCCCGATTCTTTCAGTTGATAAGTGTGTGACTGGGATAATGCACGCAAAAGCATGTATGTAGCTAAGATAACAAGCCAGTGTTACATAGCTGAATAGTAGGAGTTTGGTGCGACTCCACAAACCCCAAACCAATTTGAAACGCTGAATTTCATTAAAACAAGGTGCATTACAATCTTCTGGTGCAAGTTGTGATGGACTAGTCCACATCAATCACCCCACGTTTCACCCAGTGAATGAAAAATACCGGATAAAACTCCACTACTTGAGCAAATGGTGCAATCACTTTGCTACTGCGATAATCAAAAGTAAACAGCAGGTGTAAGTTTGTCTGCGATGATAGACCGTATCGATAACCAACCGATTATGCAACCCACATGCCCAATAACCAGTTGGAGTCGATGTCTGCAAAATGGTGCAACACAACTGGCAACAAGTCTTGTACAAGTGAGTATGGAATATTTTTGAACAATAATGGATGGAAATTTCTACACCAAAAGTGAAAACATGACCAATCAACCGAAAAGGTCAGTGTCAAACAAAGTCGACTTGTTCCAGACCCCAACCTAGCGGAATCTATCCATGGCTGACTACCGCCAAGCAAACATCTCATTGATCATCCCTAGTACACCATCTTTCGGTTTGGGTACCCAACCATGGCTAAGGAAACGCCCAGCTGAGTTCACAAGGATCGGTGGTTGGTTGTACATAGAAACCGTCCACATCCTCCGTACGATTATCATCATCATCATCATCATCATCATCATCATCCTCATCATCCTCATCATCCTCATCATCCTCATCATCATCATCATCATCATCATCATCATCCTCATCCTCATCATCCTCCTCCTCCTCATCATCATCATTATCATCATCCTCCTCCTCATCATCATCCTCCTCCTCCTCATCATCGTCATCGTCATCGTCATCGTCATCGTCATCGTCATCGTCATCGTCATCGTCATCGTCATCGTCATCGTCATCGTCATCATCATCATCATCATCATCATCATCATCATCATCATCATCGATTCCACCGGGTACTAGCCAACTAGAAGCCAACCATGAGCCGTTGATATATCCTCCTCTTTGTTTTGAGGGTATAACTAGGTATGAATCGATCATAAGCCCATCAAAGCCAACCACACGCCGACCATTGACCAAGCCTCCTACGATCATGGGTTGCACCTTAGCTTTACTTGCGCACTGGCCTCGTATCTTTCAGCATCCTGGAGGTAGATGGCTGAAACGTACCTCAGCCACGTCTGAGCTAGCACGAGCTTAAGCTCACCAGAGTCGTTGACCGATGGGTGAATGTGGTTAATAGGATTCAATAGCGATCAAAAATAGATAGTAATGATTGATTTTAATGGATGATAGTTATTGGTTAATGATATTGATAATAATAGCATTCGATGGTTGATGATAGCTTCGAAAAGATTCATGATGATCTCAAAATTATGATCAATCATGGATTGATAATGCTGAAAATACGCTAGACGATAGTTGCTACTGGTCGTTAGTAGCGGTCCAGCAGGGTTACTGAATATGAAAGACCAACAAGGCTGAAATGATATAACACCATCGCATTTACAAGCAAAACAGTTGCTCTATTGGTGTCACACTAGTATACCAATCTATTACCTACAACACCAATAGCCGTGCGATCTTGTTTGAATCACTTTAAACAGTGATTCAAGTGCTACAAACAAAGCAATCACAACAACCACTTTCTGCGTGTGCCCGCAACAGCGCCACAGCATCTTCCCATTGAAACATGTTAAAACCATGCATTGACATCAACGATCAATTGCAACACCAATGATTTCTTTTACTATTATGATTATTAGTATTACTACTATTATTATTGTAATGACTATAATTATTAGAACTACTATTATTTAACAATAGCAAATATTGTTATTAATTAGCAGACTTTCGCTGCTTCCACACACCCAGAGCCCATGGCGCCGAGGTACCAAAGGCATCCCAGCAAAGCCACTTTCGACACGGCCGGTGCTGGGTCCTGACCCCAACCACATCAAGGCACTATTGGGGCACCTTCGGGGCGGTTGATGATAAGGATAAGGATCAATGGGTGAGAACAGAAACAACCAGGGTCTGCTGAATGGGAACAATCTGCTGAACAACCAACGTCCTGAGCTCTGAATTGCCCCTCTGAGGATACTACTCATTTTCAATCGTTCCGAGTTGGTACACCAAACAGTTTGAAATGACGGTGACACATCACCACGAGCGATCTGCAACCATGTTGGACACAGTTGATCCAAATGTGTAACCTAAACCTGAAGCTATTCCACTGGGGCATTTGCTCTAAATTCCTATGTCTCGCAGCAATCCCAAGATGCAAAGTCTCTCTGAAATGACCAACTAGCCCATGAATCAACCACGTGAGCCATGTGAAACCAGGCACTAGATCTCAAATCTTTCAGCCATCCCCAATTTGAACCATCCACAAACCAAGTAGCCAACCATGCGCACCCATTTGTGAAGCTCCTGGTCGAACTGCTTCTGCGCAAAGGACCGGAGGCTCTGAACCTGCAACATGAGTTGAGCTTTGGCAATTTCAATGTCTCCACTGACTGCTATGACTATCCAACAATGGGTATAGCCTTGACAAAAATGGTAGCAATATTGCGAAAAAAATAAATGTAGTGACAAAATTGGTAGTAGTACAAACAATAATGATAGTAGCAATGACTATACCCCTAGCTCTAAGAACAGTTTATTGCTGTAACAATAGTATCACTACAACTCATTCCAATGATGATAACCAAAGCAACTGCTGGCAATCTATCTCACCTCTGGCCAACTATCAATAGCTTAACCACCATTGGTTGTTTACATCAATACTTAACCATCAAGCCTTATGAATTGTTGCTTGTGATATCCAGCTTATTAATGTGGATTATCCAGCTATGATAACCATCATTCATTGTTGCTTATCACCATTCTTCACCACTAATTAGCCATTACATACCATATATAGCCATCATTAACCACCAGTAAATCAACTATCATTCACCAGTCCCTCACCACTCCTGACCTCTTCCAGGCAGCTGCTGGAGAGCACTTCGTGGTACTCCGCTGTAGACAGGCGCCGCAGCAGTGCGCCGGCGGAACTCCAACTGAGCGGCGCCCAACGGCGGCCAGGGTGAGCCTCCATTGATCACGGTTTTGTCAACAAAATACTGGTATACAGTGTATACATGATGATTATTGGTGCTAATACAATCATTTGGATTAAATAATAAAATCATTGTACGAAAAAATGTTGCGTTTTTCAATTTTGGTCAGCTAATTGTATTGGTACCAGCCATCACCTCGCGCTCCGCGCAGCAACAAGACCAGTGACAGGTGCCGCCGTCGCCAACGGGCTCGCTTGGAGGCCAACGGCAAGAACCTGCTGGAGGCCAAGTTGAGGCTATCAAGGGTGCACTCTCTGACCACGGCCCTTGCAATCATGATATGAAGGCCAGGCTTGGCTAACAATGATTGAGGATGTTCAATATGGATCAATATGGCGAGTAACCGTTGATGATGTTGATCATGTCACACGCATGCAGCCAGCGACGGCTTGACAGGCCTTAGCTTAGCAAATCTTTGATGGCAAGGGGAGTGGGCATTGACGAGGTAAGGTTTCAACTATCACAGCAACGATTCGGTATGGTTTGGTTGCCCATGCTTCTTGATTGCTAGTGGTGGTGACTTTTGTTTGTCAGTTTTCGCGACCATCTCCTGAGCAATCGCTTTGGCAAGTAAACAGCATGACCAATTTCGGGTTGGTATATCATTCAGCGGCGGGTGGATGGGATAAACATGGTCCTCTCAGGAAGTAACAAACCCAAAGTGGTTGAGTGACATGCTAACATAGCCTATGTGTCGTACAGCTTCATCATCTTACATCTTCATGCTCATGGGACGGGAACAAAAAGGACTGGTTGGTTGGTTGGTTGGTTGGGTGGGCTTGTCGGTCCTCCCTTGAAGTTACAGCATCCAATTTCATGGGCCCCATCTGAGGTTTTGTCACTGCTCACATTTTTGTCAGGGGCATAGAATTGATGGACTCCATACTTTGATGTGGTGGGGATACTTTCCTGGTATACAACCTTTGCAAATGACGCCATCAAGTGAAATTATCATGGTTGGGAGCGATGAATCTCCTTATTCGCCATGATTAAGCATACTATGAATCTCTATGAATCATACTGTAATACTATTAACATCCATTAACCAATCATGAATCTTCTTATTCACCATTATTAACCACAATTTACAGTATTTACTTATTATCAACATCTATGAACCATAAGTTCCCGTTCTGAATCTCCTTGGTGTTCCACCAGTGCCGCCCACAGCCTTGCTTTGCTTCCTCGTACAGTGCAACTTCGCTGCATTCCATGGCCGAGCTTTGGACCGTGATGCAGGGGCAGGAAGCAGTCGGGGGAACTTGGTGTAGTGATCATGCACTGCCATAGTTGATCAGTTCATGATCCTATGTGAAATTTGGTGAACCATACTTAAGCTTAAAGTATCATTTCTGGCCATGCTTCTTGAAATTAAGCTATCGTTCACCATCTCAACTAACAATCATTGATCATGAAGATGGTTGAGTGGCAAAAACATTGATTTAGTTATTCTGTTCTCCGGAGACACTAGCCGATGGTCCGTGAAGGTGTTGCGTCCTGTCCCAATTTCGACTCAGTCTACTTCTAGTGTAAGCCGCTTGTCGGCGGTTGTATCCCTTTCAGAGTTTCTTCTCTTGATTCCTCTAGGTATTGTCCGTTCCTTTTGCTAATTCTTCTTGAAACATATTTGTTGGCTAATCCTCTACATCCTTTGGTACATCATCACTTTCCATGTCAGAGAACCATCCATACCAAAGCATCCAGATGTGGTTACCTCCAGCAATATGTTTGACTCATTGCGGCATAGCACTGACATGTTGCAGCCAAATGACTGCGGTGCAAGCGACAGCTGGTCCCCAGAAACTGACGTTGGTAAGGATGGTGACCGATGGTCAGTCATGATGAGTACTGGTTCATCATTAGTTGACGCTTCAGAGTAGATATTGATAAGGGATAGCCCTTAATTCATTGCTTGATGGTTAATGGTTGCGATGACTCAACAACTAATTCATCCAGCTGTCATTTTTGCAGCAGTCACAGCTTGCGTACGATGATATAAAGATCATCTCAACCATGAAATGCGGCAAGCAAACCATCGCAGAATGCTTTGCACATTGTATTTGCATGTTGTGGAGCAAGCACCATGGAAAATTGCCTTGACAACCCAACAATCAATTTATTTGTAAAACATCATCATGGCCAGGTTGGTATTTTTCAAGTTCTAGCTGTTCAGTTTCTGGAGTGCGACCACTGGAACAATGACAAAGCATTCCAATCATATCGCTACTATTGTCGGCAATTGCGTGTTGTGTGTAGCCTCAAGTAGCTTATGTACCAAGTGGGTACCAGTGACAAAGTACTGATATGGCACCCTGAGCACACAGAAAGTTTAAAAGACCACAACTTGTTCCTTCGCAACGAGTGCTGGTACAAAAACCAAAACCAATCCGCTACCATGTCAACAGGCATCACGGGTACAAAACCAGGGTGTTGCACCGGCTGCCGTGAGCTGAAGTTGAAGAGTTTGACATTCCTCCTTACCAACGATAGCGGTATTTCAGCAGTTTTCGGGGCTTAAAATCTCTGCCAGCAAAGTGACTTCAGGAGACCCGAATCAACAAGTAAAAACCAATCATAAAGCGACAGCAGTTGGGGGTTGGTTACATATTCCTGATTTCAGGGCTGGTTCTTCGATTTTTGCTCGACAGTGATATGCCAACCATGGCTATCTGCAGTGAAGTGCCGCCATTTCACCACCCAGGGAGCCTTTCTTTATTGGACAGCTAGCTACCAGGGGTAGGAACTGATAAACTGGGATGGCGGCAGCTGGCGATAATTTTTCTGGTCTTGGCTCGTGTGAACGAACAAAGAAAAACTTTTCTGCGAACAAACACCACAAAACCAAGAACGTTTCTTGGTCAATAATAGGTAATCTCAGCATGATCATCCAACAACTAACATTAGTCAAGGTTTGGCGCAGTTTAATATGGTTGGATAAAACAGATCAACAACAGCAGCAGCCGCAGCAACATGGCTATGGGTCAAAACCCTGTACCCGTGGTTCCCCTATCATCAACCATTGTTTTCCCTATGAAATTGTTGGTGAATCCTCCATTGTTGTTGGTTGAATAACATTGACCCATAGCCATATTGTTGGTATATCCACCGCTATTGTTGGTGATTATCCCCTATCATTACCCATTATTAGCCAGCTAGTTAACCATTGGTTGGTTAACTGCTTGACCCACATCGCAACGCCGACGGCACTGGGTCCCTGGACGCAAAGATCAGGAAACGATGTCCGATCTCGGCCTGACATCATGGCATGCTTCGGTCCCTGGGGGCCCCCGCTCCTGGCCCCGCTCGCCCTGTAAAGGGCCGGTGGCCGGGATAGCCCTGGCGTAGCTCATGGCTCCCTCCCAGCCAGCCAGAATCAAACAGCTCATTCACCTAAGTTTGTTTCATTGATTGGTTTGATTTGCAACAATTGGGGGTTGAACATAAATTCGGCTTTAGCAAGCCTGACACAAATAAACGAACTAGCGTCAACCACAAAACAGCAGAATAAACAATGGCCAACAGCATATCAACCAATCAGGAATCTGCATGGTTCATGGAAACGGAACTATAACACACCAATAGTAGTGTAGCCTATCACAATGATACAACTCACATTCTTTGTGGGTTCAAACAAAACTAGGAATCATTTTGGCAGCGTAGAACCAAGCAACAGCCAATCAATAGGGGTATTGATGCAGCTGCCAGTTTCATATGCATCAGAAGCATATATCCGTGCAGGAAGGTAACTCCTTCAGGTAGAGGTTTTAGCCACCGTACCTCTTGGAGGTTCATCCTGTTATTGTGGTGTATACCGCTCAACAACAAGCGAACAGTATGAAGCAACATGAGCGACGGTCCACTGTTGACCTCTAACTATTGCTACCAATGGCTATCGTTGGTCGCTTGTCCGAACTATGAACTTACCTTCAGTATCATTAGCCACTCGCAAGCATTCTCATATCAACCATCATTACCAATACCCATGGTTGACTACGTTGAACCCTTGTGAACAGAAACCGCAATTCACCATTAAAACCCACATCATTGACAAATACTAACCACCATTAACCGATATCAACACTCATATAATACCATTATTAACCACTATTGACCACTATAAACCAATATTAACCATTATTAATCAAGTATTCTCAACCACAGGTTCACCTTTGCATCGCTGCTTACAACTGTCGTTGGGTCATTCGTGGTACAGCTGGGCCTGATCAGGGCGCAAGGACATCTCGAAAGACACCTGGCGAGGCAGCTTGGCCACCGAACGACACCATCGGTTCGTCCATGGACGATATATCGATGCATCATCTTGAAACAGTCTTTTTAGATGAACCACTAGTGGTTGAACAAAACTAGTAGTTTTATCTATCAGCTTTTGCATCTATCAGTTTGCTAGTGGTTGATGTAGTGTTTTGTAGATGTGCAAAAAAAACTGAAAGATAAACTATATCAACCGCTAGTAAGCGCTAAGGAACCATGGCTTTTGGCGAATAACCATTGATCATTACCAACAGTTTGGTACCCTCCAGTTGTTCAAGTGTGGCACATCGATGACTGGGACAGTTGAGCTTGGCGACATTTCAGCAAGTTGAAGCTATGGTGCAAGAAAATTGGTGGCCGAGTAGAAGTGAGCCACGGATGGGTTGAACGGCGGTTGTCATCTGTTGGCTTTGTGATATTCAACTGTGCTCATCTGGGAAGCATTCAGTGATAAACACAAAATGTCATGTCTCCGGAATTCGAAACGGATTGGAAACCATGAATCAGCCGCCAACATTGTCGACCATCCCATACAACTCGATGGTCGCATGTGTCCAGTCAACCATCCTGATTGATTGCATTGCATCAAGGAAGCTTCACCGCAACGCCTGGCGAAGTATCTGTGAATGATGACCAGTGGGAAGCACTTCCCAACAATTGAAGATAAGCTGCTTCCAAAAAAGACCCGCGAGAATCTGCTGTATTGTTGCAGTTTGCTAGCTACCGCCCCATGCAATGCCTGGTTCACGTCGCACTGCGCAGTCAATGGCCGGCCCATGATTTGGAAGTGGCGGAACGGCAAGGTGCAGTAGAGAGAGTGCATCAGCCCGTTCCTTAAAGAAGCCAATTGCCAAAGGCCCACCAATGGTTTTCTTCCGATTGAAACCACCAATCAGCGTCATCCCGACCAACTTGCCCTCGTACCTCTTTCCCGCTCGCATCATGTCGTACCACATCAGAATCCGAGGTTCAGGACTTGCGGTTTGTCTGTGGATCACTCAGCACCCTGGTCGCCAGCGCTTGACCCAGCTGACTGAGAGATTGTGACTATAGGATTCATTAACTGATGATGGTCAGCTGACTGATTTTTCAACCCATGGAATTGATGATGACTATTTGTTGAGAATCCCATGGCGGTGAACAAACCGGCTGACCATGGCTGTGCTCCAACCATTCCAAGTTTGTTTCGGTCACCATTTCTAGGAGCAAGCTGCAGCAAGCTTAGCAAACCGACCACCTGGGCTAACAGAGCTTGCACCTCAGTTCCTTTGAAGTCAAAGAAATGTCCCTCGAGGAAGCTGTTTGTGATCACCAGGAGGCCTGAGCAAAACCAGGCGCCGCGCTGCGCCCGGCGTAGCCCCTGTGCTGCTCTTGTTGTGGACCCAGGTCCTGTTCCCATGGTGCCATGCCGCGCTTGATGAACATTGGATCAGAAGTAACAAGAACATTGACAGGTCCACGGTGACCACTGCCCCTCTCAAGCATCTTCGCCAGGTATTTCTAGAGCATGGGGGGTACTCGCAACTGGAAACCATGGTTGTAAGCGACTTCTATGTGATACATTTCCAGACACGGGGCTTTCCAAACGGTCATTGAGCACTTGAAATGCAGGATGATCACGTAGAAATCGCCGTCGGATGCTCAGTCATGTCACTCAAACGCGGCCCTGGCAGAACTCCAAACACTTTTAGGTGGGCTTAATGTCACCCGCACTGGAACCGTAGTAATCAATTGCCACTACATGAATCATAGTGGTAGACAACCACTGGTAATACATAGGTGCCACAACAAGTAACCTAACCCCCACCCAGGCACAGGCACACAAACACACAATGCCATTTGGACAGCGGAAGCAAAATCAGTTCATGCAATCCCCCTGAAAACACTAGCTTAAATCCAAGAGTTTGTTGGTACAATAATTGCTGTGGACTGACGAACTCGTTTTTTCGCAGCCTAATCTTAAGATTCAGAAGATTGGGACGTCCCTGCGGCTGCTGAATTCGGTGATGATGATGATGATGATGATGATGATGATGATGATGAGGATGATGACGGCGACGACGACGATTGCCTCTCACGTTAGCAACTTTCCTCTTTATCATGATCATTTTTGGGATACCCTGTGATTTCAAATGCACCAGCACACTGAAACGATTGGAACAAACTAGTTGTTGTATTCCTGAGCTTGGGAAATCTGCAGAACTGAACAAAACCCCAAATACCGCGCACCAGCTGTTGTCATCACATACTGGCAGACTAGCCTCACAAGTATCCACTGTGGAGGCTGTCACAAATGGTACCCCCCCCAAAGAACCGTCGGAAAACAGCGTTTTAAGACGTTTTGATTCTGAATCAAAATGCCAGACCTTTGATTGGAGAAAACACTAAACAGCCAATTTTCCCCCAATCAAAACCAATTTTCCCCCAACTAAACAGCCAATTTGCTTGGTGAAAACCCGGCCTTTTACACCTCTGGCATGTCACCTGGGACATCCATCTCTGGCCCCAAGCAGCTGGGAGAACCACCGGACGCGAAACGCACTGGGCTTCCTGACCATGGACCGGAGTAGCTTCATAGTCCTTGGGCGACAGAGGTTCCCATAGCAGTTCAGCCGCTGTGAGCCACCGGCAGTTCCATGAAACCGCGGTTTCAGCTTTAAGCAAACTAATGGTAACCCAGGATGAAGCTAAACCTCTGGTTTATTAATAGGGGGTATCCCCCAAAAGCCTTCGTTTCCTTTTAAAATGGTGAGCATTCCAATTAATCAACAAGGGGTTTGTTAATCCTGGGTTACCTTTACTGAGAATCATTTATCAGTGAGAATGGCCAGTCGAGCAACTTAGACTGGCAGTGAAATTAGTAGTGAAATAAATCAGTGAACCACGGTTCATCATCATTTCACTATCAACTATAGGCAAACAATTTGTATTTATTCATCAACATCCACCACTATCTACTAGTAATCCATCAGTAACCACAAGTAAACCCATGATAGACTTGCTACTAATTGCCAACCAGCCATGAAATGCGGATTGGCGAGCAAATGCAAACCAGCAAACAACAACATGTGGGCATGTGATCGTTCAATACCCATGAATTATTGTGGTTAATTCGAAGTGGCTGGTTGAACCTGGCGAAACATGATGATGGCGGCACCTGCTATTCCCAATGCTATCAACGCAGTATGGTCCATTTTCAATCAGGATCAGCGTCGACAACTAGCTGGTATAGTTTCGGCCATCGTCGCTGCATGCATTTTTGTCGATTTTGGTCTACGACAATCAATGGATGGTGTCACTAAGCATCATTTATCATTGCTAAATTCCACAGACAGTAAGCATGACTCCAGCAATGACAGCTAACCGTTTCAAACACCGGTGCTTAACGCGGACTCTGCAGCCACAGCTTCAGCAATCTCATCTCGGCCACGTGAGTCCCAATCCAACCTCAGTGCATGGTTTCATCGTGATGTGTCACCAGTGGATGCTTCCTTGGGGATATAAAAACGAATGAATAGCCCAAAAACGAAATGAGAACAACCAGGAAACATATGGACGCAAAATCGTGGTGCTAGTCACGGCTGTGCAACACACCTGCATCAATACTGGAGCAGCAAACTTCAGTGACCATACGTAATTGCCGGCAATTTGGGGATAGGCTTGCTGTGATTTCGACGAGTCATATCGTCTGTTTGTGGTTTTCCCATGGCACTCTCGGCCCTACCGCTTCCACCTCCAAATGCGAGGGTACCCTTGGCAGCTTCTTGGCGTCCAAGGTTAGGCCCTGGAATTCCCATGAAATGTTGTCATTTAGGTGCTCAAAGCTACTGAGTTGGGAACAAAATGGACATCTTGCGTTAGAAATTCAGGCAGGGCCACATGAAGCATTAGCGCCAAATGCACATCAGTCACCTTGAATCTTACAATTTTGTCATCTTTGATTCCCGGTCACTAGATGATTCGGTTGATAATCTATCCATCATGGTTGAATAGACCAAATACTAACGAAGGTCTCTGAATCCTGATACCTAACAAAACAGTCGATGGTAATTCGTATTGCATAGAAATCAATGGTACGATTGACGGATGATTAAGTTGCGATACGTTTTGCTTTCTGCTAAGCGAACCTACAAGTGATGGTAAATCCAACATTTTTAAACGATAAACGCGCTGTTTCCAAGAAGGCAAACCCGAACATTCCGATACAGAACCCTCGCTGACAAATCATGATGGTGGCTAATCCCAACAATTTATGACTGGTTTGGCAACTGCTATGAACCGTTAATAACTGTTCAAAAACAATACGAACAACGAAACAAGATAATCAACTGGTAAAATCAATCATCATTCCTAATCAATGTTGTCCAGAACTATGAAGCACAAATAGCCAGCATTAGGCATTACAAGCAGCCAAAACTTACAAATGCTACAAAATATTTATTGTGAACCGTGGTTGCCTACTACGATCAACCGTTGTTCTCGATCAACATTGAACACCAAACTCACCAAGGACAATCCACTATCCTCACCCGTTATCAATATTCTTTATGATTTCAACTCTTGTCAACTCCTATGAAACACTATTGTATTTACTGCTGTCTTGAACGAATCATTTTTTCTGACAAAATATGATAAAAATCTTATACTAAGCCTGACAGAATTAATGTACGAAGGGAATTGCTTATACTAAGATATTCCCTCGTCAACGCTAATATCAATAGAAACATACTATCAAATATATCTATACTACTATATCATTTACTAGTGGAATGTTTTCACTAGCAATAGAAATATAAATTTCACTATGTATTCAATATATGTTAATCTATTTTCCACTATTTAATATAATAACGTTAAATATAACTATATTGAGTGGATCAATGTTAATTATATTTCAAAGAATATATGCTATTACTGAAACTATATACATATACTGCTATTAGTACATCATTTACTAGTGGAATGTCAATATACTATTAAATGCTACTATATTTTCACTCAACAGAACCGCAACCACCCTGGGATTCGGCACCACCGCTGGATCTCCTCGAAACTGGGTGCTTCACCTGAACGCTGTAGCAGGGCGGAGGTAAATATCCAAAACATCGAACAAATGGTTGGTTACTTGGTGGCTGCTAAATCACGAGAATAGGTTAAACAACCAGAATCATGGTTAAACAACTATAGTGGTTGGTTCATAATAGTTAATAGGGGATAATCACCAAGAATCATGGTTAAGCAACTACTAGTTGATGGTTTCTCAAAATAGGAAACGCCACAAATGCATGGTTTACTATGAATGGTTAACATTGGATGATTTGTCGGGTCCCTGATTTTGAAAAAAAATCATAGAAATATGTACATGTACATATGGACACCCAAAAAAAACATAGACAAATGTATACAAATGTGTATAAACCTGTATGTTTTTACCAAACACATGCGTGGATGAACACATGAATGTAGTGTACCTGTGGCATTACTGTATGTGCATCTGGGCCCATGCATGCAAATTGAAGGGCAAAAAGCGAGAACTAAAACCCAAGTATCCGATGAAGAGATATGAGGTATTGTTTTTTGGGATAGTTGATGAATTGTTGATGTATTTGGTAAATTTGACTTACATAGATCTCAACCTTTCAGAACTTAACGAGGAATCATCAAAACAAGTTTGAAAAAAATGAAACAGTGCTAATTTCCAGCGGCGTGGTCCCGTTATCTTGTTGTTTGTCATTGGTATGGCTGGCTCTCGTGTGGTCCTCACTAATATTCCTGGTTCTCTATCGTAGCCCCAGCCGGAGTGGTTTTGCACGTGCCAATGATGTTTGCAACTAGGCACAGGGTGGTGTTCTCCAATCATTGGCTGGCCTATACCATCTAACTAGACCTATAACCACCACAAATGAACCCCGCCAACGAAAGGTGATACATCAGCCGCCGCCACCAGTTGACCACCTTGTTGTTGCCAGTATCCAGGTGGGTTTGGGATTTGATAGCCTTCGTTGCCGAACATTCCCATGTGGCTTCACGAGCTTTGTGATTGGTTCATACCCTCTGGTAAACTAATCTGGGCAATTGTAGCTGATGCATCCATAAATTTGCTTAAGACAAAGAATGCAAATCCTCTGAGAAGGATATCTGCAACGCTGGTCAGGGAGGTATGACCCATTTCAAACCACAGTTGATGGGGAAAGTTCGGCCGCTCTACAGCTCCCAGAAAATATAAAAATGCAGAAACCACAAGAAGAATGAGGCTATTGAAAACCGATCCCAACACATCAAAAATTCGAACAAACAATTTGTTGGGCCGAATCTCACCAAAGTCGGAGTGAAAACCAATGGACAATACCTGAAGAGCATTGGAAAACGCAAGAAATAGAAATGAACGTAGACGTTGATTTGGGCTTTGAGCCTGCGTGTATGCGGGCCGTCCACGGATGGAACTATAAAGTTCACCTAATGCTGCGCGTGCCACGAGAAAACCAACTTGCAATTCAGCAGAACGATTATGAGACGGCCGTTTACATTGCGTTTGCTGGTCTCAGAACAAAACCAGCAAGGCCAAAGCCTTCAGTTCGAACCTCCTCAGGGCCAGAAACTGCTTGCGTCGGGGCTTCAAGGGCATCTCGAAAGCCAAAGAAAGACAGACCTTCGTCTTTTTGGACGTGGTAAACCGGCGTAGCTCCACGTTGCGTCCAGCCGTAGCTTTTTCCTGCTGCAGCTGGTTTGACCCATGTCTCTGTCACACGGGTGCCGTTGACCAGCAAGGACGTCAACACCCAGGTCGCCTCATTGGATCTTTTGCTCCAGGTTCTGCAGCGCGACATGCCGCTAAGGATCCCCGAATCACCATTCAGTGCCGCGTTGAACGCGTACATCAGCTGTCTGTTGAACGCGTACATCAGCTGAACCCGTTTTGGCTTAGATCTGAAGATTCAAATGACGTGCTTGGGCCGTGTCGAAGGAGCCACGAGGTGTTGGGCTGTGCCTCTGCGCTTTCTTCCTTTAGGTCTATTGCCAAGCCCAGGGCGACCAGTGAGCCACGTAACCCATGAGGTACAGAGACCAGTACATGTCCTCTCTCAGGTCAGCCCTTCTGAAAATGCTCTTCAACGACTTCTTGGACACGCATTGATCGGGAATCCCGAGGCTTTACCCGTAAACGCGTTTTTCCAGCCACGTTTTCGAAGGCAAAAGATTTACCATCAGCTACGCTTACCCACCATTACTCACTACTTTTGGAAATGACACTTCTAAGTGTGAATCAACTATTGATGAACCGTGAATTCACCGTGAATTGATGCACCATGAATTGACCATGAATGAAGCGTGAATTTAACCATGAAACAACCCATTTCATCAACTGAATCAACCATTATATAATCAAACAATTTGAATGGCAACCTATCCGCCAGCAAAATTGTCCCAACGGGAATCCACACGTGGAACCGCACTGAGGTTCTCAACCTAGCAGCAGGGGTTGGTACGATTGGATGACGAGGTTGCAGTGCCGCTATCGTGACGCATGGCACAAAGGGATATATCTGGAATCTCATCCAATGAAGATGTTGAATGGTTGGTTGAAATGGATTGGTTTTCTACCACTAGTTGCGTCAAAGCCCTTGCTGTTCATTGCGCAAGGGAACACCAGGTGCAATTTCACACAAAGCGCACCACTTGTGGTATATGTATATACTTGGTTGAGGTGGGTGAATGGGCAGGGCCAACCCACAGAAAATGATCCAATTTGGTTGATAATCAATTCTGGGTAAAGTGGGTAACAAACAGTGATCAACTCTAGCGACTTCACGGAGATGACCGCCCTCAACATGGATGTAACACGGAGTTGGAACACGCGAATCTTGATCATGGTTTGTTGTTGTACAATCACAGAAACAAACATGCTGCGCAATGAAAACCTGAGATCTGCGGTTAATCGAACTTGTTGTCGTGCCTGCCTTATCCCTAGATCTTCTCGGTGATTTGTGGTCGTGGTTTGTGGACAGTGGTGTTGCGTCGGTCAACTGACATCTACAGTAAAATATGGGTTCACTTCAATACACACATGCAACGGCGAATGCATGCTACACGTTGAATATCATCGCTGATCATGTTTGTTGCTACGTTTGCTGTGTTGCTTTATGTTTGCAACTGCTATCTATGTTTGCAACTGCTATCTTCTTACTAGTGTCATTGGAAGGAATAACATAACTGTTTGGAAACAGGGAATTTTCCAATTCTGATTTCCGTCAGTATTTGTTGCATGATTTATTTGGTAGCAAAACTATTGTGGATCACACAATAACATGACTTGGTTCGAATCCAGTAATATTACAACTGTTACAAATTGTCTGGATAACATTTCTTGGAAAATACCATCCATAAATTTTGAATTGTTTGATCCATAAGCATCCAAAATGATGTTTATCAATTTATCTTCCATAAATTTTGGATTTACCGTCCATAATTCCATAAGCAAAATAACATGTTTTATGGATTTTCCATGCGTGATGAGAAGAACCACGACAGCGACGCTGGTCAGGATTGCCTGGTCTCTGCATCGCCCCCTTTGCCATCAGTAATTCAACTCAATTAACTATGAATGTATCAACTTCAACTATTCATGAATGGAGCGTGAGTTGTCGAACATTTAAACATACAACTATTCCCCATGACCAATCATCATTGACCCTTGTATGCACTACAATTGTTCCCATTCACTAGCCACCAATTAGCAATGAACTGACCAATAAGCAAACATTATCTTATCACACATCACATCATTACCCAACCACCTTAATCAACCTGTTTGACTAGGTTATCAAAGGCTAGGTATTCCTTGACCAACCGTTAGCCACCACACTTGATCAACTAACCATCCATTTGCCGCCAACGCCAACCATGAATCGACCATTATCCTTAGCCAACCGCCATGAACCAACCAGCTTCATTAATTCTTCAACGGTGAATTAATCAAGAAACAATCCTTCAAACACCATTTTCAAAAGTCAACCACTAGTGAGCGTCAATCATTTGGAAACCTCTAAACACCATTGTCAAAAGTCAACCATTAGTGTTTAAACGAATACTAAGTAATTAAAGTTTCATGAGTTAATTTAATTGTTCCATGAGTTAAGTGTCATTAGTGTGGCGTCACCCATGAAACGACGCGAGCCGCAGCCACTGCGCGTTTTCCATTCGCAACGCCGTGCCGTCGCCTGTCCGCGGGTGGTTGTTCAATGATGAATGTTTAGCGGTTAATGACCAATGGTAGGATGGTTATGGTTGGATGACTATGGTGAATAGTGGTGAATAGTCGTTAATGATGATGAAATGGTTCGATAGAACTTGCTTGGTTGATGAATGGCTATTGATTCGTGGATGTTGATGAATAGCTCAGTTTGATGGAACTTACTACCATGCATGAGGAATTTTGCGGGTCAATAATTGGATGGTTGAGAACGGTCAATGACAATGGTGAATTATGATTGATAACGGAATTTTGAGGGTCAATAGCTGGATGATGCTTGAGAATGGTTAATGACATGGTGAATACTGCCTACTGAAAAATAAAACAAATACTAGGCTGATGGCGAATGGTTTCTGCTGGGCGATTTTTATTGGCCCAGGATAAACTAATTGTTTTTTGCTAAGCTAAGCACTAAAAATCTTTGGTAACAATGCTTCATACTGGTCGCTGCTTCCAGCTGTTGGCTCTGCTGAAAACTGCCAACCACAATTTTGGGGTTCTGTTCATCAACAATTCTGGCAGAATTGGTACCCCAACATTCGCACCAGTATCAATCGTTTGTTGCCATCACATTGTCAGTCATGATTCTCAGTCACTAGCCATTCGCACCTGCTAGCAAGCAATACTCACCAGCATTGAGCATCATTATCACGCATTGAGCAAACGATTCTTCCACACTAGCGATTTCTGTCAACCATTAAAAACAACTTGTTACCTATTCTGGAACATGGCAAACTATTATTGACCATCATCAACTACTATTGACCACCTGGTTGGTGGTTTCAACCCCAATGAAAAATAATAGTCAACCAACCATCCATTGTTTAATACTGAGGAAAATAGCAAAAATGTTGAAACCACCAAACTACCATTGACCACTATCAATCATGATTCATCAATAGTAGTGATCAATGGTAGTTCATCAGTAGTCGTGATCACTACTATAAACCTTTGTTCATTCATAACTATTCATCAATGAAACATCAGCTTGTGCCACTGGTCACAGCACCAAACGCCCGGCAGATCGAGCCTGCGCTGCAGTAACTAAGGTTCCTGGCAGCCTTAGGAACGCGGGCGCTTTTGGTGTGAAGGTCCATGGGCATTTCAAAAGCTACATGGTGTACCATGAAAGTTGTTGGTTTCTGACTGCGAAGCTTGGTGGTTGTTGCTTTTCATAAGCAAATGCTTGGTTCAAACATGGTCCCTCATGGAGATACTACTGTGGAAACGCTTTACATGGAAACGCCCATATGACAAACATGAAACTTTGATGCTTAGTATCAATCATCCTGGTTTGCCTTTGGGATAGGTATGATCTATTATGAATTTCCCTACCCTATCCAGGGAAACTATCAATCAATTTAGAAGGTACTTATTATTTATCATTGTCTGCGCAATCATATCTGTACCATACAAACTTTTCAATGAACACTAGTTGGTTCTTCTACATCATTGATCATCATTAAGTAGAATTATTCAGTCCCACAAAAATAAACAACCATTACGCACCATTACCAACAAATCTTATCAATTTCACCAATTGTGAACGACTTTTCTTCGGTCAGCAACCAACATTATGATACCATGAACCGTGGACGATGTTTACCATTATCAATCACAATGACTATCTCTCTTCATCATGGTTCCTTCATTCTTGATTGCATTATTACTGTTCACCACTTAACACCACTGTTCACCACCATTGTTGCTGGGCATTTTCGAATTCATAAGTGCAAAACAATAAGTCATGGAAAATTCGCTTTTGACGGTACGCTTATGGCTGGAAAATCCCAACAGGGACAATGCTGGTGGTTTCTGAGCAAATGAACCGTCCATTCATGGAATGACCAGCAACATGCAAAAATCAAACTTGGCATGCCTAGAATATTTCACAACCAACGAATCATGTTGCTTTGCCATCTCCAAACATTGGCTCATAACGGGTTATTCGTAATGATAGTCACCAATTAACCTGCCCAACTATCAACGACAACCACAATGATCATTTCCTATGAATAGCTGGTTTTCAGCATTACCAACTACAAATCAATCAGAACAATTTCCATTACTTATTCATTTACAACCCTTAACCATGGTGACCACCCATCAACATCCATTGATGACCGTTGCTCTCCCAGCATTTTCCCCTCGTTGAGGCCCCCAGGAAACCAACAGCGCCGGTGCTGGGCATCCGTGACGGTGGCCGCGAGAAGGAACGCAGAGACCACACGACGCGGCCGACGACCTGCAGCGAACCAAAGCGAGGGACCAGTGGTCGCCCATGGTGACTCCAACCAAGGTCACCTGTCAATAGTTTATGGTCAGAACTGGTGAATGACTAGTCATGGTGACTCCAGTTCTAATCACTAACCATTAACTAATTAATGCTTAAAACTTGTGAGCTTAAGAGTTGGAAATGGTTAAAACTTCAATGGTACTAATGAGAAATGCTTGTTGGTGGTGGTTAATCATGGTGGCTATGAGTGGTTTATGCTGGTCCATGCCGAAGTGCATGCTAGTTGACTCCAAGGTTTGGCTTACTGATGGTTGTTGTGGTCAGCTATGGTGGCTGTGAAAAGCTGATATGGGACAATCATTATGGTCAAATGAATGATTATTGATAACTAAAATTCTAATGGATCCTAACTAGTAAAAAACGATTTGTTTCGAAATGACTATGGTCACTGATGCTTACTGGTTGTTAATGGTTAGTCTCCAATAATGGTTCTGACTTGCTTAACCACGAAGAATAGCAAATAACTTGTCATTTTCCACTTTTGCCGTGCTCGTGGTCTGACTTTCAGCCACTCAACAACTTCCTACAATTTTACAACATGCTTATGCATGGTCTGGGTCAAGTTTTGGGGCGAAACATTTGTTCCCAGAAGTGAAACATTTTGTGCTGGAAAGTTCCTCAGACTGAATTTCTTCGAGTGATTTGACAATGCAACGGAATTTTGCAACAAAGGTGATGAGTTCGTCCCAGGATTCGGCTAACCAAGTGGCCGATATGTCATTGGCAAAACTGCAAGCAACAACATTAGGGCAAATATCGAACTCACATGGGACGAGAATTCAGGGCTAGCATTGAAATGGGGCAATCCTGGAGAAGGCCGTTGCTGACTCACTAATGTGGGCTGCAGGCTACAGGCACCTTTACTTTGGAAAACTTGCTGCGACGACATATGCGTGCCGTCGAGGGGTTTCGCAATTTGCGGATGGGCGCCGCGGGCCTCCAAAGTCCGGAAACAAAAAAAGGGATGAAGTCGAAACAAATATGGACGCTGTAGACCACTCCTACCGTGTTTGAGTAAAAATCGTTCTTCTTTAGTGGCAAAACTATCTGCGCGCCATCCTTTCTGCACGCACTGCCGCGGCCAAAGCTGAGGTTCTGTGTCTTATCTCCAGGTCGACACCAACACAGAAGAAAAGTTTCTGGCTATGTGCCAGACTTTGCATACTATCGACCGCAATTCTTCAACACCCACTTTGCTCAGGCCCCCGGGTCTTGCAAAATGCCCAGGATTGGGAATGTGTCCATGACTCTTGCCATGTCAGACCATCAATAAATCTAGCCCGTAGGCGATAGATTGCAGATAGGACGGATATGATGGGGCAGAATTCGACAGGTGAAGGCGTGCTATCCATAGCTTCCTTAGGAATCAATGCAGTGTATACCTTAGAGAATGGAAAACCACATAGCCACTCCACCTCTCCAAGTTCCACTTGTGACCAGCGCAGCAAACTTGGCCACGCGCTGATTCAAAGCACCCCTCATGCCCCAGGGTCGTCGTTAATTTTGATAAGAATACCCACCACACCTCCCAAGTGTGAGGTCAAACACGAGAGACTTGCTCACACCCAGGAAAATCATCACAAGCTCTTTCAACGCTAGCAGGCCAGACCCCCTAAGAGCATTGGAAAGCAAGATGCCGTTGTGCTCCCCAAAGCCAAAGGACTGGCTGGCGCCCTTGTCCTCAACATGTTTAAGCAATGCCTGTGTGACATCCTGCTCGGACACTGGTGGAGTGGGAATCCTCTTCACTCTTGGCTTGCTGCCCTTGTTGTACTCATAGTTCTTCCAGTGGCTGCAAAACAAAAGGTAGTGAAACAAATAGGCTTCAATCTAGGCAGCAAAAAATGTTGCAGAGATGATGCATAGTACAACATGCAGCTCTGGATTAGACTGGGCAACTTGGCGCCCGTCAATGCTGCTTGCCCTCTGAAACTGAAACAAACTAACTACCACAAGATTGTCAATGGTTATGGATGGTATATCGTGAATCATGAATGGTTAACGCTAAATGATGACAAGTAATAGCCACAAATGGTGCTAGTTATTAGTGGTTGACAGTAAAAATTGGTTGTTGACGGGTATCACTTGCTAGTATGAGTTGATTGTGGTCAATTCGCGGTTATGTTTGCTTGAAAATTGTTAGGATTGGTTGATGATGGTTGAGAATAGAAACAATCCTGGGAGAAGAACATCTGCCTGATAACTAACCGGTCTGGAGCTCATTGAGTTGAAAGCTGGCGCTATCAGAACTCCTTCAAGAATAGCTATCAACCAACGAATGTCAGGGGCCACACTGCTCATGTGATACGATACACCCACCAAATGATGTTGTGTTTTGTGTGTGTGTGTGTCCAGGGATGCTAACATGAATCTTCTGGGTTAATTGATGCACAAATGGTGAACAGCTTTCCACCTGTTGCTTATGTCCAAAGATCATGGTTGCTAGCGCCCGGTTGTACTCCTGAACGTAGCTTGACCAGCGGATTAGGCAGCACTTACCAGCTCAACAGCCATCACTAGCCATGATTCATCAGCTGAACACCATTCCCCAGCTTATGAACCACGATTAATCATCAAACCAACAACCATTTGCCAGCTTAATAAGCAAAATTTAGCATCAACAACCATGGTGAGTAATTGACTAGCTGATTAGCCACCACTTGTACCAGTGATGGTTCTTAATCATACCAGTGATGGTTCTTAATCATCAATTACCGACCATCATTGACAATCATTATTCACCAGCTGATTCAGGACCACTTACCAGCTTATGGACCATGACTAGCGATTTTTCACTAGCCTGACAACCAAATGATCCTCATCTTGAGCCGTCTTTCCAGCTGATATAAATAGCAGCTCAACCAACTTGTAAATCATAATGATTGACAACCAACTTATTCACCAGATTATTAATTGGACAATCTTGACTACCATGATAAGCCAGTATTCACCAGCTCAACAAACAGTTAGTGTGGTAGTATTGACCAATATTAACCATTACTAACATAATACCTAATAGGTTGTCAACAATAATGCCCAGTTGTTAACTATGAATTATCCTCCAATTAATATTGGGACTTAATAAGTGGTGGTTGTTCTCAACAACTATTAGTTACAAAGAGCTAGATCAACCATATTAACCATCAGTGACTCATTCTAGAATGAACCAGTTGAAATTAGAAACTACTGTTGACCAGGTAATAACAAACACCTGATCACTAATTAACCATTGTTTTCCCTATGAAATTGTTGCTTATCATCCCCCATGAGTTGGTGAATATTGACCCATAGCCATATTGTTGATATATATATATATATCCCCTATAGTTCTTAATTATCATCCCCTATTATTGACCATTATAGTTGGTATATATCCCGTATTATCAACCATTCACCAGCTATTGTTGGAGACTATTGACCCATAGCTGTTCAAACATCATTGCCTCTGGGAGTTAACAATGAGCACGTCAACCGGAATATGAGTAACTAGTGGTTAACATTGATATTCCAAGTAATTAACCGTTGATTATTCATTTCTAAAACTTGTTAACACATATTGACCAAGTAATAACAAACACCTGATCAACTACTACTAGCCATTACTAATAGTAACGAACGGTTATATCAACCACAATTGCAATTTGTTACGTATTAGATATTCGTCCATTAATATTGACATCAACCAATTCTGAAGAAATGATCAGCCAATTGACATTGACAGGTATTTCATGAACAGTAACATCACCAGCTATTCATTTAAATATTGACCAAGTAATCTATATCTACCACTATTATTTGGTTATTATCCACTATAACTAACCATTATTAACCAGCTATCATTAAACATATATTGCTGCTGGGAGTTCCCAACCAGCACATCAACCAGCTGCACCTGTGGATTCGCCACGTTGCGCAGCAGCACCGCCACGGGTTGCTGTGCTTGGAAGCGTCCCGAGAGCCACAGCTGCGAGGTCGACACGTGGAAGACCTGGCGCTGAGCTGCCAGGGGAACTTGGGTGACAGGAACCGAATGTGAATAATGAACACATGGCCATGGGTCAATACTAACAAACAATAGCTGGTTATAATGGTTAATGATACAAGATGATAACTAACAACTATAGGGGATATACCAGTTTGTCAATGGCTTATAGTAGGGGATATAACCAACTAGCAGGTTAACAACTATAGGGAATAATGTTAACAATAAGGGATAATGTGAATAACTATTGGTTACTAATGTGAATAATATTTGTTTATACTGAGGGATATATACCAGTAAAATAATAACAGGGTTATGGTTAATAAGGTTAATAATAGGGTTAATAATGTGAATATTGGTTAATCACCGAATGTTCACTAGCTGGTTAATAATGCTTATTAATAGGGGATGATATCTAACAACTATAGGGGATAGTGGTTAACAACAAGGAATAATAAAAAATGTGAATATTGTTTATCAATGGCTTAAAATAGGGGATATATACCAATATACCAAGTATAATGGTTGATAATCGTGGATGATAACTGACAACTATAGCGGATATAACTGATTAACACTTGATAATACTAGTTATTAACCAATAATAAACATATGGCCATGGGTCAATATTCACCAACCAAAAATAGCTGGCTATAATGGTTCATGATACAGGATGATAACAACTATAGGGGATATACCAGCTATCTGTGGCTTATTGAATAGATCTATATACACAAATATATATATATATATATATAAATATATCTATATATGATGCTGGTTGATCAGGAATTGTGGATCTCTCATATGGCTACGGGTCAATATTTTTACCAACCAGCAATGGGGGACAATGACCAACAAGAATAGGTTAATCATGGGGTACGGGGTTTTGACCCACAACCATATCTATATGTACACAAATCAAAGCATATACATGTATATATATATATATATATATTCATATCTGCATATGTGAATTATTCTAAATCAATTCTTGTGAAACAAATGCAAAATGTACATCCTTCCAACTTTTTGACCAACTGGCTCGCCCTTGTGCCATTGATCAACCACTAACCAACTTACAAGCGATATTCACCAGCTCACCCTTCGGCGCCTCAGGTTGCTGAGCAAAATCGCGTCGTTCCACCTGAGACGTTTGACGATGGGCCCGGCCTTCCCAAGTTG
Source organism: Symbiodinium kawagutii (assembly GCA_009767595.1). Taxonomy (NCBI): domain Eukaryota; class Dinophyceae; order Suessiales; family Symbiodiniaceae; genus Symbiodinium; species Symbiodinium kawagutii. The sequence continues at coordinate 31,732 of VSDK01014173.1, forward strand.
GCGGTTTCCCAAGCTTGGTTCAGTTCTTCGGATTACCAGTGCTTAGCAACTCATCAATGGTAAATGCTCAGCCCAGTGACATTAGTTATTAATTCCTGGCAATCAGAAATTTCTATACACACACACACACACACCCGGTATGGTCACTCGTCTCCTGATGTCATGTCCCCCCCGTCGACTCGGCAGCTGACGTAAGTGCAGTCAACAAACCTGCGAAGTCACTGTTAAAGAGTGGTCAACCCTGCCAAACGGGCATACTGCACGTTCGTCGGAGCAGTTATTTTTTTTAAACACATGCAGTGATCACCCTGCGGCGTCTGCGCTGCCTTGGAAACAGCACAGCTAAGGGCCAAGCAGGCAAGAGCTGCCTCGAGTTCCTCGCCACCCGAAGGTGAGCGGCGGGATCGCACTTGTCGAATTCGTGGCGCTTGATCGCACTTGTCGAATTCGTGGCGCTTGCCGCAACATGGTGGTGAGGGTGAACCTCGTCCACCTCCTGGCCAGGCCTCAAAGCTTTGGAGCGCCGAGGTCTGCGACTGTCCGAAGGCTGTGCTGAGCATCGCGTGAAGCGCTGCCATTTCCTTCGATGCTTCGAAGCAGCCGCTCTCTGCGGAGATCTCCCAGCGCTGGCAGAGTCAACCTGCGGCTCGGTACCGCACCTGGCAGAGCTCTGCTCTGGGATGTCAGGCTTCCAGACTGCCAACTGAGGTCCAAGAATTTGCCACGGCTAAGACACCCTTTGCGCAACAAACAAACTCGGTAATTAATGAAGTCATGGTTAAGCTCGTCAAGGGATAGGATGTCTCCATGGTGTGGTTTCCTTGTGGGGATGGACCCCAGCAGGTCATTGGTGAACAAAACCCAGGCGGGACTGTGGGGCTTTCACTGTGTTAGCATCCCAGCGATACTGACTACCACAATATTTTAGTGGTTGAACATGGGGTTGGCCCCAAAGCATTCCCAACTGTGCTGCAGTTTCGGTGGTTCCCACATCTGTTGCATTTGGATGCATGTCGACTTTTTGTATGCCCCAAAACGCGCCACCATTTCAAACAGGACAACGTCGTATAAATGCCAAATGTGCTCTTTTCCCAACATTCAAGTCAAGGTTTTGGTGGATTTGGATTACCTTCATTTGACGATTGCAGCTATTGCATTAACCACAACAGCCATTACTACTCAACCATCATGACTCTAAGCCACTATCAGCCATAGCAATAACCATCGCTAGTGGTACGACCACCCTCCAACTAGGATATTTGCTATTGACTTCTTATTCTCACCAACCCATCCGATCCTCTGCAGTCCCAGCTACAAACAGGCCACTGAAGATGTTTTCTGTTTTGGCCGAAGCGTGCCACTGGGAAGGGACTATCATGGTTAAGCTTTGGCAACTGGTCTTGACACAGGTGAACCAATATGAAGTGACCATTCTAACCAGGCAGCAAAGCTAATGTCTCATTATACCAACCGACCAACCAGGGTTGCTAAGACCCCTAACTTGGAGGGAGCTAGCTTTATCCTATCTGGTTGATGCTTTAGGTGTTACAAGCCAAGCGTTAGCCATTACTCACCATAGTATCATGATATGCATAGCGTACAAACACTTCAATGGATTGCTGACTGCCAAGCATGCAGTTGTTGCTCTTTCAAAACTATTCTGAGATAACAATAAATCATCCATATTTCAAAGTGAAACGCCGACTGCGAGAAAACACAGGGTCGTTTATTGTGGATTTCACAACATAAATCATTGCAAGGTTATAGCTAATCAGCCAACCTTTTATCATCCCTGGTTCGGTTCACAACCCTCACTGGTCACATCGTCTTGAACAATGCCGGCTATTTGTCAAAGGCTACGTCTTGTTCTGCTGAATATCAATCCCCATGCATCAAGAATTGTCTGCTTATACCCACCTCTTTGTCGATGAATAATCATTACCCAAAAATCATCAGAATCAACCCACCAACCATCAAACCAACCACCAGTATCACTGAATCCATATTGTTGTTGGTTGCGGGTTACCGTAGTTTACATGGCATTGATCAACCAAACCACTACTGTAGTCCATTCATTATCAAAAGTATTAGCTAGTATCAAGCATCTATCAATCGCTAGCATGAACCACTCGTTAAACATTATATGTCATGAATCAATCGTCATTATCCATGGCTGCACCGCCAAAAGCCGATATTAACCATTATAAACCATTGTGAACCTTGCTGAAACCATCAACTAATAATCATCAACCGTCACTATCCACCATCATACAGTCTGAGCAACGATTGACAGTCACCAACCCCTACTTCAACCTTGATTGACGAGGAATTAACAATAATTAACTATCAGCAACCACAAGCAACCACTATCAACTATCAAAACTACTATCATCAAGCACTATCTATCATGAACCTGGTCAACCACAATCAACCCCTATGAGTTAAAGACTCTCCGTTCATCCACACCTCCCACGCCTCCACAAAGGCACTCAACAAGTCAATGCCCAGGTGAGGAGCCGAGATCAGCCTCGGGCGCTTGTGATCAACCAGTTGGAGAAACAGCGGCAATGATCTTCTCGAAACTTGACTGATGGAATTGATGGACCAACTGGTGAATCACTTGTTAATGGTTGATTAATTGATGACAAATTCAATGTTAATTGATAGACCAATTGTTTAATGGCGTTTCATTAAAACGGGTAGAAATTGAATAGCTTTGGTTGAGTTTTTTCCAAAGGCTGAAACACAACAAAGCGTGCAGGATTTTGCTCCAAACTTTCCCTATGCCCAGCATTGGACTGCTATCTCAGTGCAACCCAATAGTGGCGCAACAACGTTGCCATGCTGGGCGGTCATGTTAACCTTATTGTTTCGAGTGCTTGGGACTTGACCAAGGTGCAATATGTAGATACCGTCGTCTATCCTGTTCTTGGGCAAAAGCTGTTTAGCCACGTAGCCTTGTACTCTTCGAAGATGGAAAAGAGCATCAAAGTAATTCATGGCTATTTCTGGTCATGATCGAACGCCAATCTAAGGCTCAGGTGATCAACGATGGTGGTTGGACAACCGCTACAGGTCGGTTTGTGGGTTCAGAAACCATCAGCAACCAGGTATCTCTCTGGAAAACAATCAACATACCGTACCTATAGCTTACAAGTTATTCTGGTTGGTGATCCTTGCTCTTCCCCGGACATGGGCAATTGTAAAACTCACCAGTTGAAGGTTGTATGCATGGAGTTTTCACCTGCTGCACTTGTGTATTTGTGAAATGCTGGTGTGATCATGGCAAGACGTGAAAATCAACCTATTTGATGGCGATTTGCACACTCGGCTCATACTGTGCTCTGACGTTCTTGTGCATTGGCTGGAATGCCTTCATGCCACGTGGCGCATGTGGTGTGGTAGGGGCAATCGGTTCCTAATGGACCAGCACATGCGAAATAAATGTGCAACCTACATGGCCCTTGATCATGGCTCATACAACAACAAAACACAACAACAATCAACTCCACAATTAAACATCAACTCAAAAATGACCAAGCTTGGACCACTTTGCCTGTCACATTCGGAATCTTTGGACAAACTCCTGTTGGAAATTGAGCATGATGTGTAACCTTGGTAATCTTCTTGGACTCGACCAAATCACAAAACGGGTGCAAAGTGTTCTTGCCGTTGTCATAAAATAAAACGTTGTCCTGCAACAGGGCTCAAATGTCAATGATCGGCGCAGCAACAGTGCACCAATACACTACATTTTTACCAACAGTGCACCGACACACTACCTGTGTCCAAAACCTTCCCCGTGTTTGAGGATGCTGAATGAGAACAGGTCGGCCACCTGCTGTAACGTTGGCATCTGGATGAGCTGTATGCAGCAGAAAAAACTCCCTCACCATCAGAAGCAGTGTCCGCGGCAAAAGCTTCTTTTTGCCAGAGGCAGCACACACCAAATGAAGGTGAGGCTCGGGTCTCTTGAGCAAAGAAAACCCATTCTCAGTGATGTGCTCGTTCATAGCATTTCAAATTATCATCTCATAATTGTTAATGCCAGAGCAACAACAACGGCGACGACGACAACGATGACGACGACAACGACGACGACAACAACAACAACAACAAAAACAACACCAGCAACAACAACAGCAGCAGCAACACCACCACCAACAACAATAACAACAACAACAGCAACAACAACAACAACAATAACAACAACAATAACAACAACAGCGACCACGACCACAGCAACAGCAACAACAACAACAACAGCAACACGACGAGCTGGCTCATCTCACTGGATAACCACACTTGGATTGTTCACGGATCATCTCACTGAAAAGCAGCCATTATTGTTTGTTATTGTCGTATATGAACCATTGTGAACCGCAACTAACCAACATCATGAAACATGTATTGGAGCAATCGCTATCAGCCAGGATCCATCATCAATCACATTAGATCATTCCCATTCTTGATTGTCGTCTCTTGCTCTGCTATCCTCCATGACCCTACCATCTACCACTATCACTATCAGCCATTGTCAAGCATCAACAGCCATTGATATATCCATTCTTGAATCACTATCTACAACTCCTAATCACTGACTGCCACTTTCACGATGATAGCATTCATATCAATTTGCGCCAATTGTCCACACTATCAGCAATTACAGATCATTCATCCTTGCTAAGTATTGTCCACCACAATTGAAAAAACATCAACGCGGGTCATTCAGGTTGAGCTATGTAAACCCGTGAGACATCAGCATCCGTAAGCATCAAATGAACCACCATCAACCAATATTGACGGACCACGATGAAACATCAAATGGCTTCAGTAACATGATGGTTAATAGTGGTGATCACAAAAGACAAGATTAAGCAGCCGCAGTTACCCTCTGGAAGCTTAACATCACATTTTTGTAGGTTAAACATTGTAAAATGGTGGATTTCAACTTCCAGCTTACCTTTCCAGAAGCAACCACTGTCAATCATGAACCCTAACTAATTAATCACTATCAACCTTTTTCCAGTCATAGTTCAAACTAGCACTTGATGACCAGCATCAACCGCATGTATCCACCATTATGATCGCCATTGTCCATACTTGTGAACCATTTGCAGCCATGAGTTCACCTACTGGTGAACCTGTTTACTGCTTACCCACGAATCAAACAAGTAAACCAGTAAACCATCAATTAGGGTTACCCACGAATTGGTTAAACCATTAGGGTTTACCTGATGGTTAATTGATGGTTAAACCATTCAATCAACCGTCAAGTAACCAATCAGTTTAACAGTTATCGGTTAATCACTAGTTTTACCATAATCAACTACCATACAACCATTTACCTTTCGCAACCATACCATTGCTTAATCTAACCAATTAGTTCACCATCAGTTTACCATCAGTTTACCATCAGTTAACCATTAGTTTACCGATTAACCATGAATTGACCATTCATCAACCATGACTTGACCATTAATCAACCATGAATTGACCATTAATCAACTATGACTTGACCATTGATTAACCATTGACTAACCATTAATTCACCATTAACTAACCATTGATTCACCATCACCAACATTGATTCACTAACATTCACCATTAATTTATCATTAATTCACCATTGATTCACCACTCACTAACCATTGGTTAACCAGAAATTAACCAATCATTCGTTCACCAATTGGTTCTACCCGTTGGCCTTATGAGTTGCAACCAACCGTCAGTCTCATCTCGGCCCCGCGCCGAGACGATAACTGGATCACCTGACCAAGAATCACCAGCAGAAACCGCAGATGGTGAATTGGTGGTTGACAAAGGGGGTTAATGATAGTTAATTGATGATCAATTAATGGTAGTTGTATGGTTGATGGTGGTCAATGGTGCTTAATGAACCTTGTAGATGGTTGGTGAGTTTGATGATTGATGGTGTTTATTTGATAGTGAATTGAAGGTTAATATGTTGAATGATGGTTCAATGAAGCTTAAGTATGATGGTTCATTCATGACAAATTAGTGAATAGTGAATTGTCAACTGTCGCTCTATGCTGGATAATTGATCGCTCATTCACGGCTAATTCATGGCAAATTCACGGTCAATCAGGGGTTGCCCAGTGGTTGATTTATTGGTTCGCACTGGTTCATAAGTATGGACAGTCATGGTATTTAACAGTTGAAATATATCTTTTATAGCTACTAATTGCTAATCAGGAATACTAGGAAAGATGTACGCAACCACCAGCACATAAGCTTGTTGGGATTGTCAATAATGGTTGATAGGGGAATAATCACCAGCAAATGATACTATGAATCGGTAATAGCAGGATATGATCATAGTAACCTACCGGCAATGTTGAGAGATCCATATATGCATGAACCCACCATATTTGATGGTGGGACCCCAGCTACTGATCTGGTAGTATGTGGTCTATTTATATGGTTCCCATGTTGGACTTTTAACTTTGATCCTGCGAACATTTAACGCACAGGGAGAGTAAAACAATGCCAAGTCCGAAAAATGTTGATTGATAAAAGTCCACCATTCACAAATTTCATAAATTCATCAGTGGACAGTGTCCCACATGTGGCATGCTTGCATATCTTCCGCTGCATGAAATGAACAGGCGGTGTACCCTGCAATCACATGGGGTGACTAAGAACCAACATTACGATATAACAATCAACCGTGAACCAAGGGTGCAACATTGCAGTGGCAAGCTGTGGAGACTCCGTCTACAGCGATAATCATGGTCATTGGACGTCATTGGTCAGTAATCATTATTCCCGTCGATACCGGTTCACAATGCTCCCCGCCTCGATGTTCCACCATTTTATTGGCCATTCGATATTGAAACCACTTACATCTCGTCAGTGAACATGGGGGTATAATCCAAACTTGGGCTATAACCGGTGGTTGGTAAATAAGTAAATCACAAGTAAGCAATGACGAATCGAAGTATAGCAGCAGCAAAACCAATACGTGTCATATCCGAAACAATCAACGAGTGGCATATCCGATTAGACAATCAGGATATCTCTCACCGTCAATGATCTCAGTGGTACAATTCAGAATAGCTGATATCAGGGATAGGACCAAATAAGACAAGAGGGATGTGGCCATCCATAATCAGTTTTATAGTAATCCGGGCCACCATGGTTCGAAAACAAACTAGCAGTCATAATATGTCATAATTATACATGTCCAGCAATGAATATGTGCTCGTAAAATGTCGTAGGTAGTGGGTTTTTTTCATAGGTAATGGTTCTGTTCAATAGATATAACCAAGAAGCCTGTTCATTGACAACTGTTAAATTGTCATAAGTTTTGACCTATTGTAATGGAAAATAATGTGAATCATGAACTATGACAGGCTCAAAATGGCTAATATACCTCAGCAAGCACTGCAGACTGACCACCTTAATCTCTACCAACCATGGTTCACAATGGTGAAGACATCTCCCAACATCTCCCAACCAGCCTCTGCCCGCTGCCGACAAGTGAAGGTCAGATAGAGGTCTCCGATGCTGGACCTAATGGCAATGATCAGCAAACGACCATGACCATTGGACCATTGCCATTTCATGGTAGTAATTACCCTTACATTTCACTTGCCATTATAGATGGTAGATTAATAGCTATTATTACTACCATTCCTACCATTATTCTTGTAGCAAAAATGAGAAATGGTAGTAATAGCTTGAAAGACATGGTAGTAATGATAATGGCAACAGCATGGTGTAAGTATCCATCATGGTAGTAATAGCTTACAATGATTACAGCAATAGTAAATCTACATCAGGAATGGTATAGAGTGAGCAATTGCTGAATGATAGCAGTAATGATTCAATTGATGATTATTACTACTGTTTTTTGCTGGTAGTAATCATTACTTCTTGCTGTCAATAAGTATCCTGAAAGAAGTGCTTGTAAGAATCATTACTGCTTAACTAGACTACAATCACAACTTATCAAATTATAATGGTCAACAATACTCCTTACTACCGTTGAGCTGACCCGTCATGAGCGTTTTTTCTACCAATGAGATGACCGCTGAACATTGTTGCCTATCATGACCATTCTTGCGGGTAGTCATTGCGGGTATGACCAAATTTCTCTCTTACCGTTCGCCAATGACAATGGATATTGCTCGCGGCTAAGGGTCAATGGAAATTGTTTTATACTCTGACCAATACTGCATATGTTTAACAAATGGTTGAGAATAGTTGGTAAAGGCTATATTCAATGACGAATTGATGGTGAATTAGTGGTAACCTGTCTCCGGGTAAGAAACTATCCAGGCCAGTGATAGTATCCAGGCTAAGGCTTCACCCTGGATAGTTGTGATGGCAAGAGTTGGTCCTGTCAATTTATAATGCTTGACTGCAGTGGTGAATGCTAATGGTTCGTAGTGGCCAAACAGAACCAAGATCTCAACTATTTGTTCACCAATGAAAAAACATGGAATAGTATAATGGTCAAACCATGCTCAATAACAACAATAGTGATTGTCAATATCATGCATGATGATGATGATGATGAAACACCGATGGTGAATGAGGGCTATCGGTGTGATAGTGCATAGTCCCTTTTTCTCACTGGCTACTGACCTTTCCAGTAGAGGTGATATGGGTTGAGGGTGAGCAATAGTGGCTTGAGGGAGATTCAGTACTGGTGGCTTGTTACAATGACTGTTATGACTGTAGGCGCTTATACAATGACGGTTTGAACATAGTCAATTGTGGTAAATTCTCAAAATGATGCCAGCAGTCAAAACACTCATCATCAACCACCAGTATGAACCACCCTCAATAAGTTGTTCGTGAATAGCACTGTTGGTTAAGAATGGTTGCAATATTGGTGAGAAACATTTAGCGAAGGCTTAATGTCAACAAGGTGAGCCTTGATTTACCATCATTACAACCACTACTTACCAGCAGCATCAACCATCATCCAGCACTTTGAAACATTATCCACCACTATGAACTGCTGTTGAACATCACTATATGGATGGTGATTGATGGTGATTGTGACAAACATTCATGGTGACCAACCACTGACATGAAGTGCCACCCCCGGAAGCAGTGTGCAACAGCAGGTTATTTAATGGGTGAATTCTGGTTGCTGACAATTATTAACACATGCCGATAGGGGATAATGTCTGTAAAATAAGCATTTGGAGGATGCTAAAAAACAATGATAAAATAGTAAATCACATACTGTTCCCGTGAATCGGTGGTACTGCTTGACAGAAGCCTAGCAACAACGAGCAATGAGACGCTCCAGCACCAAAACGGGCAACTCCCGAGTTGTTGGTGACTTCAGCCAACTGCATGTTGTTTTAGCACATTTTCTTGTCTGGAAATTCACGCGGTTTGACTGGGAACTCAGTTCTAACCCTGGAGTTCTCCATCTCTTTCTATGGTTCTTTTTCTGTAGATGAGGGTATAACAATGCAAAATCATTTGGCTTGCCTGAACACAAATGGTACATCAACCACCTTGGTCATGGAAGAAAAAACGTACATGCATATGTACACAAAAACACTGTAGCAATTGAAACAGCAATCTTGGTGGCTCACTGTTGGTACTGTTTGGTCCCGTGACTAACACGGGGACGCAACAGCAACATTTAACGCCTAACAAGATTCACTGCCAGCAACCCCACCACCAGCGCCATCAACAGGAATAAATGTCAATGAACCACCGACCAACCACACTGGCACCACACTATCCACTGGGGGCACCCAGCAATGCATTGGCCCAGATGTTGGAACTCCGCTGCAGCGAGAAGTTTGCGAAGCTGGCAGGTTGCAGGTTGATGGGATGGTTTGGGTCGGTGGCTGAATGCCAATCTTCGGTTGGTTAAGTAGTTAGGCTGGTTAGTTGGTTGGTGGGTACAGTGGAACAACATCATTCGCACTCGGTTTATCACATGTCATTGTACCACATGCGAGAACCATGGGAACATAGTCATCAAAAAATATGGACACAATAAGAATAAGGATACGTGGTAAAAGCCAGAGTTTGTATTTGTATGTGATGGTAGTGGTTGACAAGAAAAGTCGTAGGTCTCCTTGAAAATTCGAACGAAACAATCGGACAAAAACTGGTTTTTTACTATAAAAATTGCCCTGCTTCCACAGTAACAACTTCTGAGACATGACATGTCGTCTCCACATTCGGGCGACGCTCCCAAGATCCAGTCGAGCCACCATCTGCTCCACTTTGTCTCCAACGCGGTACCCCGAACTTCTCCTGATGTAAAACTTGTCCTCGTGGTGCCAGATTCATCTCTTTGGGGGGCGCCCCACCTTGCCCCTAACCCAACAGGAGATCCATCTCTTCAAAGCTGAGATGGACCTCCTGTTACCATGGGTTCTGAGATGGATCTCCAGTGACCTGTCGGCACCTCTCCAAGGTGCGGCTGTGCCCACAGCACGGTGTGTTGAGGTACTTCTGTGCCCTCAGAAAGGTCCTGAAAGATGTACGCCTGTGAAGCTCTCCGTGGACCGCTGGCAGGCGCCCTGCCAGGCGGCGCGGCACGCGCCGGAGGCGGGCGCTGGCGCCTGCCTGGACCTTCTGTGGCCCCAGCTTGTGGCAGACAACAACACCAACAACAACGACAACTTTCTTTCCACAATGCCTGAGTCTCGAAGACGCGAGTAATGCAATCTTCTCCCAAAAGCCTTTGGCAGGAGAAGTCATGCCTGTGCGATCTGGTGTCGACAACAGCAACAGGCACATTCTTAAAATAGAACTAAGAACCACAAACTGACAGTCAATTATTAATTAATTCATTTGACTAACTTCATCATTAGCTTGGAACCAAACACTGAACATCGGTGACAACATCAATGACTACATCAAATCATAAATTTCAACATTAACTACCAACTGCAAACTGACAGCCAACAATCCCACTTGACTAACTTCATCTTCAGCTAGCAATCATACCGTGAACATCAAAGACTACATCAGTAAAGTAACTTCATCCTGAAATGTGAACAAAAACTGCCCACCGATAACTACATCAATAAATCAACTTCATCATTCAGTCCTAACCATAAACTGACCATCAATAAGTGCATCAACTAACTAACTTCATCATTAACTCGTAGCCATTAATTGACCATCAAAAATTGCATCAAAAAATTAACCTCAACATTGACTAGGAACCACAAACTGGGAGCTAAAAATTACATCACTTGCAAACCTTCATCAATAATTCGAAACAAACAACTGACCATCAATGACTACATGAATGATCTATCTTCATCAAAAAACGCAAGCTGACCGTCAATGACTACATCAATCAACAAACTTCATGTTTAAATGGTAGCCCCAAACTGACCATCAAGTCCTCAATTTATTCCAACTGACTTCATCATTGTCTAGGAACCCAAAACTGACCAACAATAACATCAAACATCAACTCCGTCAGACTCGTAACCATCAACGTCCATCAATGACTACACAAATCATCTGGCTCCGTCATGAATTGGTAACCGCAAACTGGCCATCAAAAACTACATCAATAATTTCATCATTGACCCGTAGCCAAACACTGACCATCAATGATTACATCACTTACCGAACTTTATCAGGGCATCCTAACGATAAAGTGATCAAACATAACTACATCAATTAATTTCATGACTAATTAACCCGTAACCTTTGATTACCAAGGATACATCAGCAGCCCTTGAAATGATCAACTATTACCTTAACTATCTCATGGTTAACTGACCATCAATAACTACATCCGTGAACTGGTCGGTACCATCAAAAACTACATGTTAACCTACTATCAAATTGACCATCAGTACTCACCATAAACTGAACATCGATAACTACTCACCATCACTATCAACCATCAACAACTGATGATATAATCGATGGTATCATAACTTTACCAAGTAACGCTTAAAAATTTAGCATTCGCTTATAGCCTGATGATTATGATGTGATGATTATGATTATGATTTGATAATTCAAATCAATTAACAATAAACAAATCACCATTCACTTGTAGCCATAAACTGACCACCAACAGTTTCTGGTGACTGATGGTGTCCACTGTCACCTCACCCCACTGGCACCGTGGAGCGAAGGCGCGGTTCAGGGGC
>VSDK01014173.1:48095-59385 GCA_009767595.1 Symbiodinium kawagutii
GTCGTGGTTGAGGTCCGGCAGCGACCACTGGGCGTGGATGGTCGTGGTTGAGGTCCGGCAGCGACCACTAGACGTGGATGGTCGTGGTTGAGGTCCGGCAGCGACCACTACACGTCGATGGTCGTGGTTGAGGTCCGGCGGAGAAGGAGGCGAAGGAGGAGAAGCAGAAGGAGGAGGAGACAACTCTGATAAAATCTAACAACCCTCACCTGACAGGTGGGGAAACACATCTTTTGTGGCAAAGCCATGCAAAAAACACCAGAGATCAGCCCTCCCAACCGCCCAACGCCCTGTCCCATCGACTGTCCTTCTCCAGGCGTCCGCGAAACGCATCGTGTTCTGCGCAACCAGGGACGGTACGGATGAGTTCACCGTGGTCCAAGGATCACCATGACAGCCATGGTAATGAGTTCATAGTGGTAGTGAGTTAATGATGGTATGTAATGATGGTTCACATAATGAATAGCAATGGCTATGTTTAATATGGGTGATAATAAAGTCATATGTATAAGTGATGATAAATCATGTTATAAATAAGGTTTATACCATGATTTTTGTATAATGCAAAAAAACACAATTACGTGTATATACCATGACTAATGATGGTTTCTAACATGGCACATGATAAAGGAATAGATTCATAATAATGACAGTCATGGTATATATATATATATAAATAGCATAATCGTCCAACAGCTACTGATTAGAATATGACTTTTCATGGTGAAGTCATTGTGGTTACCATGAGTCATCAACAATTACAACGGTTCAAATATGGTTTAAGTAATAGGTGTTGGTAAAATGACAATGGCCAAGAATGGTGAAACACGGCTCAAAAACAAATCATGATGAAAAAATGGTTTCATGAAAGTCAAAAGATGGCCTGTGATGGTTAATGTAATGAGTAATGCTATTCATCATGAACAACTTCTTGAATGCAGAGTTGCAAAATGGCTTAGTACTGATTAATCATGGTCAACACTGAGTGGTAATGACTAAAGTGGCACAGTCACGGGTAAGAATGATTAATACGATGTAACACTCATCGTACTTGAAAGGCACTGAGAGCAGTATCCACTTATGGTCACTTAAACAATGGGCGATCATGAACATAGTGGTGAATCCTGAATCCTGCTTAATCTCTCGATAGGTTCGGTGTGAAGGCATTCCCATATGAACGCCACGTAGCCGAAGCAACAGGGCTCCAACAGTAGATGGGTGTGTTTATAAATGGTGTGCTCCCAGAACTGGCAGTTTTCAGAATGGCTATGAACAACTGGATGGCTAGCGGGTACCACCATCCATGGACAAACCCAAATGGGTGAAACAACAGTGAAACAGGGAAAGCAACAAGGACAATGAACAACATTAATGATACTGTTGTTTCCCTATATAAATATTTCCATTATCATTAATTATCATGAAACCTATATGATTATGAAGCTGGAAAAAGAACATTATGATACTTGGACGATGTTTCACAGCGAACCACCATCATAATCGTCATGGCTCATAACCAGCGAACAACATATCAAAGCCACCAGTTTAGCGCGCCATGCGGCCATTAAACCATCCAAAAAGGATCATTTCTACTAGAGAAGCCCTGGGGATAGGTAGGCCATCGATGGACGCAACTGATGCAACTGACTAAGGCTTCTACACGTAAATCAACATTGATACTTGCCGATTCTCAGCGATTCTGAGAGTGGCTTGACAGTACCATCAAACAAATATTTCCACCATTTCTGGCAGTTCATTGGCACAAAAAAACTAATCATGACAAACCAGCTATGACTGATCCAACTAGGAGTATGTAACTACTCCTTAACTACCTATGACAATGTCCTTGGCTAGCGATAGCAATGCTAGGTATTTCCAGCTGATTTTCAGCTCCATGTTTCAGCATCCCCTTGCGTCGCCTGACAGAGATACTGTGGGCCAGGAGGAGTGCAGAACAACTTCGAAAGGCTCGGTGATGAGCCTCGGAGGAATGGTGGAATGCTGAGCCAAGTGATGTGTAAAACCACTAGGAGAGCCCATATGGATGGTGAGTCGTCGCTATTGTTTGATTAGTGGCGGTTAATGATTGTAATATCTGAAGATGCATACTGGCGATTCTTTGAATTGTCAATCTTATGTAGACAACATTGGTATTGATCTCATTGTTCATTGCTTGGTGAATAAACACCACGTCTCTGTAAATGCCTGATGCGTCGTTGGATAAACTGCTCACTGACAATGGTTGTTTATCAATAACTCGTAGCTGGCGAACAGGCAATCCGGTTCAAGGGTTGGTCCCAGATGCATCCAAAGTGAAGTGGTTGATGGTACCCCAAACCATTGAAGGCCATCCCTTGTCAGCCAGTACACTTGGGATGGTACCAGCATGGCAAACTGGAGAAACTCAAATTTTGCTTTGATTTCTTGGCAGGTCCATGGATCAAAAATACCATCCATTCCTATCCGGTGAACCCTGTAACAATGAGATCTCCCAGCGGCTTTTGAGGGAGATTAAAGCCAATGCGAGCTGAAATCTAGCATAAGTTCTGTGAGTCTTGTGCTGCCGCAGTGCTATGAATGCTATTCGGACGTTGCAGATCAGCGACCATTTTCAACGGAGAACTTCAACCGGAGGCGTGACCAGAGTCGCGCCGAGATTGACCAATACCAATCATGGGGATGATTGGTGTTATCATGATGATGATGATGATGATGATGATGATGATGAGGATGATGATGATGATCATCATCATCATCAACAACGATCACTGACCATCCTCATCAAAAACGAGCATGAGCCAACCATCAATCATCTGGGGAATCTCAGTTCATGGCTATGAAACAAAGCTGGCCCCACACGTTGCGCAACCTCCCTCGTTCCACGAGAATTCCACCAAGCAACGCAGAAAAGTTGAATCGAACTTCAGGGCCTGATGAGGAGTGTGTTGATGGGCAATTGATGGGCAGTTGAGCTTGGTTGGTTATGAGCCATCATTATTGGCCCATGTTTGGTTGAGCTTGGTTGGTTGAGCTTGGTTGCTATTAGCAAGCTTGGTTGGTTATGAACAAGTATTAGCAACCACTATGAGCCATCTACAATCGCAGTTTACCTCATCAAAAAACATTAATCACTGGTCATCAGCCAGGGGTTGAATGGCTGATGTTGGTAGGCTCAACCATTCAACGATGCATTTGGATGATGCATTTGGATGATGCCGACCATAACGAAACCATCCCTGGAAACACCGCTTGACAGGCTGGGAACTTCCAGTTTGGGCTTGTCTTTAGACAATCTCTTGACAACCATAAGTCAGAATCATCATAAATTATCAACCGTCATTGCTGACTCTTTACTCGCCATTGTGAACCACTGCTTCTGCTACCACATTTCTGGCTCCCTTACTAGAAACGGTCATGTATGTTGGATTTGAGTGTCACATCATTGTTCACCTTTCACCATCATTGACTCTCAATGTCTATCAAATCCATCAGTAGCGATCACTATCATCACACCATTATCCACTGCCATCATCAACCATCATCTACCATGAACTTCAGCAATTGATGCCCTTCATCGACCACCATGAGCCAACATCTACTCTTTAGATTTGGTTTCGCAGGTCCAGTATGGTCTAGTTGAATATGTCGTTAGCAAACCTCTGCAGGTGTTTTCCTCCAAAGTTCTTGCTCCACAGAAAAGAAATCGATCAAATCTGGCTGTACTCCACAGCAGTTGCCATCGGAGCAACACGTGCTGACCAGCCGTGGCAGTTCCTGGTGCTGAAACCTGGCAACAATACCCACTTTTCTGCTAAGCACTTCATGTTGGCAATGGGGCCTACCCTTCGGATCCTTGGGGTCAGCTGGGAACTGACCACTGGCGAGGTCAACAGAAACATCACAAACTACTTAATCTGGCTATGGGTCAAAAACTTGTGCCCCTCGTTCCCCTATGATTAACCATTGTTTTCCCACTATTATTGTTGGTCATTGTCCCTAATTATTGTTGGTTAATATTGACCCATAGCTATCTGTCAGAAAAAGGATCGGATCGAAACTCGGTGAATAGTCCTTGATCCTATCAGCTGCTATGGGTTTGGCACCATCGACGTGTGAAGGGACGACACTAGTCACCACCAACCATCATGACTCATCATTAGCTATCAGCCAACCGTGATCCACAGTGAACCATAGGGACTTAGGTATTACCATGTTTTCTTCTCTGCCACAGGCATTACCATTAATCATCCGCCATTAAGCATCATGACCCACCGTGACCATACTTATCAAATGGCCATGTCCCGCCTCTGCATTCGGGCGTCAGCATTTCATCTGGGAGCTCCTGAATCATCTTGCCACAGCCATGATACCTATGGTTAAAGGTGGCTAGTGATGACTAGTGATGGTCATCGGTGATTAGCGGTTGTTGGTTCACTGGAAGCAATCATGGCCAATACAAAGGGGTTCTACCAACAATTGGGGCCCGCGAAAAATGCACGAATTCCCGGTTGCTTACCCTACGCCATGACAGTATGGTTTCACGTGATCATCAATAGGAGGTTAGGCAGATTTTAATGGAGATGTGCGGCTGATACTCAAGATGCAAGAATCGTTGTTGAGTGCATCAACTTGACTCGTCGTGCATGGTTTCATGACCATTAGCTATGTTTGCTCATAGCGCTTGATATGCAGAATCGATCCAGACACCCTACCTCTATACCAAAGATATCTAATCTTGTTGTCTCGCTTTCCCACCCCGAGTTGCAGCCTTCTCTCAAGCATGGCAATTCATGGAACGGCAGGCTGCCCAACTAGCAATGATGATTGGGGTAACGGATTATTGCTCCAATACTTGTCGCGGGTCTATACAATATTGTTTCGAATTAATATAATTATATTTGTAAACCATTGTTGTGTTTTTTTACATTTGTTTCGAATCAGCATCACTATGGTTATTGCCAAAATCAATATGGCCATGAACACTAATTTTTTGCCATTGGCAGAAATGATGACAAATGCACGTGCTGGCATGGTATGCGATGGGTTGACGATGGTTGGTAGATCATATCAACTAGAAACAATTCCCCGCGAACAGCTAAGGGTCACTAAGGCCGGTCAGTTGTTCATGGGCCCATGGGTGTCCTGCGCTTCATGCAGTATCTGCATTCCATCCTTGACAAGTGGTAGGTATGTTTCGTGCAAAACTACCATGGTTGCTATTGCCATTGCCATCATCATTATTTGGTGCCTACGAATATTAACAGCGCTGTTCTTGTCATTCCGTTGTTTTATCCTGATCATACGCCCGCTTGTTAATTACATCCCTATTGCTTTTGGCTGTTGGAGGCAACCATTTTTTGAAAAACATAAAATTCATGTTTTCAAGCCTGCTACAAATGCTCTCATGTTTTGAGCCTGTTAAGAGTCAAACAAATTCACCATGCATTCGGTGCTCGGATGCTATGATGTAAGGCTGTGCCATCTGTGCCATCCAAACATACCATATCAGTGCCACAGCAATATGTCCGTGACGGTAGCAGTGCGCATTCAGAGCAAATCCAGAATGAAGTTGTAACAGGCTCTGGACTCATTAGTATTCACAAAATCTTTGTCAATTAGCGCTTGATGCCAAAACAGTACACGCTCTGAAGCGTTGCATGGAGCCTCCCCCAACAATGCTTTCATTTGATCGTATCTTTTGTTCTTCATTGGATTCATATCGGATAGCATCTTATTCAACATTGTGTAGATGAATTCATCGTTATCAATTCTCGCCTCAGCACTGCAAGGTTTCGAATTCTACCAGTCTCGAAGGCGTCAACATGAGGGGAACATGAGGGGAACGACGCAAGTCGCCATTGTTCCGTCTTGAAATGCAAACATTCGTGCTCCAACCCTCCAATTCCTTAGCTCTTGGGAATCAAAACTATTCGAACCTGTTCATGGTCAAACCACCACAAGCCCGCCATTCACCCACCATCAATCCACCATGAAAACCACCGATCAACCATAGATTTCCGCACGCCAGCGTCCTGGACCCTGCAGCCGTTGGCCGCCTCATCGGGTGAACAAGACCGATGGTTAAGGATACTGGGTAATGGTATGTAATGGTCACTGATGAATCGTTGATTATGCTAAGTAGTAGCTAATCTTTAATGTGGATACTGATGAGTGATGATTTGTGAATGGTGGTTGATGGTTAATGTGCTTGTGATTGTCATCCAGCAACCTCATGGTTGATGACGTTTGACTGTGGTTCGGTCGAAGGGACATCTTTTTATGTTTATGGTGAATGATGGTTGCTGAGGATTCTTGGTAAGGAAGCCAATAAAAGTCACCGTCATTGCCTGATTGACATAGTATGGTGGGGGTGTCCTGTTAACTCTGGTCAAACATGGTTAATGAGAGCGGTAAATGATAAATAATGATGGTCGTTGATGGCTCATGGAAAAGCACATGGGCAATGATTGGCATTGGTAAGTGCCATGATTGGCGTTGGTAAGTAGTGAATACTGATTCAAATTGTCTGATATTAAGGAATGTTGGTTCATCAGGTTTGCCAGAAATCAATGATGGTTAACAGTGATCAATGGATTATCATCCATAGCAATATCTTTTGCGCGCAGATAATTGTGATCATACCTATATGTTTCATGGTGGCTACTGATGATGTTTAACAATAATTAACAACTAATCATCATTCTCAATCGCGAGTCATCACTACGAACCTTAACTAGGTATTACCGGGGCCACACCTGTACCACAGCTATTGCCGCAGGTAATAACACCATTGGTCGCTTTTAACCATCACTGGTACTATTGAGCAGTATTAAGCACGAAAGACTAGTGTTAACAATATTTAGCAAGCCGTAAATCTCAACAAACAATATGAATAGTGAGTAAGCCATTGTCAACCGATACGAAGGAATATCAACCAATATGACCCAATCTCAGCCAACATTAATCAATCTGAAACATTATGCCAATCGGCATTCACCATCAATGAACCGAAAATAGGCAAAGTTAAATCATCAATCAACCACCATTAGCCAACATCAACCAATATCAGCCAATATGCTTGATGGTCTTAAGTGATATGACCATATAACATCAACCAATTGGCATGCCAAAATTAAGCACATACTAAGTCATCTTCATCCCCTATAGTTGGTATATCCCCTAGTTATCATTCCCTATTCTGAACCATTAACCATTGTTTAGTTGGTTGGTTCATATGCCCATCATAGCTCATTACTAACCAACACTGAGCAACTATTAGCCCAATTACCATTGGTTGGACCATTAGTTGATGGTTAGTTGGGCCATCACTTACTAACCATTACCCATTACTTATTAGCCCATCACTGAGCACTGCTGGACATTGCCCAGTTCACGCTCCACCATTCACAGCGCGGTCCCACCTGGAACTGGAAGGTACTTGGCGCCGTGATGATCAGCACATCCGAGGCATCTGCCTGTGAAGTGATGGGAAGTTACCCCATGGGTTTAACGTGTTTTTGCCAGGTAAACATGATAAAATGTTGAAGGTATGCAAGGGCGAATGGATGCACCCATGGGATAAACATGATAAACATGGTACAAGATGTTGTACCGTTTTGATGGTCAATGGTTTGCCGTTTTGATGGTCAATGGTTTGTCTTGCTGACTGTCAATGGTTTGTCTTGTCAATGATGAAGCAATGCATGAACATGTAGGTCACTTTGCAAATGATTCCGCACAATCTGCTGCGAATTGGAGCTTCCATGTTTCGATCAATGTACGGTTTTCACACCCCCAAATCGTTGTCACTGGCTTGGTTCATGGGCAAATCTGCGTTGCCAAGACCACTGCATTGTCAGCATCCGGTGCGAACGCTCCAATTTCATTTCTATTTCCGTCCGAGTGACCAATATTTGATGACAGTTTTGGATCTCTGCCCGTAAACTGGTCTTCCATGAGCTGTACCAATCTGGATGTACCTTCAGTAGAGGCGGCCAAGCTATGACAAACATCGATGGCTAGTGGCCTTCTCCGTGCCCATTATCCACATGAAGGCAATGCGAGCATCGCTCATCTGAATGCGAGGATGTACGTCACCAAGATAATGGTTTTCCACTACTGGTAATGATGCTGGATCATAAATGACGATATATAAATATCGTCACTTAGTCACATATTCATAGTCCCAAAGATTGTCTGTCATCAACTATTAACAACAATCGAGTATCCGCAACCAACATTCGCCAATACTACCCATATATGTAAATTTCACAATCACGTATCATCTCACATGCTGGTTGATTGACCATAGATGTCCCCAGTTCTTATGTACATACATATCATTAATCCCATCCTTTACCATTGACGCTTCAATAGACTGCTCGTAAAACTTGTATACATGCATACTTACTCATTTACATGATCATGTCTTATGACCATTGAAAACAGCCTATTGCCAGTTTAGCAAATACAATCGCCGTTGCATTGCCATGACGGTGGTAAAAACACGACTACCATATAACGGTTTATGAATATGTAACAACCCTAGATACTTCGTTGTTAACTGTAAATAACAACGACTAATTGCAATCAATGTACGTGACTTAGCTATAACAACAATATCAACAGTCTATTTGGTCAACCAAGAATTAACCGTGATAGCTGGTTCATTCATGTACGACCAGCTGTTTAGCTTGATGCCAAACTATGGTTGATAATGACATAATCTCAATCTACCATTGATGGTTCTAAATCCCAACTGAATACACAAATCATTTATAGATATTAAGAGTTATTGAAATCCAATTATCAGTCTTTTAGCTATCTAATACACGACTACTCATCGAACACAATTATCTACCAACCCGACAACCAATTGAACTCTATTCCGTCAGTCTAACAATCTGTTCATGGATAATCTTGTTGGACGGTAAATCAAAACCAGTTATGAAAATTCCGATCGAGATGGATGGCTGTCAGTTCAAAGCCTGTACCCCCAGTGTACCAGAATTACAGTAATCCGTATATTCCCGATCACTGTTGGTTATCATCGCCAAAAATTTGATGGTTGATATTGACCCACATCCAAATATCAACAACGAATATAATACTGGAATACTATTGATGAGTGCAATATTGACTACTATACTAATTGCTGCTACTTGATGGTTGGAAATTATTAACAACTGGTCTTCTTTTATTAGCAAATACTGTTTCATAGAACATCAACATTACTATAGAAATTGACATGCCATGATAATTAGTGATAGTATTGGTAATTGAATGATCTATTTCGAAATACTGTTTGTGTCCTTACAAAATTACTGTTCCCATTAAAAAATGCCTGGTAAAGTTGACCAATAATTAGAACACTGTTAGTTGATGTTACCATTTGATATTCAAATTCATGATGCAATGGTTGTCAGTTTGATACCAACGTCTGCTTCTCTCATTGCCTTGCCCAGGCGGATCTGAATCTTCACAGCAACATCCTTGGTAGCGTGCGGTAGTGGGAGCCATGCCTCAAGGCAAAGATGCATGGAGATAGTTCAAACTGGTTGATGGTTGGTAAACATGGTAATGCTGCTTAGTCAATATCACTAAGTGTGATGAATAATCATGATGATTTCTATACGTGTCAGTGATTTAGGGAATTGGGTGATGGTTGCTGACTCACAGTGGTTGAGTAGCATCTAGAATATTGGTCAGTGGTGCTTCATAGGTGGTTGATGGTTGATACTGGCGAGAACGCTGCTTATGACTTATGATGCTCAGCACTGTTTCTTTAATGAGATGCTTGACAGTGGAGTTGCACCTGGATAAAAAGTACCAGCGTCGTATGAGCCTTCGATGAGCCATTTTGCGCCGGTCCATGTGTACGGATTTCCGGCTGGATCGTTCCACTGAGGTCGATGTTGAGGGAAGGGATGGTACATAAGCGCTGCTGCACGCACTTGTTCAACCGTGTATTGTACTCCGGTGAACCAATAAGCCTCACCACGCCCGACTGCTTCTAGGTTTTTCTTCCCACCACGCGTTGGCACCACCTGGTAGCGCTGCCCGCCCACAGACGTTCAACACAATCGCCGGAACACCTCCGGGCTGTGCCATTTGATTTGGGTTTCCCCAAATGGCGGTGGCAAAGGCAGTGTACACACCCATGATGACGTACAACCACCCTTTGACATAAAGAGTGATGTTGTTGATGCGTCTTGGGCGCCGCCCTGGAATTGGAAGGACATAGGATTGCAGATACTGGTACGAGCCTGCACACTGCACCACGTCCACCAACTGAGTCCAACTCCTGAACTCCTTCGGAGGAGCTATTTGATCCGCTAGGAACGGCTGAAAATGGTCGACGGTGGTTCGATCGAATGCTATTATGATGGCCACAACCAACCATAAGCCAGGATTTGATGATTTGTTTAATTCTGAATGCCTGGTAAAAAAAAAACAATAAACATGACAATCCTTTCTTGTTGGAGGACCAATCCATCATATCCACAGCGGAGACATGACTGGTGCTACTGCTGGAACTCAGCAGAATCTCCAAGTACTCATGATGAATGGTCCAACCCAATGAATGGGCCATCTAAAGTCATTGAAAGTCTCCCGATGATGGTGGCCCATTTTGTTGGTTTAGTACCAATGACTAATGAATGGTGGCAATCCTAAGCCAACAAGCTGGGCCCTGTTGTTGCGTGGTCCATGGCGCCGGTTGACGACCCAGAACTGGTCCGGCGAAGTTTCCAACGGTCAGGAGCTCCAGCTGTTGAGGAAACACCCGTAGCTGGAAGGAAACGCCAACGATTTATTTCGGCGGTAGTTAAAGCTGTTATAGTCCATCCGACAATAGAATCAATCAAGGAACCAATCCTATATCTAGCGGACAAACACCCAACTGTTTTAAACCACCAACCGGTTATTGTATAATGGGCTGGTGGTGTGTTCATTCCTGGATCTCCCACCATGATCAACTCAGCTGGAATGAACAAATCAAGCATGTTGCAAGCGGGATGACAAGTGCCATGGCCACCAAACAGCTGTGTTGATGGTGTCACTGGCCGGATTAATGGTCGCGCCTCACACACCTATGCTTGAAACCGCCCCATAGCAATTTGGTCGAACCATCCCAGCAAGAGGAGCTGGTTCCAGCGAGGGATCCGCATGAGAGTTGCGGGCAGCAAGAAGCCCAGATCCAACAGGATGTGGTTTGAACGCATGCGCGTTCCGCACGGCTCCGGGACGCTTCCGGGCTGCTCCTGCTGAATAGACAGGGGGGGGGGGCTGC
>VSDK01014173.1:59421-77162 GCA_009767595.1 Symbiodinium kawagutii
GCAGGCTGCTTGTAGAGCAGCCTCTGCCGCTTGGCCGCTGAGCGTGGCATAGGCTCTCCAGGTGCATCACAGCATGTCCTACGATGCAGTCCAGCACTGCCGGCTGCAAACGAAGCTCGCGGCATGTGCTCCATAGCGCCAGGAGTACGCTGTGGCTGTGATCCTGGCCACTTCGAAGGTCGCTGATTCAACGCGAGAAAACGCCAACTTGCGTTGCAATGAGCTGCAAGTGAACATGTGCTGTGCCGAAGCAACCAGGCTGGTATCACAATTGTGATGGCTCTCGCAGCAGCCATGAATATATCCTAAACCGGTTGCTATCATAGCAACTTGCATCTATGGATAAATTTGCAATATTGCACTGCTGCGACGCTCAAAGCACGATATCAGGCATAAAGCGGGATGCATTAGCAATGCAAAGTGACACTGCTTTCAGATCAAGCCTCGAAGGCTTGAAGAGCGTTGCAATTTACAGTAACCTTCGATGCAGCAACTTAGACATCATTTCTTATCGCAATGATTCAAAATGGTGGTTGACACGCAGAGATGCTGGGAGAAGATCATCAGCAATGGTTAAAACAATATGATTCTATTCTATGATCATGTTTATAACTTAACCAGCAGCAACAAGCTGTTTCGATGGTGCTAAACAATCAGACCGATTGTTACTGATGAAACAGTTTGGTTTATATGGTTTACTTGTCAAACTTCCCTTAACAATCTTAGAGTCAAACTGAAGGTTCACAGCTATTGACTCTACTACAATGTTGGTTTATCTAGTCCCGAGAAGATCACCAACACCAACCAAGCGCAACAACGCCGGGACGCATGCGCCCCCAGCCCGGCTGTCCAAAGGGCTGCTGCCGTCACATTGCTCCAGGAAACCTGTGGTCCGCGAAATCACCAGCGGCAACCATGGTGGTCAATTCATGGTTAGACTCGTAGCTAAGGTTTTTTGGGATAGTAGCCAACAATCAGGCAGAATCTAATGATTGACAGGGATTGCTGATGGTTTACTCGTTACTAGTTAGTGTTAGGGTGCACTAGCGGTTTCCTAATGATTAGTGATGGCTCCTGGTGGCAAACAATATTGGCCAACGATGGATGATGTTGGAGAATGATGTTTTGTGATGATTAATACGCGATATCAAGCGTCATTAAATTTGATAATCGCTATTGTTTGCTACTTGCAGCTATCGGAGCCATTGCATTTTTTCTCATTGCTGACCATGATGTAAGGTTGACTCAACATCTATGAGATTTATGGTTGCCATATCCGTTTCTCATCAACCACCAGCTGAAACATTATCCACTCTTATTAACCATTGCAAACTGTTTTCAAAAAATGTCAACTTAACCTGATTAGATTAACGGTGAACAAGCGCTATCAACGGTCATCACTCACCGGAAACATGGATCATTGTGGATAATCCTTTTTTACCATCAAGGAACCATTGTTGGTTGTTAGTCATTGGTTCTTATCATGAAATAACCATGTATCATCCGCATTTTCGCATCATAATGGGAACCAGTGATCATTGTAGATATTGATTTCATCAAATAACCACATATCATGAACCAGTACTGGGAGCTATTATTCAATAACCAATAATTATAGTTATCATCTGGTCATGATGACCCATCAATGAAAATCTTTTCAATAACCAGCATTTGGTGAACCCTGGAACCCGCTCCTGGCCTCCCCCTTTGATACAGCCCTTTAAAGGGCGGGAGCCCCTGGGTACCCCTGGCTCCTACCCCTGGCTCCTGGCCCCGTCCACCGCACCTCGAATCTCTCAAAGGCCGGCGCCAAGGGCAAGGATGGCACCGTAGCCACATCCAGCAGTTGCCCGTCCTGACAGACGGTCGCTAGGGATATGAACCCTTGTGAACCATCAATTTTTCTCAAGGGGTATAATGAATGAGTTAACAGTTTACCAAATATTGATGTGATAACCATCTGTTAACAGTTTACTAACCACCATGCACTCATCATTCTTAAGCATTGAGTAAACTTGGTCAACCTTCGATCAAGAAGTATGAGCACTTTTTCTAACCCTTATCAACCAATAAATCATCAATTTACCATCCGCAACCGTTTTCAAGCCATATATTCAAACAAGAGACACATGGAACATTTCGATTGCTTTGCTTTTGAGCTGAGGTGCATATCACTTTGAAAACATCATCAAAAGTTCATATTCAATCCATTCATTGACGCCGATCAACCACTGACTAGGCATTGTAACCATCAATTGACAATACCCAACCATTATCTATCATCAGCAAACTTACAAGTTATCAACAACCATAAATATACAGTCCGTTGACCAATCCTTATTATGCATGAATGAAATCTATCCAACGCTCGTTAAACCATCAGCATTGATTTCTTTGCATTCTGTGACTGCAAACCTCGCCAAACGCATTTCAACAAAGAAATCAGGAGGTCGGACAAACGATCATGAGCTGTTTGTACATTTGTCATGCCTAGCTTGTGAACCTCATGAATTCCCAAGTAAGCAATTAGCTCTTCTCGACCTTATGAACGGGTATTTAGCCAATTGTTCATTCCGAACCATCGAAAATATCAACCAACGACTGATTGACTGCCAATAACCATCAAACCAGCAAAAACCACAATTTCAGAATCAATCAACATTAAGTCAGCATCAAGTTCCAACCCCCAAACCAACCATCGATGATCATAGGCTCACCATCATCAAGGATAAACCATCAAGAACCAACTAGAAATCAAGCATCAATAACGGTTGATTAACCATTGACTCACACCAATAGCCGCTAATTAGCCCATGAAATGCAGCTGTTTCATATGACATATGGGTTAACCACTATTCACCACTAATAACCATATTAATGAACAATTAATCAATCGCTATAGAACCACCATCAAGAATCAACTCATCCTTCCCCGTTTCATTTGACTTATGGCAGTGGGTCAAAAGCCCGTACCCCTGCTTGCCCTATCATTAGCCAGTGCTTTCCCTGTGAAATTGTTTGTTATTATCCCAGTATTTGTTGGTTAATATTGACCCATAGCCTTATCACTGCTACACCCTGAGTATCTCAATGGGCAAAAATGGTCAATAGTGGTTAAGAGTGGCATACGAGGGCATATGGCTTAATAATCAACCCATAGTAATCCGTTTCATGTCCATAGCCATATAGAGCTGGCATATCTCCTATAGTTGTTAGTGATCATCCCCTATTATTAACCATTATAGCTGGTATATATGTGACTCATCACTGCTACCCCCTGTAGTATAGCCCTGTTGGCAGCGACCGTGTCGTCGCCGCTTGCCTGGCGGAAACTTCGGAGTCGCCATGGCGGCACCACGGAGGAGGACGTGGCATCGGGGTTGCGCCTTGACATGCCGAGGTGGAGGATGCTCACGAAATGGCGAGCTGGGTCAATATGAACCAACAAGAATGGGGGATATTGATGGTGGTTCAATATGGATAGTGACCAACAATAATAACAAGTAAGTGACAATAATAATCCATATTAATATGACCAGCAACAATAATGGTTAATAGTAGGTTAATATTGAATGGTTAATATGAAGCAACATTAATCATTCAATATGAGCCAACAATAATAAGTGAAACAATGGTTAATGATGGGGCTATATGGTGGTTTCTTGAAATGGGGAACCCCAAAAAGGTTGGTTTATTATTAGAAATGGCTAATATTGAATGATTTGGGGGTACACCTATTTTGAAGAACACCCAAATGAATGATGGTTGATGGTAGTGGGATGATACTGGGATGATCATGCTTAACTTATGGTGGTGAAAAATGATACTGGGATGATAGTGGTTCATAATCATCGACCTTAAATGATGAATGATGGTTCTTGATGGTGAATGTTCATGATGGTTCCTTTCATAATCTTGAATAATGGTCAATGTTAATGATGGTTGATAATGGTGCATCAATGACGTTAGTGAATGATGGTCGATGATGGTGAATGATGGTTGATGATTTGCTGACAATGGTGAATGATGGTTGGTGGGACTGGCTGGCTAACCATCTCTATACCGGTTAATCTCACTCTTAATGGGTTATATATTCTTAATGAATGTCAATGATAACATCTAGCCACCCGAGGCTAATGATAGTTTATGATATACAATGGTCGGTCAGTAACACTTGGTCATTGGGTTTACTATATCATTGACGAATCATGGCTAGGCTTGAGAATTGATTGTTTTGACAACATGAATCAGGGCTGAAAAAGGCCGTGATAAAGGATGATAAATGGGAAATCGAAATGGTTTTGCTTGATTTGAAAGGCAATTGATCAATTCAAACCATGATAGAAGTCAACAAGTGGTTGAGGATGTTTGTCGAACATGGTTGATCGTCTGATGATGGTTAGGGATGGAGAGAGTGGACAACGACAATGGTAGTAGTTAATCATTGAGGATATATCCAACATGGGATGACGATCATTAAAGTGGATAATGTTTAACGGAATTGTTTATGAACATAAATCAACGATAGCGATGGCTGATCAGCAACAAAACGAGTATGACCAATTGCCATCCGCTAAGCCGCTCAGTTTTACATCCGTGGCAACCTTCTCAATTCCAAGTCCTTGACCCTGAGAATCCTAGAGAATCCTGCCCGTCCAACCGCAGGTTCACGGCAGGGTCCACCTCAAGCATGGACGAGACCCACTGCAGGATGGCCTCTTCCACTTGGGCCAGCCTGAATTGGAGGGAGCCAGCGCCCCGTTCGGGGGCCTCCAACAGCAGGCTTCGTTGTATTGTTGTCAGAAGGGCATACTCCTCCGTCGCCCAAAATGGCACTTGCTGTTCCGGCGGGTGGAGCTGGAGCTGCTCGAGGAAGCTGCTTCAGTTACAGGCGTTGTGGTTGTAGTGGTTTCAAAACATGGTACCTGATTTTGGCCTTTGCGAGCGGTCAGCGAAGTGCCTGCACGCCTGGCAGAATGAATTCAAGAAACATGGTGCCCTCATGAAAAATATGGGGATAGTAATCAACTTGGAAGTCAAAAGTATAGAAATCAACCCTTGTAAACACGGTACCCTTGCAGAAATATGGTTATCAACCTGGATGATCACTAGGTACCACCATCTTCAAACACAACCTGACGGCATCCCTTTGAGGCGCCGCACACACCCACTGTGAGCCGATAGCGAACGCCTGGCGCGTCATCAATTGTTGAACATACATCCGGTGTGGTATTGATGACGCCAAAAATTACTATAACCAGAATGAACATATGATATTATAAAACCCAGCTACTCGCATTTGAAGTATATATCAGCAAGTGCTTCATGTGGTGAAACCATACCAATCAAAATCATAACGAATGATTGTACAACAATACAATGTAGTTTCGAAACACGATGGTAAAATCGAGCAAATAATGATACCACAAAGGACATTTAGATGTAGTATATACTTCTAAATCGTGCCTCGCACCGTTTGCTAGTTCAACCTTCAACCATTCAACTGGTGGCCATCCATCACGAACCTTCATTGGGGTTCTGCACGGGTGGTGCTTTGTTGAGCTTGGCAGCTTGATGCTGTTTGATCTATGAGAATTGCCCCATGTAGTGTTAACGATTTGGTGATCGTCATGTGAAAAACTCACCAGGAAAAACCAATATGGTTGTTGATAATGTTGGTTTCTTATTAGTATTTACCTGTTGTTTTCATCTGTTTTCAGTACTTTAGGGGGGTTACACTAATCAGAATCCAACATTACTGAAGCCTTGTTGTTGGGTGCTATATTCTTTTTGTTGGTTCAACAGCAAAAAGGCGGTTTGAACAAATATGCCACTGCCAAGCTGGACAATCGTTCCAGGTAGATCGGAACGAGCCGTTCGAGATCACCAACTACTTACCTAACGGGCAGCTGAGCGTTTGTTTGCCATCAATCAGGGGGTTGTGAACTGATCGATATTCACAACATACAGTAATCCTCATTTGTGTGGCGGCCCGTCCTTTTCAATCATGCAGGCATATCATGAGCGTGGATCAAAACCAAAGAAGGCCTGCAAGGCATGTGTCAGAATACTCACAGGACATTTAGCGGTTGAACAAACATCCAACCATCATGGGACCTCCAAATCTAAGGCAGTAGGGATAGGAACAACTTTACTAGCAAGTAAGAACAGCGCAACTGAAACTTGAGAAGAATGTTGATTTAACACCCAGCTGGTGAAGTTCACAGCTCGCAACTGTTCGCGGGTTCTCGGGGCTTTGCTGCGCCCCTATTGTTGACAACAAAGCCTTGCGGGAGTCCTACGACAAACGTAAGCTGGTTTGCAAAGAAAACCTAACACTTTTTCAATGGCTAGCCATGAAGGATGACAGCCGGCTAAACAAAAATCTTCAATAGGAGAGGTTGGATGGTGGTGGACGTTGAACAATGATACATACTGCCATGATGGGCGGCAATGGATGCTGGTGAATTCTAGGTTGGTCACTGCGCACATAGGAGATTGGCTTTCAGGTGAAACAATGTGAGACATAGAGTTCCTAGGGTAGGGCGCGGCGTACCCCTTGGCACGCACACCGAAAAGGTGGCAAGCCCTGGGACGTGGCATGGTCAGCTGTACAAAAACGTGTGGGCTCAACCTGGAAAAAACACAGAAAAGAGAGCTACAAGGACGGGGTGCCCACGACACACAGCCACGCCGTGGCAATTGCCAACGAAAAATAGGCCGGGGCCCAACCCGAATTCACTTGAAAGAATATAAGATTGGAGAAACGGTTCTGCTGCACTGAGAGCTCAGGAAAGCAAGTCGCCATCTGCCCTGGCCAAATGTCAAGAGGGCCATGAAGGAGGAATTCCTGCAATGGCGGCCTCCGGCTTCTCGGGCGACGTTGTTGGGCTGATAAAGTCATCGAAGGTTGCCTTGAGCACGCCAATAAAGGCCAAACATCACAATCATTCCAAGGACAGGTATCAAGAATCGGCTAAGTATGACACATCAACAGCAATAGACAATTTACCGAAATATTCTCGGAATACAGTATGAGCAACATCAATAACAACATACCCGTGACACGTACGGTATAGAGTATTACTTGGAATGGCTGTGCATACTTGCACGCGCTGAGCGATTTGTAGCAAATTCATAGTGATGGTAAACGGGGAATTCGAGGAATACATAACAACCGCAACAACAAATATATTCTATGATGAGACATCCACAATCATCATCACCACTATCAGCAACCAGAACTATGAACCATGGCAGGTTGGCACTTTCAACCCCTCTGAAAAATAGTAGTCAACGCACCAACCAACCAACCATCCCAAATGTTGAGAAAACAACACGTGTCAAACCACCAACTAATTGTTTAACAGTTCTTGTTAGTTAGTTACTATGCCCGAGTATTGAGCACGACGATCCTCTAAATGGCATGCAATCCAACCACCAATGGCTATAACAGTGCTGATCTTGGTGATGCTTGGTGATAGTGATTGTTTGGATGACGATCCTGCACATCACGATCTAACCATAAATCCTGTGGCTAAAAAGCAATAATCAACTCTTTTTTTCATAATGAGAAGCATTAACGGTTTTAATGACGGTTACTGATGGACGGTAACTATCCAACCATACAATCGTTGGATTATCCAGGCTTAATACCCCATCATTCGTGGTTAAAACAGGGTGTCCTGTAGATTATCCAAATTCAATACCTTACAACTGGTGGTCAAAACAAGGCTTTCCTGTAGATAAATACACCTGAAGAAGGGTCATAAGATAACATCTACAAGTTTAAAACGGGTCTCTACCCTATCCAACCATCTATTGGCTTTAAGATTTTGGATCCAATCATCTGGGAACCATAGATCATTGGATTTTCCATCAGCCAAACCAGTGAATCATCAACCATCAACCATCCTTTCTAACGATATCATATGATGGTTGATATATGGCAATGGGTCAACCCCTGGTTCCCTTGTCATTAACTGTTTTCCCTGTTATTGTTGGTGGCTATTCCCCATGAATTGCTTGCTCACTATTGATCCATAGCCATTCCCATCAATCATTCACTGGTTTGGTTCATATACCCAGTGAATCATCAACCATCAACCACCAATCAATCATCTATTAAGGGTTTCTACCCTATCCAACCATCTATTGGCTTTTAGATTTTGGATCTTAAGGTGATATTGTACATGAATGAGCCATAGATCATTGGATTTTCCATCAGCCAAACCGGTGAATCATCAACCATCCTTTCTCGCTTGACCCCCGCGCGCCTCGAGCCAGCACTGCTGCCGTGCGCACCTCTTGCTGTGTCAGCTGTTGGAAGCGCGCCACAGGTGGCGGTGTTCATTGGCTGAGGCATGGGGGTTTCTTAAATCATACGGAACCCCATAAATATGGTTGGTTTATTAGTGGTTAGCCATGGTAAATGATGGTTATCAACAAGGAAATAATGAGCAATAGAAGGGGATATACCAGCTATAATGGTTGCTATATTGCCATAAATGGTTGATAAGGTGGATGATTTAGGGGTACCTTCAAACAGAATCAAGATGGGGCTTTCTCAAGTCACAGGGGAACCTCCAAATCATCCATGATGAACTACCTATTTATAGTTTTTGGGATTTTCCATAAATGATTTCTCATGAATGATTACTAGTTTCTTCCGGCTCTCACCATATGGGTGTTTCTCAAAATAGGGGGCCCCGAAATCATCCAGTTTAAAATCCATTTATAGTTTATCAACCATCCATTTTGGAGGTTCTCTATTTTGAGAAACCATCATAGGATACAACCATAGAATAGTTCTTGCTCGAATGATGGCTGACAATAATGAATAAATACTACATATTACTACTATGTTTAGGGTCAACAAAAATACCCATACCAATGACAATTACTACTACCTTCAGTTTTTGTAAGGCTTGGGCTAAAGCAATGTGGTTCCGAGGGTGTCTCATGAAAGGTTCCCCTCGGCACAGTGTTTACTGCACGCATCCTGGAGGGCATCCAGGCTGTGTTGAATGCCAGCCGGCCAATTCCATTGGTGATGACCTAAAGAGTGGGGAACAGGTGGGTCAATGATCATGCCGAATGCTGGCTACTCAGTTGATGGTGAATGATGGCTAATTTTATGATTAATTACTGGTTCAGTCATGATTGGCACTGGTTAATGATGGAGAACGCATTCTAACCACTGGTTTTTTCATGGTTGGCCATCACCAATATCACTAGTGACCGTCATCACCCGCCTGAAAATGGTGGTTTGGCGGCTGCTGTCCCTGGCAAAGTACTCCAGGCCTGAGCACGACAGGGAGACGGCAACAAAAATGGCAAGATTCATAGGGGTTGCGGGTGGTTGATGATGGTGTGATGGTGGTTGATTGATAACCAAACCATGACTGGCAAGAAACCATTTGTATAGAAACCATTTGTATACCAAACCAACAAGAAACCATTTGTATAGAAATGGCAGTCCTTTACAACAAATATCAACACCATGACTGGCCATTGTGCCCGTGGTCAGCAGCAAAAACTACTTTTGAGCAGGTTCAAGGTGTGAATCTATGGCTGGGGTGCTTAGCAGTGGTCAAGCCGTTCTCATCATTGTCAAAATCATGAGCATCAACAGCAATAGCAACCCCAGTAGCCAGTGATAGCGTGCCATGATCCATCGAGCATCAAGGTTGGTGGCTTAGTGATAGGCTTCACTCATGGTGCAGGATGTGATCAGCACCCCGCGAACGATGTGCCTGGTGACTACCAAAGCAAAGTGCACGATCATCACTCGGTGGTAGCTTCAGACCTTATGAAAAATACCGGTCTGCCAGCCAACCAAATGTTACAGTAATACGGAAGAAAAAGAAGAATCTTTAGAACCACCACCCAGATAATGATATTTTGGGAAACGCTTCACAAAAATGTCGCAATAGTGGCCTAAACTGACACAGCCATGCAAAGATGTAGATTGCAACGTGTCGGGGATCATCGGGGTGGTCGAGGGGGAGAACGCTGAAGGAAGGGGTGTCAGGGGGGAGGGCCTGTCTTTGTCGGTACTCTGCGCCAAGATTTCGAGCGCAATGGTAGCTGTGATAGCTTGAGACCTTTGCACGTTGATTTAAAAACACCAACAGACCGCAGCCAAGGGGGGTGCACCATATTACGTTTGGAATCTTTGGAAAAACCTTCGGGGGATCGCCGCAACTTCACCAGGTAAAGCATCTTGCTGAATGATCCTTAGCCATAGCTTCACCGACGTTGCTGAAACGCCAGGGCATTGACCCACACAGGTCATCAGTACCACCTGTTGTTTAAAGCCACCAAGTAGTCGTGGCCCCGCCTTCTCCACAGCCATTTGCTCAGCAGCGATGCCTTGGCAGTATGGAACAATGAACCTGGTTTGGACTGATTCGTTCATTCTTTGATCTGCCAACATCACTATATCACTCCCATTTGTGTGCAGCAGTGGCAGAGCTGCAGGTTCCACACGGGAATCTGCCGCCTTGTTCGCTGTCAGCGCTCCTGCCGCCTTGTTCGCTGGCGCTGCCTTCACCGCGGGAGCTGCCAAGGATGACCTGATAGCTTGGGTTCTCCTCTTCGTGAGCCCGTTCTTCTTCGTAGCCGTGAACAACAAGAAGGATCAGTGCAGAAGGTACGTTGAGGAGGAAGTCGTGTTCACTTTGCCCCTGTGCCTCGCCGCCGCACCACAACTGTCCGAGCTGCGTGGTAAGCTAAAACTCCATAGTAGGCTTATCACAAGCTCGTAGACCAAAGTCGAAACACACCGAAATACCAACAAAGTAGGTCAGTCTTTGTCCATCACATTTTCGATATGGCCAGTACAATACTTGCATTCATACATCTTTGTGCATAAGTGTAGAGCAGAGTCAGCTCTCAGTCTCATCAGCTTGAGGTGATTTCTACGATCAAAGTCCTAGATGATCTTCAATGTGCATCCCCAGGAACTGGTGGCGGTTCATCCAGCCAACTTGCAGGGTTTATCCAAGAAGAATCAGCCAGGGTCTCAACACTCCCCTCCACAGCTGACATTGTTTCCCAGACAGGCTGCACACAACATCACACAACCATGTCTTGTTGGTTGTTGGCCACTATCCTTCTATGTTCAGCAGTTCTGAAGCCTGATATGCTGCTACCAACCATTGTTAGCTTGGATGCAGGAGTCTGGATTTGAAAAATCCCAGAAGAGGTTTGATTTAAGAAAGTCAAATTGATCCACCCCCCGATGCTGAAAATCACCCCCCATCGGTGCTTGATAGCTGGTAGTTGCCTCTGCTCAGCTGCAATGTAGCGTTGCTACCCACCAATATACAATCAACTAGACTATATAGGCTCTACTTTTGATCAAGTGATGAACTCACCATTCCCATACCACGCTTGTAGCGGTTAAACAACTGTAGTTGAACAGTGGCTTAGGACCACACAAGACTGACATGTCCCAATCATCCGGAGCCACATCCCACGTGCCCAGCGCCATCGTTCACAAAGCGACAGTGGCACGTCAGTTTCGCTTGGTTGGAATGTCGCGGCCATTCCGCTCAGTTGCTGAATCTGGCGGCAACGTCATTGCTGTCCGGTGAGAGGCACGCTGGTTGCATGTATGTGGTTCTGACCTGAGAATGGGCACCCATGGGTAAACTAAACATTATCATCTCTAGCGTGAAACGTTGTCAAACCAACCATTTTGAGAGACCAGTAGTTTTGAATCATGGAGACCCACACACACACACACACAAACAAACAAACAAATGTAATATATGCGTATCTTTTCTATATGTATACAGTTATACATGTGTATACTCACACTGAATCATCCTGATGGTTTCTCATGTGATAAATCTCCGGTAATGCCATGTGATCCTCGAGGGGTTTGGTTCAATCTCTGTTGATCTTCTCTCGAGGACCGGTATCATCTTGAACCTGCAAAGGCCTCATCCGTCATATCTTCTGCAGCCTCATTACCCTTCAATGGCTTCTTGCGCTACCGCATCACTGTTGCATTTTCATTTGCATCTTTTCAGACAACTTTTTGGTCCTTTCTCAACATTGTATTGCTGTTAGTTAGTTTGCTTGATTGTCATCTGCCGATAGAGTTGGTTTTCTTTTAAGCAGCAATTGATATCTCATCGGGTCTTTTAGTGTAAATCACAAATAAAGATCCGATCCGTCGTCCGATCCGTCCAACTAGCACATTCCATACTGAATTCAAATTGTTGCTGGGTTCGTCCTTGATTTGTTCAGCTACATGGTGACATCCGAAAATAGTTTTATCCTCAACCCCATAGTGATGGCCCGAATGTCGCTTGGTTCGACATTTGCAAGTTACAGTCATTTGCTTACAATTGTAAACTTAGAAACCAACAGAGAAAACACGCTCAAACTCCACAGTGTCAAATGCTTTCAGACTTGTTCCACATGGCGATTTCTCGTTCCGCTTGCGGCCCATTTTTGCCCCAACCGAGCAACTGCCACCGGTCACCGGTCGCTCAATGAGCCCGTTGCGTTGCCCCGTTGCATTGCCCCAGCCCCGGTGCTCCCCAAGCAGCTGGCCGCACCTCTGCATGGCATTTCTGTGGCACCTGAAAGCCTTGGGGCGCCTCGATGTCCAGGTGGTCCTGGGGGTACCGTGACATTGGTTGGGGAGGACCCACGTGGTGACCGTTTCGTCGGGTAACCTTGGGTGGTGACCACCTTGGTTGACTAAGAATGGCTGGTGGTTCATCATGGTTGATGAGAATGGTTGACTCAGATTGTTTAGTGGTGAATTTCACCATGGTTCATAAAAATGATGCTCACAAGAATGGTAGGAGATGGTTCATGAAAACTGGTAAGAATGGTTCATAGGAGTGACTGATAAGAATGGTTGAGAAGGGATGGTTGATAACAATGGTTGGAGAGAATGATTGGTTGATGAGATCTTGGCGATTGATGAGATTCTTTGTGAAAAGAATGGTTGATCCATCATGGTCTTCTCTCGCAGCTCCGTCAAAGAAACTGCACATCCACGGCTAGCATGAACACATGGTGTTTTTTTAAGATAAGGGGCCCCAAAAATGGTTGGTTACTAATATGTAAATGGTGAATATTGGATGACTTGGGAGGTCCCCGATTTTGAGAAACACCAATAATATGACTGAGATGGTCAGTGATGAACGGTGATGCCGAATGATGACTAACGGCTAGTTTTCATTGCTTATGATGGTTGTTCTACGGTGATTTGAATGACCACTAGCTAGTCATGGTGAAGCATGCTTGATAACCCTAATCATGGTCAACACTTGCCAATTGTCAACAAATCTTGGCTCAACCTGGTTCAATGTCAGGTGCATAATTCTTAATCGTCCGGAATGATGGTCAATAATGGCCATCAAGGGTGAATTCTGCATTGTACTTAATGGCTGGGCTTACAATAGTAAGAAATAAACACATCCACCACATATGAAATGACTAAAACAATAGCTGCAACAAGTAATCGATTTTGCTGGCTGACAAGGATTGGTGATGATTGATCTAAGTGACTTTTATCAACCTCCACCATTGCTGGCTGTCGGTAGTTTTATCACTGTTGTGAAGTATAGTTAAGCTGCTACATCCTGCTGCTATCATTGACTTCTGCACTCCTCCAGACAACCATCATCATTCCCCATTTAAAACAGTTGTTAACTCCCGTTGGAAACCATCTCTTAACTTACACAAGAGAAGGGGCGAACTCAAACTACTCATTGCACACCCTCAAATGTGTGCGTTGTGGTTGACATGGCGTTGTGGCTGACATGGTGCAACCACGTGACAGGTTTCCAACGGGATGATGAAGCGACTTGGGCGTATCAGGCACCACAGACTTTCCCTTTTAACCACAGTCCAAAACTGTTTGCTTGTTTTACTCTAGCCTTCCGCAATCAAACATGAAACCAACACTCCAACAATTGTTATGGAAGATTTGTCCCAACTAACTAAGATCTAACTATGAACACTTTAGCTAACTATTGTTGGTATCCTTTCCATGGAGATGGTGCTTTACAAAGATTTGTCCCAAGCCTGGGTGACAACCCAATGAGGAGTGTCCCGAAACTATGGAAGGCTGGTCCTACTGGTGATAGGGGATTTCTCACGATCAGTAGAAATTATCTGGAGACATCTCAGAACACCTATCAACCATCATCAAATCAAGTGCCTTGGCAGCTGCTCTCATCACCTTTGCATGCCGCTTTGTGACAGCCATTGAATTGCGCTCAGAGTGTCGTCCATACGCCCTTGATGATTCGGATCGAGGTCGTGGTTGTGAATCAGCGCTTCCAGCTTGGGCAGGTTGTTCTCTCTGGCAGCCACGAAACACTTGTTCATGCCATTGCGCAAGATTCTCTTCGGTCTTGCTCCAAGTGCAATACATCCCCATGCAAGTTAACAATGTGATAGCCAAACATAGAGACCATGTTGCTTTTGTTGTTGCTGCTGTTGTTTCTGTGCGAAAGTGCATTGTACCAAAACTGCTACCTTCAACCGAGAATCTACGTGTGCGAACACTTGTGAACTTTGTGCCTTTGGTATTCATGTGGCCAAAGTGTCTGCTGGTGAAGAGCAATGCGTTGGCTGGTGAAAATTCAACTTTTACACGTCGTTTACGTAAAACGAACAGAGTTGTAACGTCCAGGCACGCTGCCAGAAATGTTTTCGCTCATATGCAAGGGCCTGTTATGCACATCCCCGACAGGCACCACATGACCCAAAGATCACGTCATCCTTCTGTCCTTGCTGGTCATGGTGTTGCTGGGGCGGAACAAAATGGTCACCTGTGGCATCACATCGAGAGAACATGCGGGTGCAGCCATGTGAAACCTTGAACTATGGACCCAGGGCACAAACGCACTGAAGGATGATTCCTTTCAAAAACCCAATCCTGAGGCCCAAAGAGATACAAATTTTTGTTATCTGCAAATGGAGCCCTTACAATACATGCGAACATATTCCATAGGAATGTCAGGTTTGCCTGTTCTGTCTACGACAGCTTCGCTGATCATAGCAGGAACCACATTATGCAAATAAGTGTCTGTGTGTGTTCGCATCGTTGTGAACCACCATGAAATAACCAACGTCCCCGGTATGCAGGTTACTTCCTGGCTGACGTCACTTCGAAATAACCAAAGTCGCAGTGAAGTCACCCATGTGCCGCATCGTTGTGCTCAAGGATGCTGGTATGGATTTACCGGTTGCCTACCCTCGGTTTGCTTGCCTAAGTTGGATGTTATCCAAATTGTT
The DNA here is from genome assembly GCA_009767595.1 of Symbiodinium kawagutii. Taxonomy (NCBI): domain Eukaryota; class Dinophyceae; order Suessiales; family Symbiodiniaceae; genus Symbiodinium; species Symbiodinium kawagutii. The sequence goes on from VSDK01014173.1 coordinate 74,698, forward strand.
TGTGTTCGTTCTCCTTCATGGGAAGAACTTTGCATTGATGAACTGATGAACAACTTTATTCCATTTTAAGATGACCATCCAGGTCTGAAATGTAGATGGTGTACCGGTGTGTGGCCCCAAGTTTGCCACTTAGATGGCCAGATCATATACACCTATATCTAAATGAATAAATCAATAACTTAATAAACATAGTAAATAAATGAATAAACAAACAAGTAAATATAACAATATATAAGTGTATAAATGTAAAAAATATGAATATACACATATATGAATATGTCAATGCAACAATATGTAAATATAAAAGCATGTAAACATATAACATATACCCATATACCTTTATCTAGAACTAAAGCCATATATATATATATATATATATTGAAACAGAAACACATTTGGCAGTTCAGTGCCGGTATTGTCCACGTTATCATGGATCTAACGCCATTTGGACCGATTGGAAAAACAACAATCAAGGGGATAGACCATTGTTCAACATCGTTAACTGCCAGTAGCCACAGAAGCATCATTAACCCTTAAATAATCAACACAACCAACTACGGTTTATGACACCCCTCAAGTGGCAACTTCCGTGGCAACTTCCAACTTTTCGCCGGGTAATGGCCCAAACCCTGCGGACTCGGCGTGACCCGGCCTCGTTGTCTGTGGCAGTGGTTTGGACCAGGAAATTCAGATCCTTAGCATCATGCGAGTGCAGATCCCAAATGGATGATTCACAATGGTTGATGGTCTGTGATGATCCACCATTTTTGCGGAAGGGTGAATGGTAATGTTATATAAATCCAATGGGTAACAAGGCTGAGTCACAATGATTAATGTTAGATCCATATCAATAGACCGACCATATTTGGGATAAAAACACCAGCTATTCAAGGTGAACTGAGGGGGTTTATTAATACGGATCTACCACCATAATGGTTCCCTGATACTGGACAAATTATCCAAGGTCCAAAGGTTTAGCCATACTGAGCGATGATCCATGCTTAAAAACAACTGATGTTGATTCATTGGCACTCATCTATGATGCCTAATGACTGTTAAGAACGCTAGCATATCCCCACTCAAACTAATCAATATCACTCCAGGTCTTGTTAGGGACACTCAGCAATCATACTAATGATTCAAAATCAGGTGAAACAGCTGGGATTGGTGGTGTTTGTTTTTTTTAAATGTTTGTTCGGTTTTTACGAATATTTTCATGGGTAGTGGGGATAAAATGATCGCCTGTTTATTCGATTCTAGGCGGCATTTTGATGGGCACTGAAAATGCTTGCGATACGTGTTGAGTGTGACAGCAGAAATGCATCATTGGAATGGTGTAAGCAACGCTGTTCCAACCAAATCTGAAACCGCAACGGGAAAATGTCAGCCGTTGCAAAAAGTGATCAAACCTTTGAAACTGGAAGCACTAGATTTGCGCACCCGTGTGTTGTTTCATTCGGACCAGCACCTGCTTGTTCAAGCCAAATTAACGTTCTACTCCGGGGGTGAACGAACCATCCAACACGTGTGCTCCTTGCATAACCAACCTGACCAGGGACACCTTTCATGAGATCCAGGCTGTATACTTGCAACGCAAGCAATGCCTCGACCAGGATCTCAGCAGTGATCAGTTGTAGGCCCTACTTGGTGGTTTCTCACACCAAAGGGGTACCCTAAAAGTGACAAGTACTTTACCAAAAATGACCATTAATGATTATCATTAATGGATGATTTTGGGGGTCCCCTCTTTTGAGAAACACCCACTTGACAAGTAATTCCATTCTCTCAGAAACACTTGGCGCTTCTTGCCATCGGCCGAATGCGAGCCATTAGAACTGAGAGCCATTTCCAATTGTTAGAGGCCCTGCCAACCCTGAGAATCATTGGCCGTGCTTAAAGCGGCCAACATTCACCATGGTCAACCAACGTTGGCCAGTGCACTCAAGAATTTGATGCTTATGCATGCTCATGCACATTTCATGTCAAAACATCAGTTAATCAGTTGTCAGTCGGTATAGCTAATGGACAATAGTTAAGTACCTGTCTGAACCACAAGTCTTCCTCAAACAGGTGTTTGACATGACAGGTATTCAACTATTGTCCAGGTATTATCCTGTATTAATGGATAATAGTTAACTGACACCCGATGTGCCCTGCTCTGCCACCCAAGTTTCCACATCCAGAAACGACCACAGGATGAAACCAGGGATGGGAAAAGCGCTCGCCTGGAGGGAGGCAACCATCCAACGGCGGTTTGTTAACGGGGACTACCAATGACAACTAGTGGTTACTTGTGAACTCCCATGGCAATTGACAAAGACCAGCCGCTGTTGTTGTTGTTGTTGTTGTTGTTGTTGTTGTTGTTGTTGTTGTGGTTTGTCGTCGTGGTTGTCAGTGTGGTGTGTGTTGTGGTAAGTTGTGGTAGTAGTGGTAGTAGTGGTAGTAGTGGTAGTAGTGGTAGTAGT